>CM071946.1:31538163-31758163 GCA_036784905.1 Acrossocheilus fasciatus | reverse complement strand
TCTGTCTGTCTGTATGTCTGTCATTCTATCTATCTATCTATCTATCTATCTATCTATCTATCTATCTATCTATCTATCTATCTATCTATCTATCTATCTATCTATCTATCTATCTATCTATCTATCTATCTATCTATCTATCTATCTATGTCTGTCTCTGTTCTCATAACTTTGTGGTTTAATGAAGAATCTTTGCAGGATTCACAAGTGGTCAGGCTTGTGTCATTAAAAGTTTGCAAATTCCTTGAGCACACCTGCATATTACACATTGTTATTAGATGCATGTCTAAAATTTTCAGTATTCATTATATATGGATGATAGGAAGCTCTAGCCAAACAAAATCAATACAATGTTCCCTCTGTCAGTTGTTAACTGCAGGATGGAACACTGTGCTATAATTTAAATGAGCTTTCAGTTTGTTACAGAATAAACTACAATATGCTCTGAACATCATTTCAGTAGTCAGAAGTCTGGCTGGTGAGACTTTCTGATTTATTGAGCAGAATTGTAGCTCTGAGTGATTTGATCAGCAACATCCTAAAAGCATTACTATTTTGAATTTTCCATATTTCATCTTTCTTTCCTCAGAGGAGAAACCCCATAGATGAAAGCGGTCGACACTGTTGTGTTTGCTTTGGAATTATGTGCTCTCTATTTTTGAAAAGGTTAATCTACCAATATGAACGATTGCTCGTGGTATATCGCACCCTGACTGATTTCTTGTTTTTCAAGAAAAATATCAGGAACCTTTATGTGCTGATGAGAAACCTCTTTAGGTTCTCTTATATTGATTCAGCTTTCAAACCAATAGTGAGTAATAATTCGACCTTCAGCAGTATGCCTGAGTGCAAATATCTCTCTAATTTTACAAGTGTTTTCCTTTCCTTTTTCCTAAAGGTTCATGTCGGCACGCTGTTGGCTTTGTACTACATTTCTACATTCACCGCTATTAATCTAAACCGTGATATTTCATAAAACTGACATGCTATATACCAGGTAACTGGAAGATTAGAGTTCCATTTGTGTTCAAATCTATCAGATAGTTCATGACCCCCAGTTATATTGTGTAAACATGAAACTGCATGTTATAGATTTTATTTCCACTACCGTATTAATCTTATTCGGAGTTCATGCATGGTTTGTCCTCATTTCTGGCAAGGTCTAATTAACTCTTAAGTCATGATTAGTAGAAAGACAACAACAAAAAGAGAAGTTATGGTATGCATTCTTCTATCATCCATCTGTTAACTTGTAAACACTATAACTCCAAACCTAATCTGTCTTGAGAATGAGGTTTTACTGTTTGATCCTAAAACCTGTTTTGCATTTCTTCACAGATCTGACTCGTCAATGTGACTGCAATAGAGTGACCTCAGGTGGTAAAAACTTGCAACCATTTATTTTTTTTGGAACACTAACTCAAATGCAATTTTAGAGCTTTGACAAAGACGATTATGATTAGCAAACAATTTAAAGAAATAGTTCACCTAAAAATTAAAATTTGCTGAAACTGTACTCACAACTTATACATCTTGGGTATCCAAGATTTAGATGAGTTTGTTTCTTTATCTGAACAGATCTGGAGAAGTGGAGATCACTTGCTCACCACTGGATCCTCTGCAGTGAATGGGTGCCGTCAGAATGGGAGTCCAAACAGCTAATAAAAACATCACAATAATGCACAAGTAATCAACACAACTTCAATACATCAATTCATGTCTTGAGAAGTGAAAAGCTGCATGTTTACAAGAGACAAATCCATCATTAAGTCATTTTAAAGATTCCACTATAGTGAAAAAGTCCATCCCCTGTTGTTCTCGACGTCAAAATCCACCTCTATGTGTTTACATATAACTGTTTTGTTTAGAACTGTTTTGGACAGTTTTCACTAAACGGTACTTGATATATTTTTCTCCTGATTCAAACAAGATGAGTTTCACTGGAGAAAGCATTATTATGGATAGAAGTCATCACGGTTTAAAGTCGTATAGATTACTTGTGGATTATTGTGATGCTTTTATAAGCTGTTTGGACTCTCAATCTGACGATACCCATTCACTGCAGCAAATTTTCATTACTGGGAGAACAATTTCTTTGAATTCTTTATGCATATATTTTATCTTGACAGTTGTGGTCACTGTGGAAAATAATTGTGAGGTTCTTTAAATTTTCTCCTTTCTTGTTTACTGGAACAAAAACATTCAATGGATTTTGGAGCGACATAGGTAAGTTTTTTTTTGTTTTTGTTTTTTCAATTTACTTAGAAAAATGAATTAAATTCAGTAAAAACATATCCTGATTACATAAGTGATACTGTTAAGATGCAGTCTTAAGTCAAATATGTCTCATGAAGTAAATATCTGGCAAGTTTTTGAATTTTTCCATCAATGTGGCTTAAAATGCTCAGTGGAAAATACTCTTTTCCATTAAGATTCATCTGATGATGCTAACATACAACTTTATAACAAATAGTAATGGCCATTATTCCTCCTGCACTTATCTGTGCTGGATCATGGATTTTGTTTGTCTATCCTTCGAATTCTTAAATGGGTTTTACAGCGGTTGAAACAGAAACTTTTATTTATTTATTTTGCTGAAGCTGCAAGGTTACAACTGCAGAATTTTCTCTTTGTAATTACGGTGATTTGATTTAGAGAAAATTGATCTTGCCAAGTTGGAGAAGTGGTAGTGTATCAAATTATTCAAGCTAAGCTGATGTTCAATTTTTCGACTTGGATTTCACTTAGCAACCGACACAAGCATGTGATAAAAGGGCTATTTATACACACACAGGGTTCTGTTACAGCTTGAGCGTGTTTGCCTTGTTGCACCGAAAATACTAGCACAATTACAGTGAAAAAGAGCACTTCAGAGGATGGAGAGATGTTCGATGTCGTGCACCACTTACCCTCAGACAGGAGAGATGCACATTTACAGCATATCACTAAACTGTTTTAACCAAAAGTTTAACCTGATCCACTTGGATTATCTGAAGTTCAGTTCAGTGTTTCTGTTTCATGCAATGAATCTGTTTTCATGCATAGTGTCATTTCATATTTACAAGCACACATAGATTATATCTGAAATGCACTAAACAGCTAAGATTAAGATGTGGGAAAGTTTATCAAACCATCTGGTTTTCCTGACTGTGTGAAGTTTGTCTGTAACCAAAAACTATGGTTACAAACCAGTGCCCGTTTATTCCCTATAGGTTCAGAGAGAAGGTGTAAAATGGTCATAAAATGAATTATTAAACCTTATACGAGTTATTACAATCCACACAACCCTTACAAAACAACCATAATAGACACTTTTCAATCTAGGGGCAATAAATATGCAATTTTTAAAAAAATGTTCCAAAAGTGTCTGCCATTAATTGTCATCTTTGCACCAGGAAAGACATGGCTAATTAATATGGATATTATATAAGGCTTTTCACTGTCCTTTTTAGACGGAAATAATATGCTGGATGGATTTTCTTCTCTAGACGCAGAAGAAAAATTACATTTATTTGGTCATTAGCTTCTTCTGTCTTGCGAGGCTCCATCAGAATGACCCTTCATGACAAAAGGATGTCATTAATGCTGACAAAATGCTCGGGTTTAATCATATGCACGACTCTGAGCTGGGGAGATTTCTCGCTCTGTCGCTAAATATGTAAATAGGATCATTTTGTGTTAATTAGCAAATCCGAAAAAGTGTGACTCAAATAGATTAACATTTGCTCCTTGTTCAGATTTTATGGAGTTGTACTGCCGTGTTTAATTCGGCATGGAATGTTAAATACCTGAGGTGTTGCAAATATTCATCTCTAATTTCCAGAAAATTCTCCAGGAAAGGCATGAAGATCTCTCAGGTGCTGTAATACAGCACGAATGATTGCGAAAGATTAAATTCTCTGTTAACTGGCACATGAGGGGCCCATAGAAAAGAAAAACTTGCAAATGAAATCTCTTTAATATCGCCATCATTTCTCCCTGACAGCTGTGACATGGAGGTGAAGAGCAAATAAAGACCTGTATATCAGATGTTTCTCCTGAGAAAAAAGATTTACAATGTTGCAACATGAATTTGGTAAGATCTTGGTATGAGCTCAGACATTTCTCTTGAGGTTTTTCCTAGATTAAATCTAAGCTATGTATTTACATAAATTTTATAGCTATGTGCTCTTATCACATGTCATAAATTGACACATTTCTTTCTGTTTCTGTAATTATAATTTTAGGAGAAATGTCTGTCTTTAGGAGAAAAGTTGATACTTTAAAGAGACAATTGAGAACTGAGACAAAACTGGAGTAATGGCTGCTGACAATTCAGCTTTGCATCATATAAAGAAATTGCATTTTAAAACATACTGAAGTTGAAAACATTCATTTTAAATTATAATAATATTTAACCGTATTATGGTTTTTCAAATAAATACAGCACTGAGACTTTATTCAAAAACCCCAACATTTTAAATTATACAGTATTTTATACATTGAGGGAAAGGGTCACCCCAAATTTCTAATTTCCATCAATCACTTCTAAATTTTTTAACCTTTGGGTCCCCCTAAAGTTTGATGGTCAAGCTCTCTTCTTTGTATGCTTCTTTCAGTGATTTGAGATGAAGACATTTGGATCATGTGCCACACACCACTTAAAAAAAATGAGACCCAAATCAGTCACTCTGATCCATGACAATGGCTTTTTTCATATATATATATATATATATATATATATATTTGGATTGCAGGTAAATATATTGTATTTGGTAAGCAAGACCGTCTTATTATTTGTAAGTGCTGAGGAAACTGGTACTGGAGTGAAATGGCATTCACAACCCATTTTTTCTTTCATAATCTAACATAATTCCAAGTGAAACATGATATGAGAGCATAATTGTTGACTGACATGATTTTATCCATTGGGAATTGATTAGATCATGAAAATGGAGGTGGTTGGAGGGGTCAATGAAAAGATGGATTTGTGATGTCAGGGAAAGTCATTTTAGAGGGGAAGCAAGGAATTGAATTTTGATAAAAGACAAGTTTTTTATTTGTAATACAATTCACTATTGAGTTGTGCGCAATAAGATGAAGAACATAGGGTCAATTCTGATTTCATGCTGACTTTTGGAAATATTACGAAGACAGTTTTTTATTTTTATTGATTTCAAGGAAACGAATAGCAGTCTGTGACGTTTCTGTCAGGTTTTGTTCTGGTGTGAGAGTGTATGTGTAGCGTCACACTCTCTCTTGGTCTCCGGGGCCTCTGGTCCCTTGATCCCCAGCCTCTTCAAGCTCTCTTGTTTCAGCCCAGCAGCTTCTCTGGAAAATGATAGGATGTGGAGAATGTCCCTCCCAGCCCCCTTTAGCACTGGACAATGGAACCTTAAACCCTCGCAGCAAGACATCGTTTTGAGCTGTGCCTTGAATAATTTAGCCCTATTGCATGAGGCGAAGAATGTAAAAAAAACTCTAGGAAATGTCTTGACGCTTGAACAAAACTGACTTTAACAGTCTTATTAATAGTAATACTTAACTCACTTCTCTTGTAGGCCAAGGGGTTTTGTTAAATAATATATATCAACCCGAATCAACAAATTTGGTGCCTTTTTTAAGCTTTCATTTGATGTGTAACTTGATTTGCATTTCCCAAAGGAAGTACCAGTGCATGCAAAACTGAAAAACTAGTTTTAGCTAAATTTATACTTTAGGCTTTGGTGCTGTGTAAGTAAAATGCCGCTTTGCCATTGACACAGGGCAATTTTAGTTCATTTTTCATTCTCTCTGTTTTACTTTCAGACAAATACAGAAGGCATTTTAGCATTAATGGAACAACATAAAGAACAATTGATGTGCATCAGGTGTGTATTTAATGCTTTTCCTATGTTTTATGGTCCATTCAAGTCTTCCTGGGAAGTTTGTATTTATGAGGTGGTAAGTCATAATTATGATGTCAGGTGTGTTCAAATCTCTCTGGAGCAAGATGGTGAAAAAAGCAGCATGACTTTTTAATTTTACATCTACAAAATAATGAAAAAAGAATGCACATTGGGTGTTATACACAACCTCATGGTAGTTTGTAACTATTTGATATTTTGTCAAATTGGTGGCTAATTTGCATTCCCTTTTTTTAATGAAAAAAGCACATCATATGAAGCACATCATATGAATTTAATTTATAGGTGCTGTAAACTAAACAAATGTTAAATATTCTAGCATAATTGTTCAAATACAGTCATTTTTTTGAACATGCAACTTTGCTAGTTTTATTGTAAATTAAAATAATAATAATAAATAATTAATTAATTAATTTCAAGAAATTTACCATCAATACAGATCCATTCCGTCCCCATTCATAATCATGACGTTATATAGAGAATGATTGGAAATATGTGGCCCTGGACCACAAAACCAATCAAACCAGGGTGTATTTTTTATTTTTTTTTTGTAATTTTTGAAATGAAAAAATATACAGATACAACTATTTGAAAATCTGGAATCTGAGGGTGCAAAAAAATCGGAATATTGAGAAAATCGCTTGTCCAAAAAAAAGTTGTCCAAGTTCTTAGCAATGCATATTACTAATATTTCATGTATATTACTAAAATATATCTGTGCTGTTTATGACTGTTTTTTTTTTCCCAGGGTCACATATAGTTTCGTAATGCACATACGTTATCACTTATGCTCCTATTTGTTCTTCATTAGATGGTTATCGTAGTAACAAAACAGTCGGTCACACTGCAGGACTGTGATTTTCTGAAACAGTCAGAACTTTGTCAAAGGATAAGATTCATCGCAATAGCAAATAATTGGCAAGAAATCAGTGAGTATATCACAGTGAAAACCACAACCTTATAATGCAAATATCACAGTGAAGAGTCAATGCGGGTTACGTGCAACAAACATTTTATTCTGCAAACCAGCTTCAGGTCTTTTCTGTATGCAATGTTAAATATGAAGCTGTTCTACTTGAGATGCCTTGACGAGAGCTACCAAAGAAGAGCATATGTGACCCTGGACCACAAGACCAGTCATAAGTAGCACGGGTATATTTGTAGCAATAGCCAAAATTTTGATTTAGATTTGTTTTTGCACCCTCAAATTCCAGATTTTCAAATAGTTGTATCTCGGTCAAATATTGTCCTATCAAACCATACATCAATGGAAAGCTTATTTATTCGGCTTTCAGATGATGTATAAATTTCAAAAATCTGATGAAGATTTTCAAACTTTAAAGGAACACTCCACTTTTTTTGGAAATAGGCTCATTCTCCAACTCCCCCAGAGTTAATAAGTTGAGTTTTACCGTTTTTGAATCCATTCAGCCGATCTCCGGGTCTGGCGATAGCACTTTTAGCATAGCTTAGCATAGATCATTGAATCCTATTAGACGATCAAAGAGTTTCGATAGTTTTCCTATTTAAAACTTGACTCTTCTGTAGTTATATCGTGTACTAAGACCGGCGGGAAATGAAAAGTTGCGATTTTCTAGGCTGATATGATTAGGAACTATACTCTCATTCCGGCGTAATAATCAAGGAACTTTGCTGCGGCAGCAGGCGCAGTGATATTACGCAGCGCCTGAAAGTAGTCCCCAGCTATATTATAACTAGTTACCTAGCTGGGGACTACTTTCAGGCGCTGCGTAATATCACTGTGCCTGCTGCGGCCATGTTACGGCAGCAAAGTTCCTTGATTATTACGCCGGAATGAGAGTATAGTTCCTAGCAAAATCAGACCAGAAAATCGCAACTTTTCATTTTCCGCCGGTCTTAGTACATGATATAACTACAGAAGAGTCAAGTTTTAAATAGGACAAATATCGAAACTCTTTGGTCATTTTTGAACGTGATGCTACTGGTCTAATCGGATTCAATGATCTATGCTAAGCTATGCTAAAAGTGCTATCACCAGACCCGGAGATCGGCTGAATGGATTCAAAAACGGTAAAACTCAACTTATTAACTCTGGGGGAGTTGGAGAATGAGCCTATTTCCAAAAAAAGTGGAGTGTTCCTTTAATCCTAAATTTCTTCAGAAATATACTTTATGAAAAACTATTGAAACTAAAATGATCTGCAAAACAAAGTTTGAATGGAGTGGATTTTTCAAATGTGTAAATAAAACAAAGATTATTGGAGTATCTTTTAGAAGAAAATATTATTTCAGTCTACTTTAAAATTTCTTGTAATTCAATGTGCTGCTTGTCATTTCATAATGAAGGTAACACTTTTTATTTCGATAGTCCACTTTAGACATTCTGCAAACTATAAGTAACTTTGCAACTACATGTCAACTAGCAGTCATTAGAGTAACTATTTTGATGGTCCCCCAATATACATTTACTTGTAAGTAACTTTGCAAGTACATTTCAACTTTACTAAACATAACCTAACCCTAACCTGCCAGTTTGTGCCAACCCTAACATAACAGTCTACTGATATTCTAATGAGAGTTAGCTAAGTTACCTATATCGTTAGCAGAATGTGTAGGAACACTATTAGTTGCTTATGAGCATGCACATTAGCATATTGGCTGTTCATTAAAGCACGTATTAATGCCTTATTCTGCATGACCAAATTCTAGATTCTTTAACCCATACCCAATACCTAAACACTACCACAACTACTACAGCAACTACCGTACTTACTATCAACAAGAAGCAAATTAGGTGTTCATTCAGGGAAACCTTTAGTTAATAGTGAATATGTGTTCCCTAATCTGAAGTGTTGCCATATGTCTAAAGTGGACTATCGAAATAAAATGTAACCGTAATTAATTGTGAAATTTACTAGCAATTTCTGAGTTAAAACCATTTCTACACCATTTTTTTTCCCAGTGTAGTTTGGGCAGAATTGAAAATAGCAAAAGTTTAATGCTTAGAGGTTAGGGTTCAGAACAAACCCGATATGTCATTTAAGTGCTGCCTTGCAAGCAGTATAATTAGCGGTTTATATGCTTAAAATGATGCTTCACATTTTTATCCTGGCAACTTTTTCATCCCACCTTTACTTTCCGTACTATATGTCTGACTTTCTATCACCACAGTGATTTTATGAACTCCTCCACAGAAAATAGCACCCTTTTCACTCCCGATAAGGAGGAGCGCTGCTGGCTGTTATTTCAGGGCTACGAGAGAGAGAGAGAGAGAGAGAAGCGGCAGATGAGACACATTCAGCCTGACTTGCCACGTTGTAATTTAGCTGTCAGAGGAAATGTCTGCGCTCCTGCAGGACTGTCACAATTCAGAAAAATCATGTATGTCATGTCAATGTCAGTTAAGAGCGAAACCCGATCGGCTGTTTTGATGGGCCTGCCGAAGTTGAGTGACGCCAATATGCTGTCAGATTTCTGCTATAAAGCGCTAAACTGCCGTCGTTTTGATGGACCATTTTAGTAAGTAACAAGCTTTTTATTCTTTCAGCAAACTTTCCATCAAAGTGATGAGGGGAGTTTGACTGAATCCTGTACTTAAGTCATCATGATGGAGATTCAGACACGCCTCCAAAACAATTAAATATTAATAAAATTTCACCGCTTCGAGGCTCACACATTTTGAGGCATGATCTAGTCATCTAGACATTTTTAGGCTCATTTTTTTTGTCTGCTTCACTCAGTCAAGAAGGAACGTAAATCAGGAAATAGTTTAACAAAATCTTGGTTGCAAAGTTGTTCATTAGTCTGCATTCATTTTTTAGTATTTGTTTACGTCTCCTCCATGGTAACACATCATTTACCCAGTTACTCTCTAATGGCTGAATGCAAAAAGGGAAATTGCTTCAAATGAAGTTGATTAAATCCCAGGTGTTCGCAATAACCTGCTATGGATTTTCAGAGAGGCACGTAATCCTGCGATAAACAAGTGGTAATAAAATGTTGAGAATGGAAACGTCTTGGGGGCACTGGATGCTGCTCCTTTAATGCAATGTGCCTGCCGTTGTTTTGTGCAGGGTAATGCGCTCCGGTTAGCCGGAATTATTAATAACAGCATCGTTATCGTCAGCACAGCTTGTTCACATTATTCCTGTTTTGTCAACATTGATGTAAGACGTATCGCAAAGTGTGGTTGGAACAACAGCTCTTGTCTTGCAGTTAGAAGTTTGTTGAATAAAATGTGGACTCATGCACTTGAATGAGCACAATAAGCAAGCTACTGTAACATGCAACACTCATACATTCAATACTGATGTTCATTTGATTAAAATTTTACTGCACAATGTGATTTGAAAAAATGAACGTCTTTATTTTTATGTGTCAATGCATTACAATAATCTGACATTAACTGTGATCTCGACTCGATTAATTAAATTGGTTATTATTAATCTAGCACGTGTCCTTTATGTCTAGTCCTATATTGTTGAACCAACATGGTTCAAACGATGGAGCTGTGACCATGTTACTATGCTTTTGCAAAGCAGTCGTGACTAGTTGTTAGTTTCCCCCACTGATGCATCGTTCGTCGTCGTAGGGGAAACGCACCCCAGAGTGGTTAGTGAATCAACTTCTGACTCACATACCGAATGCAAGTTATCATTACTTCTCTCAAAATGAGGCAACAGCTTGAAATATAAGTTATAATTGCATTTAAATGTACTTTTAAAGGTCGATTTCAGTCCAACTGAAGCAATAAGCAAAACTCCAACCCACACAGTTTCTCTCCCACTGTCTAATTTATGCCCGAACACCTTCCCCCTCCACCGTGAGAGCGCTCAGCATCCCGTGTTATCAACACAAAACTCTGAAAACACAAACTGCCTATCGGCGGCACGAAATTACACATTGTGACTTTAGAGCCGTTCTGCCGAATGGAGATGCACAACACGCTGAGACAAACTGTGTCATTAACAAAGACCAACAGATGGCGGTTCTGGAAAGAGCCCAGATATGAGATACAACAGGCAGAGGAAGGAACTGGTTTGGGCCAGTAATGGCAAATTGTTCTCAATAAAATAGCTGTTGTGCTTTATGTCTGTGAGATCATTGATTTTAGCAGATTGAGCAGGTCACAAAACATTTTTAGATACTCAGATTTCTACAGAAGCGATGCACAGGTCTTATGTTTATCAGATTGTGTGATCGTTTTCTTTGCAGTTCCACTCGATTTTATACTGAAAGTCTTTGTTTGCTGATAGTATTCACCTCCGCTGCTTTTCTATCAAATATTGCAGCTGTGGAGGAGGTTTGATGGCACGGTGTTTGGTTATGAGAAACTCAAGAACTACATTTGATGTTATTGACGTCCAACATATTGGTTATTTAATAATATTTCATTATTATTAAATAATGACTCAGATTCTGGCCTGCTCATCACACAAAACTATTGAATGGTTTCTTGAGACTTCATTCATACTTTTATTATGATTTTTTCTGCTAAATGACAGTAAATATTCTTTAAAAATCCTTTTGTTTGTGTTCCACAGAAAAAAAATAACAAGTTTGAAATGACATGGAGGTGAGTAAATAATAATAGACTTTTATTGGGGTGCACTAATTAATTTCTATGCCAAACAGAATTGCAAAAACAGCAGTGACTTTTCAAAACAAGTTATAACCCTGTCCTCCATTGCTTGGTCAAACAAGGAATTTTGCCAGAGTTATAATGTCTGGTCTAGCTATTTTTTTTCTTTTGCATGAATATATATTGTCTTTGTTTTATTTATTTATTTTTTTCAATAAATATGTTTTTGTCCCCTTGTAATTGTTTTAAATTTATATATGTATTATATTTGTAATATTTATTATGTTTGTTTTATACATATTTTATGTTTGTTTTTACATATTTTATTATATTTTATTTTTTCTTTCGTTTTTCCTTTTTAAATTTCCTTTCTTTTTTCTTTTTTATATGTATTGTATGTCCAGGTCAGATTGCAAAATTCAAAACTTTTATTTATTTACCCTTAATTCTCATTGTTGTAATTTGCTGTTAATAATTTTTTTTAAACATATTGTAATTAACAATTTTTTATTACCATCAATGGTCATTCTTATTACTGTTATTCTATTTTATTTAAATAAGCATCTATTAAAGACAGTACAAAAATGCTTATAATGCAAATAATACTTATTTATTAAATTGAATTAAATTTAACAAACATATTAAATTGAATAATACATGATTTTTCTTAATATTTCAGTAACGAGATTTTTTTTTTCTACACTCAAACATGCCCAGAAGACACATGCTCGTTATGAAATCAATGTGGCGCGGTTCATCCAGGGGGTTTAAATGCACAGGCATGGTTATGTAAGACATCATAATCCGCTGTTACTATGGTTACCACAGCCCCAAATGACTTTGGTGGTGCTTCAAGAAAGGTACGCATTTAAACCGTCACTCTCACAAAAGCTCATCCCTTTGATGCCAGTAGTCGTTGTTAGCGGATAAACGCAATATTGTGCGCTTGGCATCCCCTTTGTACCGTGGGAGCTTCTTTCAGTGCTGTATCTAAGCACCCGTCCTGTTCTCTCCAACAATCTTGGGTAGCCTACATATTCAGTCTTATTTTAATGTAATATGCATATTTCACCTCAGTGGTGTAAAGTCTACGCCCTGGTGCTCGGATTGTAGTGGTGGGAGGAATCAGATTGTGAGGCTTAATGTCTGTTTACAAAGACAAATGTGAGCAGTGTTACATTATGTACAATATGTTTTCCCTCTGAGGCTGCTAAGCCAATCTTAATGAAAACCCCAAAATGCATCAATGGAAAAAAGTGATTTCCTTATGCATTGGTGGAAAATATGGAAGGCCGTTTCCACCACAGAATAAAAATTTTGAAAAACTTAGTTGCGACACTTTATCTCACTGTTTTTCTCACAATTGAGCTGATATGTCTCAGAATTGTGAGATATAAGCTCACAATTGTGATAAAGTCAGAATTGCTAGGTATAAATTCTGACTTTTTTCTCACAATTCTGTTTTTTTGTTTGTTTGTTTTTTTCTCAGAATTGTGAGACATAAACTTGCAATTGTGAGTTCAATAGTTAGAATTGTGGGATACAAACTAGCAAATGCAAGAAATAAAATAAGAATTGCAAGATATATACTCATAATTCTGACATTTTTCTTGCAATTGTGACTATATCTCGCCCTTTTTCTCGCCTAATTCCGCCCTTTTTCTAAACTTCTAAATTATAAATCAACTCTCAGTTATAAAGTCCATTTGTGAGCTAAAAAGTCTATTTTCTACAATTGTGAGTTTATATCTCACAATTCCAACTTTATAACTCGCAATTCCATGTTATCAAGTCAGAATTGCAAGTTTATATCTCACAATTTTGACCTTTTTTTCTCAGAATTGCAAGATATAAGTTCACAATTGTGAGTTATATAGTCAGAATTGCGGGATATAAACTAGCAATTGCTAAAATAAAGTAAAAATTGCAAGATATAAACTCACAATTCTGACTTTTTTCTCAGAATTTCAGAAGTTTATATCTCGCAATTCTGAAAAGAATTCAGAATTATGACTTTATCTTGCAATTATGACATTTTTCAGATGTAAGAAAAAAATCTGAATTACCTAGATATAGAGATCAAAATTTGCAATTACCTTTTTTATTTTTTATTCATTGGTGGAATATGAACTTCCATAGAAAAGCATCTCACCTTGCTGAAAGCACTGAGCACACAGAGACACGGCTGCGCCTGAGCGGAATATATAGTTTGTAGTATGGCTTTGGCATTTCATTATTGTTCCTGTTGACAGAGACAATGAGCTTGGAGCATTGTGAGAGCAACAGCGACACTGTTTGCGAGGTCTGAGGGGGCAGGAGACAAACTGTGCCGTGATGAAGGTTTGACAGGTGGAGGTCCTCTTATTTCCCTTCAGAGCGAGAGGCCTGTGTATATGCGTGCCTTTGTGTATGAAGGGCACGTTGGGAGAGGAAGTGAGAGGCTGAGGGAAGTATAAAAGAAAGATAAAGAGGAAGGTTGTGACATATTGAACAGTCTGGGTCGAAATAAATGTGGAGGTCATACTGGAGAACAACGGCGATGATGATTTCAGAGACTTTGAGCACAAAGGCCACATTCATACAGTAAGCTGACAAAGGTCAGCTAATGTTCACAATTGAAATAGTTGTTGTTTTACAGTACAAAGGGCTTCTGACATTAGTCTAGACATATTGACCTGTTGAAAAATGACACATTATATATCTAATAGAGTGCTGTTTATACTGTATTCAATATATTTTACATGACTGTTGGAGCAAAGTACTATAGGTTATGTGAAAGTGACAAATAAACAAGGAGTAATGGAAAAATTCAGAGCAATATGTGCCAAAATAAGACATGGGAAAGCTTTTTATTAATATAATACAATATATTTGTCAGACTTTTGTCCCTATGTCTTGTGTTTCCACGTGCTCCCACACTGTAAAAAGTTGACTTAACTTAAAAAAATTGAGGAAACCTGTTGCCTTAAAATTATTAAGTAAATTATATATTTTTTAAAAAGTTAAGTGAACTTGACAATTCACTTAACTTATTTTTTTTATTATAATTTACTTAAAAAATTTAAGGCAACGGGTTTTCTAAATTTTTTTTTTTTAAGTTAAGCCAACTTATCACTTTTTACAGTGCAGTGTTTCCATGACCTTATTTGGTTTTTCCTTTTTCTTGTTCTTGTTTAGTTTGATTATGATTCCTCCCAGCTGTGTTTAATTTATTACTCCACCTGTTTCTGTTCTCCTTGATTAACTTCCCAGTGTTCTTAAGCCCTGTGTTTGATTGTCTTTGACGTCTGGTATTGTTTGTCTTCACAAACACCAAGGGACTATGCTGGAGGGAAGGGATCCTCTGGTGTCTGGAGAGTGTCCTGTCCCGAGCCAGAACCAGCCCGCCATCCAGCTCGTCAGCTGTTCCCCATTCAATCCCAGCATGGGGGAACAAGCCCGCTGCCGTCCGCAGCTCTCTCCAGCCCACTGGCCGCTCCGAAGTCAAACCCGCCGGTCACGGCTCACTCCACCCCAGAGCTTGCTTCACTGTCAGCTCCAGCCCCAGGGTTCGCTCCAGTGTCGGCTCCACGTAAGCGCATTCCTGATCCCCCGTTAAGCCCAGGGAGGGCTCCTGACCTCCAGTTAAGCCCCATGAGCTCCCCCAAGTATTTTTTTGGGGTATGGCTCCAGCCGTAGAGGCCGGGGCGGGGACTGGGGCCATGGCCTCGGTGGTAGAGTCGCCATGGCCTCTTGAGGAATGTGACTATAACATATTATACAGGTGTGGAGGTACTATTTCAATTGATTAATACTTTAGGGACCAGTTCTCACTATTAACTAGTTATTAGCATGCCTATTATTAACATTGGCTGTTTATTAGAACTTATTAAGCACATTATGTATGACCATATTCTACATCCCTAATCCTAAACTTTACAACTACTTTACTAATTACTAATAAGCAGCAAATTAGGAGTTTATCGAGGCAAAAGTCATAGTTAATGGTTTGTTGATAGTCAGATTTAAGATTTAGACCTTAAAATAAAGTGGGACCATCAACTTATCTAAAATATTGATTTTATATTACTATATAATTTTAATGTTAAACTGAAATAAAATAAGATATAAAAACACACTAACTCATTTTATTTAGTTATAGTTTACAAAGCATCATTTATCATTTTTATTCAGTTTAACTTGCTGTACTAAAACAGTATAAAACTAAAACTGAAAAAGTTTTTAAATGGCATATTTTCAGGAATTTGTCATTGTCATAATTTTCTTTTTGAATCCAATTTGTCCAAGTCAAACTGATCAATTTAAAGTTATATTTTGCATAGAAACAAAGCTTAATTCTGCAAAGCTTTATTTGTGACATGGTTTTATTTATGAGTGTGATTTCATAATCTTATTTCATGATCGTATCTTGTTTCTTCTTGATATTCTATTGATTTAGAATCAGATTGATACAGACCGATACCTCTCAAAGATCATGAGATTGAGATGAAGAAATCCAGTTGATGGAGTTTGATTACCAGAGGGAGAGAGAGCAAAGATGAAGAGCTGAGAGGCTGCTGGCAGATGCTCAGGAGAGTGGCAGTGTGTGTGGAGAAGGTGCCAGGAGGATGTGTCACTTGTTGGCGATTTGGAGCCGAGAGCTCCTACACTGCGCCGTTCTGGGGCCTGCTGCATTTAAAGGGATTGGCTGATGGACTGGGGACTGAGCCATTAATCTCTCCTCCCTCTTATCCAATTACAGCACCTATAGCAGAGCGGAGCAGAGCGTTTGTGCCAAATGCCAGCGGCAAGTCACAACACACAATCACAGGGACGGAGTTTTACAATTGCAGCCATCTAAAGGGGACGTAAAGGTGTAGCTCACCCCAAAATCATCATTTTGTCATTATTTACTCACCCTGTAGTGTTTCCAAACCTGAATACTGCTATTTTTCTGTGGAACAGAAAAGTTTTTGAAGAATCTTTACTTAGCTCTTTTCCACAGAACAACAGTTCATAGTGACCACAGCATCCATTAAGCACAAAACAGAAACTAAGAGTTAGTCCATACAACTCATTCACTATATTCCAAGTCTTCTGTAGTTGTACAATAGCTTTGTGTCAGAAACAGATTTAAATTTAAGTTGTTTTTCACTGATAAAAACAGTAAGTTGAAATTTTAGATTTTACAAATATTTCTATAAAGCATTCATTTATTTTTTTAATTTGTATTTCAGTATTAGTCATTTAACATATATTCCAATAAGCTACCAAGGCAAAACTTTTTTCTTTCTTTTTTTTTCATTTAATATTTATCTCTTGTTTTATTTTAGCCTTTTCAATTTAATTATTGGTTTAATTATATTTATTATTATTAGTTAATAATTACACAACTGGTATGAATATGACTTCAGAAGGCTTCTAATATACCAAATGTAGTTGTATACTGTTTTTTTACAGATCAAAACTTCCTTTACAGTGAAATAAATAAATATTTTACACTAAATGATTTTGTTTATTTAGGTTTTGCAAAGAGCTGTTATTGAAAGATGGGGCAGTTAAAACTATATTGGAAAACAAAACATAAAAAATTGAGAGGGGAAAATAATTTGTTTTTGGTGCAAATAAAGGCTACTTTAAAAAAAAAAAAAGTAAAACAAAAAGGCTTATTTATTTCAGTTTGTTTCCAAAACAATATTTGTAATTTTTGCCTGTCTTCTAATATTTATATTTTGTTCTATTTTAGCTTTTTTCCAGGTACTGATTACTTCATTTTACAGAAATATTGAATTTTGAATAGATTTTAATTTATTTTAGATTTTGTGATTTTATTTTAATTAATAATAACATTGGTATGAAGCTATCATATGACTGCCGAAGATATATCACTAAAACAAAAATGGTGGTGAAACAGTTTTCACTCAGAAATCGCTAGTAAATTTCATAAATAATAGCAAAAAAATGGCAAGTAACACAAAGGAAAACTAAGAAAGAGAGAAAATAAATGCACGAATGAATATAAAAATAATGGGGGCAGTGAAAACTATATGGGGGGGGGGGGGGCATCTTGTTTAATTCTAAATGTCATATTGAGGGTGGAAAATAGTCCTGGACGTCAGAGCGGAAAAAAATGCTGTTTATTATAAAATCCCTTGAATAGAATTTGCGATAGAACTAGTGCTTAATGATTGGTTTCAGGTTATTGGATGGTGGGGTGGGAGAGTGGGAATAGTGGAGAGCAAAGCAGTGTTTAAATCTGCTAAACACAGTAGACAATTAGGCTTAAATGCTGCCATTATCTGTATGGCCCAGCTGTCTTTGCAGAATGATTTCTGGTGGTATCAGATGGTTTTGGATGAGTAATCAGAGATCATGCTGTTTGGTGTCGGCTCCAACACAAGAGAATTACTGAACCGCCTAACACGCTGCTGGACGAATTCACTGCAACGGGAAAGAAAACTCGATAGCTTATTCCGATAAGTAGCAGCATTTAACTTTATTGATCATTGATGTTTTTTATAATAGTGCTGTTACCACTTTAGTGCTGTTTTACAGATTAGTTGTGGTTTTACAGATTACATGATGGCCTCGAGTGGCCTATCGCTTTATTTGAGGACAGACGGTCGTCTGAGCGCAATGATAAAATCTGCGCAAAAAAAACAAGCAAACCTGAAGTAGTAATAAGGTTATCAGGACATGCAGGCACTTTGCTTGTTTGTTCGCTGCTTTTCTCCATGTATGAAATCTTAATTAGGTGATTCAGAAAGCGTGTTATTAGATTATGGGAGCAAAAGCAACATCTTATTTGTGTTGTGCGGATGTGTTATGGCCCTGAGTGTTGCATTTACTTGTTAATAGTGAACACAGCATGCACCCTGACATCCTCCTTGCCTGGACGCCATTATTCTTTGTGTATAAATGAGTCAATTTTGTTATCTCCTGAGAGGTTAAATCTCTATCTCGAGGGATGTGCTCTTTCTGATTCTGACTGTTATAATGAGTAGAAAATCGTCAAAGTGTTTTTTTTTTTTTTTTTTTCTGAAAGGATCCTTTAGGTAAGCGATTATTCACTGTTAAGAATGTTGTGCATTTGTCAGTCCCGTTTTATTCCAATTTTTTCCCTTTTACCTCGAAGACCGCATGCAACATCAGCATGAAAGCTTTTTGCTATAGAATTTATCCCATTATGATTTACAGTCATGCAAATGCCATTGCAATATACAAAAAGCACTGAATCACAAAACTGGTTTATAGTTTTTTTTTTTCTTTCAGGCTTTTAGCTTCACTTAAGCCTCATTTTGGACATTTTTGCAGGACTTTCTTGTGTAAATAAGATTTGATGTTTTGCTTTGCTCAGTGCATTAACAGATCAGTGCCATCAGTCACAATTGCTTGCCCTTTTAAAACATAATGGCTACTGTATGTACTGTAGGCAATAATGCAGTTTTATATAGACGAGTGTTAAACTATGAGAGGTTCTGTCACAAAATAATTTAATACATTACTGTTATAGTACATTGTACTGTCACTTCATTCTTGCAATGAAATAAGCATACAGTGAATTACTTTTTATCAAAGCAATGAATGAAAATTCTGGCATTATTTACTCACTTTAATGTTGTTTCCCATTTTTTTTCTATAAAGATTACAATCAAAGTGCGCACATCCAGCTGGCTAAAAGTTCAATGTGGGTGCTCAACCACCAACAATGCCAGACCGGAAGAGCAAAGTTGGCACACCACAGCTCCGAAAGTTAAAAAAATAACTATTTCTGTTCTCACCATAGGTGACGTTTCGAGCCTGAAGAGCTTGTAGGCTCAAAACGTCACCTGTGGTGAGAAGAACATAAATATTTTTCTACTTATTAAACACAGGAGAGTTTTAGATGGTGTTTTTTTTTTTTTTTCATTTTTCCAGAATCTTGATATCACAAAACAAAACAAACAAACAAAAAATGAATGGATCATTAATCTATCTTTAAATCTTGATGTTTGGAACAATCAGAAATAACATTTTAATAGCTTCATGAGAACATTAGAAAAATAGAAAAACCTTCTTAAAACATTATTGTTAGCTGGGATATCTCTTGCATCTTCATAAACCATTGCTGTTCAGTGCTCCCTCACACAAAAAGACTGGAAAAAAATTGAATTATGCAATCGAATTATGTAAATGTGCTCTGACTTTTTTTTTAATGAGGCCAGTATTAGTCTGTAGTCTTTATCAGATGTCTAGCCCACAGCTTAATGTTGGGACAGTCCTGTTCACATCCTGTTCGGAGTGTCTGCACTAATTGGTTCCCTTATATAAGAGAAACCTGTGGGAGACGGGATTCGGTTTGTCAGATGTGTAGAACAAACAAACAGCAGAGCCCGGCACGCCACAGAAATAGCTGGCAACAAGCCGTCCCCGAGGAGCTTTCAGCACTGCCACCAGGAACAGCAGAGACGAGATGAAAGCTTGAAAAGATCCCTCGTCCAACATCAGAACGTGTTGATGGAGCGCAGAGGTTGGGGATTCAGCCTCTCGTGCATTGCACACTGTTGAGGGCTTAATAGATGTCCGTTTCCAAAAGAATGGCCTCTCTTTTTGGGAATGGCTTAGAAGAGACAAAAACGCCCTTCTTACATCCAGAGACGAAACGGCACAGAAATGCACACTTCCTCTCTTCTGATGGTGGCTTCGCAAAGTCAACACACTCTGTAAAACTTAATTTCTGTCTATCTATCTGTCTGTCTGTCTAGTAACCACCTAGCAATGTCTGAACATCTACTCAAAACAATCATCAGCTGCCTAGGAACCACTCATAACAAAACAACTGTCTATCTATCACTTTCATGGTGACTTATAATTTGTATGGCTTTGTATCATATCAGTGTTTGACTTCTCCTCTACGTTTAGGTTTTGTACTTTCTTCTATTTATCCATCTTGTACAAATTCATATTGACTTCTCATGTCTATCTCTGTATCTAGCAAAAACTTGGAAAATGCCTTCAAGACATAAACCTTCAGACAAGATTTTGTCAGGCCAGCATTCAAGGTTAGTCTGGATGAACTTTACCATTCTGTTTATTACTGTCAGCTCATAGCTCATAGTGTCTATATCTATTTATGGTGAAATATTAAACTGTACCATAAAAACTTCCCCTCACCTGGGCTTTAACCACTTCTGATCTCTACAACTTACAAATAGACTGATCAATGAGCAATTCTTCAACGAATGCTTACAGTCTGTCAGCTGAAACTATATGAATTCTTCCACAATGACCACAGTATAATGGGGTTTTATACGGCCCCTGCAAAGCAGAGATAAATAGTGTGGCACAGACAGCGGTTTATCAGTTCGTTCCACCCAGTGCATGCGTTTCCCCTGCAAACCCCCGCCCGCCATCTCCGGTGACCTATGTGGTCAGACGCTAAAAGCCGTTGTTGTCTGTGATGTGGCTCCTCTGCATAACACTGACATTTACTGGATCAGAGATTCATCAGTCTGAAGCTCCCACATCCGGTGTTATTAATCGAGGGAATGTCAGAGCCTCTCCTCCATGCTCAGGAGCGAGGTACATAATGTGCTGTACATGCTCGGAGTTCAGTCTCTCTGGTTAATTACAGTGACAAATGGCAGACGGGCCCCAAAAGTGCAGCGTGCAGTTAAAAAAGTGACAGGCTCATTTCTGAATGTAAACAAATTCCTGGATTCACTGTAATCTAATTACTACCTGGAGAGTTCGAGCACATAGTGCAGAAAACAGCAGAAACACTTTGGGTGAGATCATTTTGTTTTCTGAAGGAACTGACATTGCCGCAAGTTGGGGGAAAAATGCAGCATCGTAATTTGTAATCTGTTTTGTAATGCAGTTTATTCTTAAAATTAACATTGATAATACGAATAGTAGGACAATATTTGGCTGAGATACAACTATTTGAAAATCTGGAATCTGAGGGTGCAAAAAAATCAAAATATTGAGAAAACCACCTTTTAAAGTTGTCCAAATGAAATACTTAGCAATGCATATTACTAATCAAAAATTAAGTTTCGATATATTTACAGTAGAAAATTTACAAAATATCTTCATGGAACATGATCTTTACTTAATATCTTAATGATTTTTGGCATAAAAGAAAAATCAATAATTTTGTATTTTTGGCTATTGCTACAAATATACCCCAGCCACTTAAAGAGGTCATATAATGCCCATTTTCCACAAGTTGATATTATTCTTTAGGGTCTTAATGAAAAGTCTGTAACATAGTTTGGTTAAAATTTCTCATTGGTAGTGTAAAAAACGCCTTTTTCACCCTGTCAAAAACAGCTTTTCAGAGCAAGCAGTATTGTGTCATTCTCCTTTAAAAGTTAATGAGCTCTGCTGACTCCGCCCCTCTCTTTCGAGCAACTATCTGAGGAACTGTTTACTTTAGCCGCATTCATCTGAAACTTGCTAATTAGCACATTATTAGGAAATGCCATTTGCAAAGATTCATTTAAAAAACCTTGTACTCACTTTTTCTGGAGGTGAAGCTGGATCATGAACTATTCGCGCGAACATAGACGCATTTAGGTAGATGGAGGGCGCATTCCCTTCAGAACAAAACCTAATCCTCTTCAGCTGCTCAGATGACGGGAGTAAATGACTACTGCTATGTTCATTATTACATCCAACAACAAAACACCTCAATCGCTTAGGAGTCATTCTTGGCTACATCTGCTCCGGCGGTGAAACAACTGATGACAGCTCACTCAGGGTGGGTCTGAGGTAAGACACCAGTGCAGTCTGTGCTAAAATGCTCCTGTCAATCAACAATCGTGGGAGGGGCCTCCGTCCATGTGACGTCACACGGACAGACGGCTCGATTTGAGAAAGGGTTAAAGATTTAAGCAGATTACAAAACCACTGGGTGGATTTTTATCATTATAGGGTGGTTGTGTACAAGCACTGCCAACACACATTTCAGTTTAAACAACTTGTAAAAGTGCATGTAGCATTATATGACCCCTTTAATGCTGTTGCCCTGGGTTGTTTTTTCATGTCCGCTGGTTGAAGCGACCCCCATAACGTGACATTTAGCCCCTGGAATGCGAATTTTACCAGGGGAATGTTTTACCCCTCAAAATGCGATTGGGCTAGCTTTGGTCTAAGGTTTTGTTGTGAAAACATGGCAAACCTGATAGGAGACATTTCAAAACAACATTTCCCATTGTAAATGTAAATTTGCTAGACCAATGTTAGACAAATGTTTGACTGTTGCACTCATGTCTCGTGTCTTTTACAGCGTCTTGCACGTTATGGCATTCTAAAAACATGGCGTAAGTTAAAAAAGTTCAACTTTTTCTCCATTCCACTGCCTGTGTCTCTGTGTGAATGGCCCTTTAAATTACATTTTTTTTTTTTTTTTTTTTACTGTTTTTGAACTGAACACAAGCAAGATTATCAATGAATAACAGCTTTACGTTTTTGGTAATTGTTGGTTGCAAAAGACTTGGAATATAGTGCACAAGTTGTATTGAATACTGTGGTGTTGCGTTTTGTCACTTTTGGAGCTTGAAAGTTGCGGTCACAATGATTTGTCGTTGTGTGGAAAATAACCGTTTGGACTGCTGTAGCATTTAATGGAAGAAATTATGGGGACAGAACAACATGGTGAGTAAATGATGACAAAGATAATTTTTGGTTGAACTATTCCTTTAAACTGCACAAGAAATGCTTTGTTCTCACAATGGCCTTTGTAATATTTTCTTTTGCATTAATACCACAGAAATGAAGCTCTATTCCGATGGCACCGCTAGACACTGGAGTGACCACAGTAAGTGTTTCCAAACCTCAGTTATGCTGCTCAACATTAGCTACCTCAAAGCATCTTGAACAGTTAAAAGTGCCGTTAATGGAGAGACGCAGATCCAGCAGATGACTTTAGTGGATCAAATACCTCCATAAGACTCGGTGTGTGTTTTCCCTTCATCAACAGAAAAGTGCACGGCTGATTGTCATCACAGAAGCATCTGGCTGGCTTTATCAGTAGAAGGATTTTGTTTTTATCAGTTTGCTGCAGAATGTTTTCTTCTGTGGTCGAGTGTGATTGCAGTTCTTCTGATGAAGAACAGAGAAAAGATGAAAAGAAAAAAAAAGTCATAAAGAAGTGAAAAATAACTCCTATCATAACAACAGCACAGTGCTTTTTCCTCTTGGCATCTAATTGAGCTAATTTGCCCTCTTGTTTTTGTTTTCATGTTCAGCTTTTGAAGCTTGACAACTCTGTAGACAGTAATTAGGTTAGTTACATTTGCTTGGAAGTGATAATTATTGTCACCAAGCCAGGTGTAATGGCTTGAAATTCTGTTGCTAAACACAGGACACTCATGCGCAAACTGCAGCAGATCATTCTGCCAAACAGCACGCTCTGAACACAAGTGTTACCGCCACAGGAATAACACAATCTGCATATTTTATTAAGGCTCATCTAGTACTAGTACTATAATCTAGTACTATTTATAGTAATAGGCATTTTACATTAACAGGGTACAAAATAGGGCCTGAAATTAATAACAAAAATATGAAATATAGCCTATATGGTTTTAAGTACACGGAAATAAAAGAAATATTAAAATGGGTACAACAGAGTGCAAAATATTGTGTGTATTTGTGCTTTATAAATAAAATGAAAATAGGCCTGAAAACAATATATATATATATATTATTTATTTATTAAAAGTTGTTCATAAACATTAAGTAGACAATATGTGTGTGTATATATATATATATAAGTACCAATAAACAGTATGTATTCAAGAGGTAAGGGAAATCTGTGATTTAAAAACTAAGGTAAATGTCTTTAGTGTTGTTAAGTGGTGCATGTGCCTACTTAGAGCTTGGCAGATGTGGTCACTATAAATCGTCATTGAATATAAAAAAGATGTGTAAAAATGTGTCCTATTGTGTTCCATAGGGGGAAAAAAGCATGTATACGTGAGGATTAGGACACAAAAAGGCCCATTTGCTTGGCATCATGTAAAATACAAGACAATCTAAATGATCAGTGGATCTCTGTACTGAATGAAACTCTATAGTCCTCTGAGTATTAGACAGGGCAACCTGAGAAACAGCGGCCACCACAACATCGCTTTACATTCACATGACGGTCAAGCACTATCAGGCACATTCAGCTGAGAAAAGATGTGTGTGTGTGTGTAAGAGAGAAAGAAAGAGAGATTTCACATATAAGTGTATAGCATGTATTAAATAGTTTGACTGTTGACCTAGGCCTATTAAGATGTTATGTTTGGTGATCTTTATACAACTTCAATAATTCAGCCAAAAATAATAAAATTGATACTACAAAAAGTAGTATTCATGCAACATAAAAATGTGAAAACCGTTCAAGCCATTAATAGAGATTTATTTGTTTGCGCAAGCTGCATTTGTATATAAATTTCCATTGTTTTTTAAAGACCATAATAATTCCCATGACTTTTCCAGCATCCATCAAATCATTTCATCAAACCTTTTAAAGGGATAGTTCATCCAAAAATTCTGAAAATCATTTACTCACTCTCAAGTAGTTCCAAAACTGTATGCATGTCTTTGTTCTGCTGAACACAAAGGAAGATATTCTGAAGAATGTGGGAAACGGAGCAGTTCTGGGGCACCATTGACTTCCATAGTATCTTTTTTTTTCTTCTATGGAAGTCAGTGGTGCCCCAAAACAGCCTGGTTACAAACTTTCTTCAAAATATCGTATTTTGTGTTCGGCAGAACAAAGACATTCATACAGGTTTGGAACTACTTGAGGGTGGGTAAATGATGACAGAATTTTCATTTTTGGTTGAACTATCCCTTTAAGGAACCCCTTAATAATTGATTGCAAGTCTGGAAATCATAATTTTAAAATTCTTAAATTATTTCCAGGTGTTGCAAGATAATATGCTAGCTATGCCTAGGCACCCAGTACAATTCAAATAATAAATCTTTGTTTTTATATTTATCCTATGTTTGTGTATTAACAATAAAGGTTATTTCATGTTTATTTTTTATACGCTGCGGCTAACATGCAGTGAATTTATTGAATCTACAGGGCGGGACATAACCTACTACAGCGACAAGTGTAGTTAGATTACCGAACCAATGACTCTTAAGAATCGATTCTTTTTAGTGAATCAAAAACATACAGCATCAACAGTATGGTTCGATTCTTGAATAAGTGACTCTTATGAGTCGATTCTTTTTAGTGAATCAAAAACGAACGACGTCACCGACTGCCGAACGAACATGTTCTTTTTAGTGAATGAAAAATCACAAATCACCTTGATGTTCCTGAAGGAATTTAATCCATTTACCGAGTAATTATTGTCGTCATGTTCGATTCAAAACAACAATTGCCAGGCTATATTTAAGCTTCGTGAATTCAGATTAATACGTGTGTAGTTAAAGATACACAATATGAGTCTGTTGAAGGCTATCTAAATGAAATATAGTTTTTTTTTTTTTTTTACATTATAGTTAGGACCAATTATTGTATTTATGTCGCCTTTTAAAAAGTCACGACGTCCACTTTGAAATAATTAGCTAAATTAAATTGATTTCCTATTTGTTATATCTGATATATATTGAAATCTGTAATGATCTATATAAGCTAATACTAACGCAAAGGGCTGCAATAGGCCTATACAAGAACTCCATTTCTTATTTCAAATAGTTGTTCCTCAAAAGAACCGTTAGTGGCACTGTTAAGGAATCGGAATCGTTTAGTTCTTCCCATCCCAAGTGAGAACATGAAGACGGCGGGCTCGACTGACTGTGAGCGCCCGCCTCTGGAGGACATGCGCCGGGGACTCGACACGTGATCCGCTCGCCACAATCCAGTATGGCGGAATCCGTCGGCGAGTGGATCCGTCGTTGGCGCGCTCTCCAACGGGAATAAAGTCCGGTGCGTTGCGTCCGATCGCGGCGGAGCTGCGGAGAGGTGAGCGACGTTTCGCAGGCGTTCTCCAGTGATTTTATCCTTAAATGCACTGATCGCTTCAGTAAGAGAAAGAAACTTGTGGGCGATCAGATGAAACAATCAAAACAGTGTGTATGTATGTATATGTATGTGTGTGTGTGTGTGTTGAATCGTAACTCTCGTCTCGGAGTAGTTCTGTCACGTTTCATTTTATGCGTTTTTTTCATTCCTGCAGGTTATGGAGAATCATAAAGATAAATGTTTAATAAGCGAACACATTTTAGTTTATAATCAAGGCAGTTTGGGCTTGACTATGTAATGGTAATTCCATAAAATGTGCACTTTTATCATTTTGAAAATTTGATTTTAAAGTGATATTTTAAAAGATTTGAACGTTCTGTCAGTAAAAGAATGTTTTAAATGTTATTAAAATCATGATAAACTACAGCTTGTTAACATAATATATGTATACGTTTGTATATGAGAATGAGAGAGAGAGAGTGTGTTGACACTGTAGCAGTTCTTTGGAAACAGTTTGACATGGTGACAGGGCCAGCGGTTTTCATTACCAGTGTAATTTTTATCTTTACTTTTTTACACACTTTCATGAGACATCTTAGGATTTGGTAGTTTTGTGCACCTTAAATGATTCAAACAACTGATTAATTTGTACAGTATTAGATAAACAGATGTAGCCTACATTGTTGCAACTTCTGGTTGAACATTATATAAGATGCATGTTACCTGTAGAGTTCCAATAAATAAACAGCGTGTGTTCTGTTCTGTGAGTGGAAGTTCTGATCCCACATACATGTGATACTTGTGTCATTTAAATAGGCCATTTCACCCCAAAATGAAAATTTGCTGAAAAATTTCTCACCCTCAGGCTTTCCAACATGTAGATGAATTTGCTTTCTCATGTGAGCAAATTTGGAGAAATGTAACTTGCTCACCAGTGGATCCTCTGCAGTGAATGGGTGCCTTTAGAATGAGAGTCCAAACAGCTGATAAAAACATCACAATAATCCACACCACTCCAGTCCATCAGTTAACATCTTGTAAAGCAAAAAGCTGCATGTTTGTAATAAACAAATTCAACATTAAGGTAGGAACCATGGAAGTTGTTCTGATTAAAATACAAATCCATAATCCACAATATTGCTTTCTCCAATGAAAAAGTCTTGTCTGAAACAGGGGAGAAATGTGCACAGATCAAGCACCATTTACGAGTGAAAGCAATCCAAACCAGTTCTAAATTCTTCTTTAATCTAAGTTCTTTGATGTGAGAGGAAAACAGGACCGGAGGACGTGTTATTATGCATTATGGACTTGTATTTTGGCCAGAATTAATGCTTTAAAATGCCTTTATGATGGATTTGTTTACTACAAACATGCAGCTTTTCACTTCACAAAATGTTAATTGATGGACTGAACACACGTCGTAGATTATTGTGGCATTTTTATCAGTAGTTTGGACTCTCATTCTGACAGCACCCATTCACTCCATTGGTGAGCATTTGATGTAATGCTAAATTTTAGGGATGCACCGATACCACTTTTTCCAATACTCTCCCGATACCGATACTTTTATTTTTTTTACTTGTTGATACCGAGTATCGATATCGATACCGATATTTTCATTGCATTTGTACATTTTTTAAATATTGGGTACAGAACCCAAAAGAGTATGTATAATGTTAATTGGTTAACTTTATTTATCAAATAGACACAGTCAAACCATAATTTATTCAGACACCTTCAACATTTCTCATATTTTATCACAATTTATTCGCTATAGTTTATGGTAATAAAATGTGACGAACTCAGAGTTAAACTGTGTCAGAACAAATTCAGCTTGATAATGCCAGATAACTTTGATAGAAAGGTATGTAATGGATTACAATCAACCAAAATTATTCAGTATAACAATATTATATATAACTATCAATACTTTGTCGGGCAACCCTTAGCCTTAATGACAGCCTGTAGTCTCCTAGCATGCTGTCAACCAGGTTCATGCAAACCTGAACTTCAGTTTTTCCCAGACTCAGTCTGAATAATTTTTGGTTCCAAATTTGTATCAATTTTATTGGTAGTCAATCAATTTTTTGGATATAGTATGTCACAGTTTATTTAGCTATCCTCACTTACATAAATTAACTATAGTGTCCTGCACCCACAAGTAAAAAATATCAAAAATTATATTTGGTCTCTGAATAATTTTTGGTTTGACTGTATATCCTTCAGTTATTTTCACACTTAATTATGCACATTAAAATGTATTTTACAAGTTTTTGTTACTTTCACTGTTAAATGTTTTGCTCTATGGTACATCATCTTTAATTTAATAGCATTAGAGCTGCTCCATTGCATCGGCTTATACTGTAATCATGCGTTTTACTGTAATAATGCAGAATAGAAGTCGTTTTTTTTCTTTTCATCTGAAACATGCTGCGATTTATATTCCAAAGCCACTCATATAATGCAAAAAATCTCATGAAGCAAGTAAAACACGCAACACGCACACATATTTGTACTGGTGAGAGGGACAAGTACAGCCTAGCGCATTTCACACAGGCTGCTAGTTTCACTTTCGCCAAGTCGTGTATGCTTAAGGTTGAAAATGAATGATGTTTATATTGAATGCCCCTATAAATTGTCTTATATTTACGATTTAGTTTTAATCCAAATGATGCGTGCTATGTGAGCAAACATCAGTAAAGATCACACAACAGAAGTGCATGCGCTCTCTCTTTCTCTCTCTCCCTCCTTACCATTAAGTAACTTGTGCATTGTTTTGCTTTCTTGTTTTTGACACATCCGACTGAACTACAAACTTTCCAGTGATGTCTGTGAGAAAGGGATATTCACTCGACAAGTTTGCGCATCTGCGCCAGCGCGCGCTCAATTCACTCAGCGCTTTGATTTTCAGCTTGCGCACATCAGCTATAAAGGCATACTGAATGTTTAACATTATTCATGGCATACATCTGCTTCGTTGACATCCTTAATCTCTAATAACTCCATTCTGCTGCCTGTTGTTCTGTTGTCCTGTTTCTTTGTCTGAATATGGCACTTATCACATGCTGTGTGGTATCGACGTTTGGTATCGGGGGATTTTAACGAGTACTAGTAGAGGAGCTAAGTATCGGGCCCGATACCGATACCAGTATCGGTATTGGTGCATCCCTCCTAAATTTCTCCAAATCTGTTCTGGGGCCTGTACCATGATGGTGGCTGAACAAACTTAGGGTTACAGGATTAGATTTGAGTTGACAAAACCAAACCAGTCCAATTCGGTTTCGTTGGTACCATGAAGCTGATCATTAACTTTTTCCGTCAACTCAGGCTTGATCCTGAGTTAAAGGGATATTCCACCCCAAAATAAAAATTGTCATTAATCACTTACCCCCATGTCATTCCAAACCTGTAAAAGCTTCATTCGTCTTCGGAACACAATTTAATATATTTTAGATGAAAACCGGGAGGCTTGTGACTGTCCTATTGACTGCATAGTAAATTGCACCATGTCAAGGTCCATAAAAGTATGAAAAACGTAGTCATAACAGTCCATCTGCCATCAGACGTGCAATCTGAATTTAATGATGCAACGAGAACACTTTTTGTGTGTAAAAAAAAAAACAAAATATCAACTTTATTCAACTCTTTCTGCTCCTCTGTGACACTTCCTGCAAGCGTGTTGATGAGTTCACTAGCAGAGCATGATGCAAGCACGCCTCAGATGATGCAGCATGTAAACGCCGTTTACGGTGTACGCTGGCCTCGACGTCAGTAGGTCACGGCATTTACTTCCTGCGTCATCTGAGGCATGCTTGCGTTGTGCTTGCATGTCAGATGCAATTCATAATTGCATGTCTGATGGCAGATGGACTGCTTTGACGACATCTTTCATACTTTTCTGGACCTCGACAGTGCAATCGACAGTGTTCTGAAGATGAATGAAGCTTTTACGGGTTTGGAATGACATGGGGGTAAGTGATTAATGACAAAATTTTCATTTTGGGGCAGAGAATCCCTTTAATGGAGCATGTGCACATGAAAGTGTGACATCAGTGATGAGCAGCCAATCACATGCCTTAAAACTATGATTCACTTCTTGTGAGAGAGTCAGTGCGAAGATTAAAAGATTGAACAATATGAAGAATTTAAATACATTTACACCGCACCATCATGAAATGATCTATCCATGAAAGAGGAAAACTTAAAGAAAACATCTTACCATACGTGCAAGTAAAAGTAAAAACTTTGAAACATTCATTCACAGATTTTTGCTCTGCGCTGCATCTTCACACACAGACTAACCTTACTATAGAAGTGTTAAGTATGACATAATATACCTCCGTAAATAAATACTATTTAAATTTACGTCTTGCGCACTTTAATGCACTTTGTATGGAACATATATGCTCGCTTCGAACTGGAATCATGGTGGAGTATCCGGTGATGTCCACTTCGCAGGGCACTTACTTACGGTCGAATAGAACAAATGTCACACGTGATAAGAGATACATTTGAAATGTGCAGAGCAGGGGGCACAAGAACCACTGATATAGCCTGTTGTAGTAAATTGTTCTCTGGTGTTCTGTGAGTGTATATGCGTGCAGGGGGCGTGGCTTTAGACGGCGATTGCAGGGAGGGTGGGACGTTCGCTTTTAGTGCTATCAGGCTAAAGTTAGCATTTTCCAAGATCTGCACCTTTAATTAGAGAATGTTAGAAAATGTTATTTTCATGAGATTAAAAGTTGTTAGGGTTAAATGTAGTTTTTTTCTCTTGTCTTGATGTAAACAATCAAACAGAACATGAGGGTTGACAAGTTGCCTCGGCTGTTTTTATGTTCTGAGCTGAGTCATGACGACTGTGTTGTCCGCTGGTGGTTATATCATGCTGTCGGTCTGGGCAGCTGTCACACATAGCTGGTGGTTGAAGCTTTAACATGTGGCATCATGCATAGGCATATAAATCCAGGCTTTAATCACAGCCTGTAGGAAGTTTGCTCGTCTTTCCACATTCCGTTTCTCAAGGACCGGCGCTCAGACCTTGTAAATTCCAGGCCCCACAGGAAGAAGGTCAAAGCAGCTTTCTGAGAACTTGGCAGCAGAGAGTTAATCCAGTCTTGCACGACCCCTGTTGTGCACTTTTTGACTTCTGCGAACAAACAAAAAAAATTATGTGCACACCATGTTTGGGGTTTTGTGCTGTTTTATATAGCACTTTTTTTTTTCCCCTTCATGTCAAGGGTCTCATTTCACCCCAGGAATGAATGAAAGAAATGATAAATATTATACTGTTTAATGAAAATGAAGCTTTTTAAAAGTCTGTTAAGATTTTCTGCTTTGTGACATAAGTTTGATGCAAATGTTTTATTTACATTTAGTCATTTAGCAGACGCTTTTATCCAAAGTGACTTACAAATTAGAACAATGGAAGCAATCAAAATCAACAAAAGATCAATGATATGCATGTGTTATAACAAGTCTCAGTTAGCCTAATGCAGGACAAGTAGCTAGATTTTTTTTCGTTATAGAATAAATAAAAAGAAAACGGATAGAATAGAAAAAGAATGGAGCAAGCTAGTGTTAGAGGCCTTTTTTTGCGCTTTGTTAATTGTATAATAAATAAAAAGAAAACATAGATAGAATACAAAAAGAATCGAGAAGCTAGTGTTAGTTTTTTTTTTTTTTTAAAGAAAACAAGCCGTTAGTAAATGAATGGAGTGTAAGTCTAAAAGGGACATGTTTTTTTTTTTTTTAAATAGAATTAGAATAGATAGAGCTAGAGTTAGAGGGTCAAATAAAAATGGAAGAGATGTGTTTTTAGCCGATTCTTGAAGATGGACTCAGCTGCTCGGATTGAATGTAATGTAATGCTATTTTCCCCTCAGCTCTCATGGTAAAAAAAAATATTTCATACATTCTCATTACTGTAATGCAAAAAAAAAAAAAAAAAAAATGGGATGGCTTTATATTTGCTGACTCAAATCAAATCATTCTATTACACTGGTGATAATCTGATGAAAATCATCATTGAGAATTAGGTCTACAAAAAATGTCCAAATGCATGATGATAATTAGATTTTATGGTTTGATTAAAAAAAAAAAACTTATAGTAAAAAGCGAAAAGCAAAAGCATGTAGAAATGCAAAAGAGTGATGGTCCTAAAAATAATAGATTAAAGAATGTTTTTATATTTCCAAATATAATTTCGTCCTTTCATCTTCTTTTCTTTTGGATTTTGGGGAAAAGTGTGAATTTTCAGAAGTTTGGAGTTTTTTTTTTTTAAAGAAATGTATACTTTTATCCATCAAGAACAAAACAATACAATGCAACACACACAAATAAATAAATGCTGTTCTTTTGAACTTTCCATTCATATAAGAATTCAGTATCATGGTATCTGCAAACATAATAAGCAGCATAACTGTTTTCAACATTGATAATAACAGGAAATGTTTCTTGGGCCTATTATAATAATTTCTGAAGGATCATGTGACACTAATGATGCTGAAAATTCAGCTTTTCTGTCACAGGAATAAATTACATTATAAGATATGTTCAAATAAAAACATTTATTTTAAATGGTAATAATGTTTTACAGTATCACTGTTTTTACTGTATTTTTAAACAAATAAATGCAGCCTTGGTGAGAGGCTAGACGTGTGGTTTTATTGGCTTGACGTTTAGTTTGCACCTCTGTTCTTATGCTAACAGTTTAGTTGTAGGCTTGCCATACTGATTGATATTCTAGTCAACCCATGGTGACTCGTCTATGATTGAGTAATTAATTATACAACATCTCTTCCCTTTGAAACGCATACAGCATCATTTATCCTATCTGTGTTTCTCTGTCCACAGATCCAGTCTGTGTGACTTGGCAAAGTAGCATTCTGAGTAACGACAGTGCTTAGTGAATGTGACTAAATGGCAATGTTTAGGCCCACGCTTTATATAGTCTCAAATAACAATTTAAATCAGTTTGAGACCCTCGCTAATCAATTCTACTCCTTAGGGTACATAATTAACAGTGCTGGATGACTCATGGAGATTGGCAGATTGCACCGTTTGCCGCATCTGTGGCTGAAGAGGAAAGAGAGGGAGAATTTGGCTCTAGCCGATCTTACATGATGCTTAGTGAGGAAAAGCGATAACAGGAGACGGGGCGTAACTGTAGGTGGTAAATGCGGCTGGACCGATGACAAGTATGACTGGCGATCCGTAGAAAGGTTGTCCCCTAACTGGAAAATTGGATGTTTGTCACAAGCAGTGTTATTTAGAGGATTGTCTTAATGTCCCTGAGGCTTTGTGTTGTCTGCTGTGTCTCTGGACACTTAACCCCTTAAAGGATTAGTTCACACAAAAATGAATATTTTGTATAGTTTTTCCAAACCTCTGTGATTTAGTTTTTCTGTGGAGTGCTAAAGTAGATATTTATAACAATGTGCAACTCCTCTTTTCCATACTGTGAATGGTGACCATGACTGACAAGCAACAATTCGGTGAATAATGACTGTCTGTTCCTCACACAATGTGTTCATGTGCCTTTTTGGTCCTTGTCCACGCTCAGTAAATGATGACAAAATATTTTTTTTGGTGAACTATCCCTTTAAATATTCATCCTTTTTGGCCAAATTTTTATTTTATGATAATTATTTAAAAATTGCAATCCTTAGTAAAATCACACTTAGTTTTTTGTCCCCAAATCATGCAGCCATATACGTTACTTTATGGTGTTGTTTTGTCTTTTTGGAGAATTACAGCAACCATCGCTTGCAGAGCAAAAAAAAAAAAAAAAATGCAAAAAAGTAAAAATATGCTTCAAATCTTCATTTTTTTTATGCTTAACAGAAAATAGAAATTTGTATGGGTTTGGAACGACACAAGGATGAGTAAATAATGACAGACTTTTGATTTTTGGGAATTAGAATGAGTGGTTTGAATGCTGTCGCCTCAGTGTGGAATCATTTAGTGTCTGTGTCACTTTTGGTTTGCTTAAGTGCCTGTTTGGTTTTCCATTGTGCTCTGGCAGAACTTGGCGAGGCTTGGGTTCATTTGGCAATCCATGTTTGTCCGAAACCCAAGATTGCAATAATGAAAAGCTTGTCTGTTTATATGATGAGTTTAATGAAAACTGAGTGTTTGTGGGCAGCGCATCAGTCAAGGTGATATGAACCTCATTGTCACCTAACTGTGACCCTTCTGGCTTTTGTCAGCTCATGAAACTGTTATAACGCTCCGCTGGCTGACAGACCGAGCGGAGGATGCAGAAGGCAGACAACAGCCGAGGGAAAGTGAATGACCGCGGTGAGCGAGTGAGCGATGATTGTTTTGCCCCTCATAAAGTCCAGGCAGGCACACAGTCACAAGGCTCATTTCCTGCTCTCTGTTTATCTGAAAACACACAGGCCTGTATGGAAATGGAGATGTTGAATTGTTGCTGCTCAACTGATGCTCATCGGACTGTTTAAAGGCATAGTTCACCTTAAAACAAAAACTTGTTTTTGTCATCATTTAATCACTCTCAAGTTGTCCCAAACCTGTATGAGTTTCTGCGTTGTACTTCTTTTTTCTTTTTTTGCAGAAGGTGAATTTCTTCTAACAATTCATTGTGACCATCGCTGTCAAGCTCCAAGATAGAATAGTTAAACACTGTTAGAGGGGTAGTTCACCCCCAAAAATTACAATTGGTCATTTACTCGCTGTCATTCTAAATCCAAAACTGTATACTTTTGTGAAACATGACAGAAGATATGCAGTTGGAACTTTGATACCCAACATTCTTCAAAATATAATTTTTTTTGTGTTCTGCAGAAGAAAGAAATGCATATAGCTTTAGAACAACGAGTAAAGGATCAACAAATTCTCATTTATGGCAGCATAAAGTAGTAGTGCATAAATCTCCTATATCTCTTAAAAATCTAATTTATAGTTGCATTAAATTACAAAAAAAAAACAACAACTCAATTTCTCAAAAGTCTCAGTTTTTAATTGCAGTTTTTTTAGTTTTTATTAAAATTTTGCATTAGCTCTTAATTTTATATTTTCATTTTATTTTATTTTTTGTTTTAATTTGTAATATTATTTTTTGATATTGTTTAATGCACTTATTATTATTTTTTAAATCGTTTTTTTTTGTTTCTTGTTTTTAATTTTTACTGTTTATTTTTATTTGAGTTTTAATTGATTCATTTCCATTTAGTAATTTTGATGCTTCAACTTCAACTTATTTGATTTATTTTTTCTAAATTTCATTTAGCAGTTTACGTTTTGCATCTAATATTTGTGTTTTACTTTATTGCAGCTTAATTTCACTGAACAAAAATGAGATTTTAATAGTTTTACTATTCAATACTAATAACCCTAATGACAGCTGTAGTTGCTGGTAAAGCTGCGCAAAGTTTCTTCAAAATGTTCTCCTCTTGTGTTCCACACAAAAAATAGCTTACGGATTTGGAGCGACATGAGGGTGAGTAAATAATGACAGAATTTTCATTTTGGGCTGATCTAATTCCTTTAATGAACACCTACTGCACCAAATCACTGGTTTAAACATACGCAATCTGTTGCTCACCAACCCATTTTTTTTTAACACGTCTTGCACTAGTTTACTTTGCCAAACCAAGACGTCAGCGATTGAGCGAATTCCTTAATGAGACATTTGACATAGTGGCATAAGAGTGAATTTTAATGGCACACAACACCATTTACCACGTCAGCCCTGGCGAGAAACCCAACTGAAAATCACTGCCTGTCTGCGAGTAGACGTGGAGTTCCTTTCCAACACGGTTCCCTCAAAAGTTGCGCAACATTGTAGTTTTTAATGAAATGTGACACAAAGAGGTTTAGCTGGGGTTTAGCTGAGGCAAAGACATTGGGAAAAAGAGATGTTTATGGCCAGGCGTGGAACCGCCTTCCGAAAGGCTTTGCTTTCTATGTTGGTTCTCAGCTTTGATTCATTCAGACCTGCCAAAGAGTAAATGGTCACTGTGATCAAAAGCACAGTAGCTTTTAAACATTCATTAGCTCCTTCAGTGCTGCATAATGGCTAACTGCTATTATATTTGGCCTGCTCGTGTAGCGTACATGAGCGAGCAGCGGCGACTATTGTACAAACACAGGCAGTGTTCTGTCATATTGGATTGGGTGTCATTTTCCTGCTGATGTCTGTAGCGTGGGTTTTCTCTTCGGGCCTGTCAGCTTGTATCAAATCTGCTCCTCCGTGATGGTCACCCTAGACGGCTGGTCGGCCATGTCTCACTTTTTTTGTCCCAGACAGGATGATGTAAGACCGAAATGTTGCTGAGGGTATGTACGTGTCTTCTCTTTCCCCCAGGTTAAACCCGCACCCCCAGACATGAGCAGTCAGGGTCGGTGGACGCTTGACCGACTTTGGCTGATTTTTGTCCTGAAGCTATCTGTTAGCATTGCGCCCCGCTTTCTTGACACAGTTTTATTTCAAACTAGGCCAGCATTCCAATTCTGATTTTTCTTTGTGTAACATGTCTCATTACAGTTGTTACGTATTGAAGGTTTCCCACGATCATGGAAAACCTGGAATAAGGGGTTTTAAATGACCATGTCTGATGTCTAGAGAGCTGGAGCACCTTAATGGTGATATATCAGTTTATTATTAGCAGATATGAAGTTCATAAAAAAGCTGAATTGAAATAAACGTGTCCACTTTGTATATTTACTCAAAATCCAAAGAAAAATGTTGTGATACTTAATTTATTTTTTAGATATTATTTTAAAGTTAAGTTTATGGGCGTTTTCTGCTTTTATTGGGTGACAGGAAAGCATTGGGTGGAGAGAGAGGGGGGCAGGATCAGCAAAAGACCTCAAGACAGGAAACAAACTCTGGTCGCTCTGAGCGCAGTTGCGCTGTATGTCAAAGCATTAACCACGAGGCTGTTGGCACCGACATATTATTTATATATTTTTTAAATGTATATTATTTATATCTATATTTTTTATTGTATTATATGCTTATGTTGTTTATTTGACAACAGGAAATGTGCACTGCCCATTTTTTAATAAGTTTGTGAACCCCTTGCAGAATCTGTGAAAATGTGAGTCATTTTAACAAAATAAGAGAGATCATACAAAATGATCTTATTTTTTATTTAGTACTGTCCTGAGTAATGCTGATTCTAATACTCCTGAAGGAAATACGATGAATTAAGAGCCGGGGGGTGAAAACTTTTTGAATTTGAAGGTAAATTGTACTTAATTTTTCTTCCAGGAAACATGCAGGTATCTTCTGTTGCTTCCAAGGGGGAGTACTAAATGGGGAGTACAAAATAAGACAAATTTGGACATCTTCATCCTGTTCAAAAGTTTTCACCCCCCAGCTCTTAATGCGTCAGTGAATGTTTGAACCTTTTTTTTAGTAGTTGTGTTTGAGTCCCTCAGTGTGAAAAGATGGATCTCAAATTCATACAGTCACTGCTGGAAAGGGTTCAAATATGCAAAAGATGCTGGAAAACTGAAGATTTCACAGGACATGGAGGATTTTTCTGAAGAACAGTGCTCAGTTTAACTGTTCAGAACAAACAAGGGACTCATGAACAACCATCACAAAACAAAAAACAGTCGTGGATCATCCAGGTAACCACACACAGTATTAAGAACCAAGGGTTCCCAAACGTTTGAATGGGGTTATTTTAATAATTTTAGCTAATTTTTTTGTCTTGTGGACTGAATGTAAACATCTTTTATGTAAAATATCTTACTCAGGACGGTACTAAATAAAACATAACATGCATGTTGTATGATCACTCTTATTTTGTTAAAATTGCTCATAATTTCACAGATTCTGAATGGAATTAGTGAAATAAATCAACTTTTTGATGATATTCTAATTATATGTCCAGCACCTGTACAGTATATTATCTATTTTGATTTATTTTTTATATTTTATATTTTATTATATTTATTATGGCAATTATTGTAATTTTCATATGATTTTTTAAAATAATATTTTAGTTGTGGGTGTTTTGGCGATACATCTTCAGACCATGGTAATTGATATTTTAATCATTATATTTCATAATTATATTTATTTATAGAAATTGTGCTCTTTTTTTCTTCTTTTCCTGGCAATTGCCATCATTTTATAACATGATATTGTAGAAAGAATGATATTCATTATATTTATATTTTATGCATTTTTCATATCTATTTTTAACATTTTATTTATATGACAACAGAAAATGTGCACATTTTCTTCTTTTTTCTTGCAATCAGTGTATTTTTTTTTTTGTAGTCTTTTTTTATATTTCAGTTGAGGCCGGCTTGAACATAACATTAATGAAATGGTAGAAAGAATGATGCTGTAAGATTTTTGTTATTACTACTTTTTTAAAACTTCAGACTTGATCTAAAGATTCCTAACCATATCAAAGCCAGCATTTTAGTACCAACCCAACCAAACTGCACTTTCAACATACGTCAGAAACCCTTTTTAGATAGATATGTTTCATTTGAATCGTTTGTGTGTGCATTATCTTGTCATTTATCAGATGTTATTTCATCCATGTATGTCTGTGTTAGAAGACGCCTCTGACACCTGAGAAGTAGGACTCATATGGTTTTAGTACGTGAGCAACATGACTGAAATAACAAACATAGTGTGATGGCCACAGAGCGTAGAAACCAGCCGTTTGGAAAGATGAACGCTTGGGCTACATGCACGTTCTTGCTATGGAGGGGAATCTAAAGGAATAATCATCTTCAAATCAGCCTACGAGGCATATCATGGATGGCAGTGCCTAAATTTAACGCACAAGTTAATAGAGTTTTCCCAGACGATGTTTGACCTCTTGTGATGCAGTGCAGTTAACATGTTTTGACACTCATTCGTGGTGATGTAAATTCAAGAGAAACCCCTTTACTAAAATAGGTCTGAACTGAGAATAGCAGCGCTGCTCGAAGTGGAAAACATGTCTTTCCTTGCGGTTCTTCAAATGTTACTTTGACTTTATATCTGGGGTTTCCCTCAAGTCAACCTTGCGTCACTGCGGTTCACACGGTTGCGCTGGTCTTGCTGCCGGGGCCATTTGTGGTTTGGGACGAATGTGGTCGGTCAGCGATCTCTGAGGCGAGAGGGAGTAAGTGACTGAGCTGTAGTGTTCAGTTCGGGTCAGGGAGGAAGCTCACTCCATTAAACACTCTCAGGAAAACATTACGCCTCATATAGACGGACACCACTGCAAATGATGTTGGAGAAGTGGCTTTCTTTGGCAGCTTTTAAAGGTGAAGTGGGTAATTTTTGTGTAGTTTCTGCTTTGCACTGTTCAAACAAACATAATGGTCATTTATTGAATCATTCACTGAATTAAATAACTCGCTCACTGAATCACAAAAATGTTTCATGACTATAAATAAAATTAAGCAACTCAATGATACTTTTGTTTATAAGAAAAAAGTAGTCTGATTTATAAACAAATGAATGAATAATGAATAAAAATGCATTTTGAAATTGTGACTCACTGAATTTGTCAAAGTGGTTTTTGATTTTATTCTTTTAGATTCATAGTTATTTATTGTGAATTGTGGTTCGATTACTAAGTCTCTTTGAACAATTCTATTGATTCACTAAAAAGAACCAGTTCAGAAGAGTTCACAAATAGGACCAGAATTTTGTCTTTCAAAATATTTAACATTTAACTTTTTTAAAGGGGTCATATGATCAAGTTTTCCTTTCTCTTTGGAGTGTTACATGCTGTTCATGCATAGATAAGATCCCTAAAGTTGCAAAGACTAAAGTCTCAAACCCAAAGAGATATTCTTTATAAAAGTTAAGACTTGTCCACACTCTCCTAAAACGGCTCATTTAAACACGCCCCCACATGTCTACGTCACTGTGTGGGAAGATTTGCAAAACATCGCCCAAATATATACACAAAGAAAGGGGGCATGATTTTTACTCTCGCTGTAGTGTTGTTGCTGCCGCGGGCGGCATGTAGTGGAGACACTGTGTTTTGTTGTGAAAGCGAAGCTTTCCAAAAGAGGACACAATCAGTAGTTAAGTTGTATTTACAACACTGTTCCAGAACAGTTTAACCCAAATATTAGAGTGTGTGCAGCGCATTTTACGGAGGACTATTTCCTGAACCTGGGAGAATAGCCTACAATGCCAGCTGTGCTCATAGGTTTCTATAAAGTGGGGCAATTCCAACTTGCAAGGACAGTCTGGCGCTTCTGACTCACAGCCTGTAAGTATGTTTTCATATTTAAAGAATTTGCCACTTAATATTAAAATGCGAGTTTTGAGCTGTGTAGAGTAGTGCTCGTTTGTCATTTCTCTGATCACAAATGCAGACATGGTGTTATGTTTACGTGGCGCAATGCGTAAAAAGACAGTATAAGTCATTATAATCAGAGATTATGTCCTCACTGAATGCAATAAATGCCTCATTTGTAATGGGTTTTATTGTTTTTGTCTCATCGCACCGGCACACGGTATCACAATATGGTAAGGGGTGTAACATTTCCATCACACGCTTGAGGTATTCGGCCAATCACAATGCACTGGATAGCTGGCCAATCAGAGCACATCTCGCTTCTCAGAATGATGAGCTTTGTAAAAATCGACGCGTTTCAGAAAGGCGGAGCATAGAGGAGCAACAATAATGTATAGTATGTGGGAAAATAATGTGTTTTTTGAACCTTAAACCACATAAACATTGCATTACACCAAATACACAAAATAAAGTTTTTTTAGCAACGTCATATGACCCCTTTAATATTAAATATCAATTATAATATCAACAGTCATTCTCAGTACATTTTGACATTACTGTTCTAAATGACACTTAAATTAAAAAAAAAAAGTTTGTAAAGTTTATGGTGTTTTTTTTTTTTTTTTTTTCTGAAGGAATGAATCAGTTTGTCTTAAATTGATTTAAATCAAGATTTAAATCATTTATTTGAATCAATAAATGACTTACTGAATTAGTTGAATCGATTCTTAACTTTTTTTTTTTGTTGAACTGTCTTAGTAACTGTTACTCTTACAAATGATAGGCCTACTTCATTTAAAAAAACAAAAAAAAAAACAAGATTTGTTTAGTATTTATCTCCACTGAGAAACTAAAAAATCATTAAGGAACCTGAATCCGAACCCAAATCGGAAATCCTTCTTCAAATATGTATTGATAAAATTTCATCAGTTGTACATTTTACCTACAACTTTGTGCACAAATATGTCATTGTGGGCCAAGTCTCCGCATTCTCACATTTACTCGAGATCTTTATCCACTGTGTCCGTGCACGTCCACTTTCTCTCTTTGTTTATTACGCTCATGGGGCGGGAACGGCGCCATGTGAGCCATGTGATGACAGCAAGTGCAAAAGACTGCCGGAGGAGCTGGAACTAAACTCCCTCCAGTACATGTAATCCATGCCACCTGGCCCCAGTGAGAAGCCATACTTTCTTTGAGAGGAAAGCTGGAAAATCAGACGTCCCGTAAAGATTGTGTGTGGTTCTGCAGGGACGTGCTTCTCTGAAACAAACAGATTAATGGAGTATTATGCTTCGCTTCATTCTAGGGCCTGTGATGCAACACCTTTTCCTGGTGTACACGGAAAAATTCACGTCAGCTTTGGGAGTTGCTAAGATTAAATCACATTTTCTTGGCACGTTTAATTGGGATCAAGTACTTGCAGTCTCGTTTTTATTTGTGATTTTTGAGGGCATAGATGTGTGGTTTGGAGTCGTCTTGTGTAAATGTAAACCAGGCATGCCCTTGAGTGTTTTGTGTGATGGTTTCCCTCATCGCAGCTGGTGTTTTCAATGGGTTTGACTGAATTTAGAACAGCACTAAAGTAAAATATGTGCTCTTCCCAATTATTCATATGCTGTATGATACATTTTCAGAATTTATTGTGGTCTGATTTGCTGATATATGAATTTTGTGCATCCACTTATTGATTACTTGTGGCTAAAGTCAAAATGAAATTAAAATTGACCCAGTTTTTTTTTTTTCTCTCAATGCTTGTTCCTGGTCTTACTTCACCAGTGCATGCTTTTCCAGTTGTTTATCTTTATAATCTTTAATAAAAATGTAATTTTGATTTAAACCCTAAACTAACTGTAATTTTCATTTTTGTCTGACTTCATAATTCCTTACTTTTCCAACCTCTCATTCAAACCGCCTGACTCCCCATTTAATGCCAATTTATAACTAAACCAATTCAGGATTTTTTTTTGTATACACTACTGTTCACTGCTGTACAGTTTTTGTTCAAATGAATTGATCATTTTATTTTGCAAGGACGCATTAAATTAATCAAAACCTACAGTAAAGACATTAAGATTTCTGTTTCAAATAGATTGTTCTTTTGAACTTTCTATTTCCTATGAACCTTTCCTCTATTCATCAAATAATCCTAAAAAATATATTGCCGTTTCCAAAAGAAAAAAGAAAAAGGAAAAAAAGCAACACAACTCTTTAACATTGATGAAAAAAATTTCTCTTTTTTTTTTTCCTCACCAATTTAGCATATCAGAATGATTTCTGAAAGTTCACGTGGCATTGAAGACTGAAGTAATGATGCTGAAAATTCAGCTTCACATCACAGGAATAAATTACATTGCTGCTTTTATTGTATTTATGATCAAATAAATGCAGCCGTGGTGAGCTAAAAGATGTCATTCAAAAATATAAAAAATGTTACAACCCCAAAGGTTTGAAGTAAAATGGATTACAAATGATGCTTTATGTTGACTTTAAGGTACCATGTGATTAGTGGTCAACCGATATCGCCATGGTCGATATATCGGCCGATACTTGGCTTTTTTTTTTCAGATATCGATAAGTTTTTCTGTTTGGCTGATGTGTTCCATTTGGGTCTTTTATTTTGATGGCGCTGAAAACGGCAGCGCCTGAGCACACAGTGCTCACATTCTCCCTCTTATTCGCTGTTGTCGTTTAACAGTTCTGTCTAATATGGATAGAAGTCTGTATAATAATCAGATAGAACTGTTAAACAAATGAATTAAAATGTATACACAAAATATAATTTTATATTATTAGTAATAGAAAGGCAAACATTTAATTCTCTCTCGTTTGCCGCCAGCATTCAGCAAATACGTATTTATATCATTTAAACAAATCTTTAAACATTTAATATTAAAATTAAATGAACATTTAATTTCACAGACTTGGCAAACTTAGTCAAATCCAGATCATGTGAAGTGTGCATTTGTATCCTGCGTGATCGCGTGTTCTCGGCGTGACTGTCGACACACCTATTGTTTGGGGTGTTCGGTAAGTTCCGTCATGAAATACACGTCATTCAACCTGACCAATCAGGTTATGAATGTATGACTATGCCTTTAGGTTCGCTGTCAAAAATGCCAGTGTGAACACTAAGTGGACCAGGACCAAATGTCATCATTTTCTTTTTTGGTCCGGACCAAACGAACCAAGAGAACCGAACTACAAATGTGAACGCACCCTGAGTGTGGTGAGTGTTTTTGTCTTTAGTTTTATGTGTGTATCTTTTTATTATGGGTAAAAATGATTATGTTTTGATCACACTATTTCATTGGCACCGTAGATACTTGCAATCATAATTTTTCTATTTATATGTGTATCTTTTCTTATACTTTAATTGTAGTCCGATTCACAGTGAAAGACTGTTGACTCATGAATCAGTCTAAAATTCATTCACTCAATTTCAGTTTTGCGGTTCTTGGCTCTTGTTTCATTAATAGAAGTCATCATTTTCATCCTGTGCAACTCAATATGAACCTGAGAACTGTTACTGTTAGCCATGTGTAATTTGTTTTAGTGTATAGTTGTGCCCAGTTATAGTGGGATTTCTTCTTAAAAATTTCCAAAACAATTATAATGAATTAAGGTCCTGAAATGGCAAATTCTCTCAGATTCCCGTCCCTATTAGCGTTACCCAGCCCTACTTGTCAGAAACATGGTGTTGGAGTAAACCCACCCTCATTGACTGAGTGATTTTTTCCTTTACTCTCTAGGCCTCATTGCTCTTGGAACAGCTGATGTTTATGGTTACATAACATGGCTAAGCTGTGATGTCCTGCTGTGTGCTAGACTGCTCCAGATACTGTTGTTATGCTGACAGACAGGTTCCTTTGTTCCAGGTGGACATAAGGAGAAATGTGCACACACTTATTGTGGGGCGAGCTGCGTTACGTCTGCTTGACATGTGATGGTTATTGTCAGTTCTGTTGAGCTTTGTGACAGCAAATATGGCAGGCTGGGAGGGAATGTGTCAGCGTGGCAGATTGGTAAAGGGTGGTTTACACCCGCCCTGCCGTGTGTCAAAAATGTGTCACGGCGTCCTTCTGTTCTGGCCTTTGTCACGTATGTATACTGACCAGGAAAAGCCCACTTGAGTGACGTGCACTTCAGATCTGGCTCTGATACAAAATCTAGTGTGCTGCCTACGTAGGGAACATTGTAAGGCGTTCCAGTTGACCAAATGCTAAGGCATCACATATTTTACACAGAAGCCAATCAAAATTAATTTAAGCTGGCGAACATAGAGAGAGCATGTTGATTATAAAAACAGTTCATTCAGTACTGAAAATTAACAGCTCAGATTAACACTATTGAGATTTATTGCAAGTCAAACCCTGTGAAAGCACTGTTTGGACGGCATATGGAGTTGCTTTGTATGTAGTGTTTTAAAAGCATTCATTTATGAGATTGTATTCTATTTTTGTTATACAAATAGTATATAAAAAATTGGACGACGTGAGAGAAGTGTTGAATATAAATATTTAAATTCCGACAATATGATACAAATAAAAAAAAATCGAATTAAAATGATACGTTTCAGTTATATTTTAGTGTTTATATACTGTTATAGTATTTATTAGTACCTTTAAATTATCTTTTATTTGTTTATTCAATTTTACACTTTAAATTTAGTTTTAAGCTTCAGTGTAAACCTTTTTTTTTTTTTTTTTTTTAGCTGCCAAAGAAACATTTCTAATTTTTGTTTAGTTTTTTTATTTAAAGCTTTAAACTTTTCATTTATTCATAATTTTTTTTAGCTACAATTTAATTAACAAAAACTACTTTCATTAGTTTTGTTAACAGTAGCAACAGTGTATGCTATGTATGTTGAGTATTGAGTGAATTGTTTAGCTACATGCTAACGTCAAAGTTTACTGAAATCAAATGCTAGTTGAGTCCTCTAATGTGCTTTTTATGTAGCGCTGTTTATATGTAGAGTGCTCCAAATTGCTCACTTGAGAGGCTGTGCTTCAGTTCAAGATGCTGCCTATGTAGGCAGCAGACAGCATTAATTATAGCTGTTTGGATTTTTTATTTTGTTTTGTTTGCTCTTTTGACAGTTCATTCTTATCGAGCGAAGAGGAATCGACACACAGAGCTGGATTACGGCCAGAGGGGGCGCTATGAGCCTCTGAGATCGTCCTTTCTTTCCTGTCCCGTGTCTCTTTTGACTCGTCTTCCCATTCAACAGTGGATGGTGACCAGCCAACAAGCCCCAGAGGAGCAGTGAGGTGTTTCTCACATCCTCATCTGCCAGGACACACTTCTCTTATTATCAAGCCAGTCACTTCAGAGAAAGCCGCCACCGTTGCCACAATGAGTTCCCACAGCCGCCCAGGTAAGAGCTCTCTGTGGCCCTTCAGTGCTTTTCATCTTGGGTTACCCCTCTCTGAACAAGATAAACACTGTTGAATCAGCTCCGCTCCGGTTTCAATTACGTCTGTCTGTAAATAAACCTTTTGTGATCCAGATATGTGCCATTATAAACCCGTTTCTCTCGGTAAAGGAGGATAGTGTTTCTCTGCTACAGGAATAGCACGTGATTGGGCTTCGAGGGTTGAGAATCAGCCTTGAGATGCCAGAAAAGGCTTTTGAGCAGCTTTTTGATTCACACTCAAATATCTGTCCCCTCGACTCTGCCAAGGCCGCCTTGTCCAACTGTCAGCTCGAGGAGGAGTTTGATTATTCTTGGAAAAAATTGTAAGCTGTGCTGTTTCTCCCTGCCTCCCTCTCTTCCTTTATCTTTCCTCTTCTCTCTTTCTGCTTATATTTTCACTTTTGTGTTCGCAGAGGAAAAGGTCATAGAGTTGCATACGCTTTCTTTTCATCGAATCATCCGCTAGGCTAGACAGATGAGCACTCAATAGTCGTACGGCTTCATTCTGTGAGCGGCCGTTGGGTTAGTAAAGCACTGAGCCATGAGTGGTCAGTTACAGGGATTTAACCATGAGTAAGTACTGTTCTTGGCCTAAAACCGCCTTAGCTGTGGTAAATTCACTGTAATGCAAATGGCTTATTGCTGTTATAAAATTATGGTGATGGCATTATGATTAAACCACACTAAAGATTTACATTCGTGAATCATAACATACTAAATCATGGCCATATGATATGAATTGGTACCTCCTTCAGTGTAAGTCTATGAGATTTTGCCGTTGATTTTATGATTTAAGTTATGATGATTTACCACACGGATTTAAAGAGAAATTATATATAATTAAATATATATATATATATATATATATATAATTAAATAAATAAATAAATAAATAAATATATATATATATATATATATATATATATATATATATATATATATATATAATTATTTCCTTAATGACTGTATTATTTAAAGAAAATAATACTTTTATTCACAAAAGATGCATTAAATTGATTAAACTGACAGTAAAGATATTTGTAATGTTACAAAAGATTAAAAAAAATTAAGTAGCACAATTGTTTTCAACATTTATTCTAATATTAAATGTTTCTTGAGTAGCGAATCAGAATGATATCTGAAGGATCATGTGACACTGAAGACTGGAGTAATGAAGCTGGAAATTTAGTAGGGTATGCATGAGTATATTGAAATATTTACTGCGAATATTGACAGGCTTTCATCTAAATATGTATGTTTTATGTAATGATGTTGACTGCTGCATTTTGCTCTGCATGAGTAGATCACAGAAACAACACTCATTAGCCAATCAACTGTCTCCTGATCTTCTCAGAGGGAGCAAGATTTCATCTTTGGTGGTCTGTTTTGCTAATCCAGGCTTGATGTAATGGTTTTGTACTCTGAGCTGGATTGGAGATTTGGAGGCCTGATGTCACCTCTCACACATCCCGTCCACTAATCCGCTTTGGGTCCGAAAGAGCAATTTCAGTCCGGGATCGCCAGCATCAGTTTAATCCGGTGTTTCTCATCAGAAGAGGTCATTCCCTGATCTCTCTCTCTCTCTCTCTCTCTTTCACTCTCTGTGTTTTCTTCCACATCACATTCCTTCAGCATCTGTTGACATTTCACATTGAGGCACACTGGGTACTTTCTTCTCAAGACCCCTCCTTCACATCTGCGCAGAGAAACATTTGGACATTACTTGGTGATATTAAGAGCAAAATGGGTCTGTAAAGCACAGTGTTAGTGGCACTGAAATCCATAACATATCTGAAATCATGCGGTTTGTTGATGTGGACAATAAAATGGCGAAAAAATCCAATAAGTTGCGCTAAAAGAGACACCCAAGCCATATCTAAAGACCAGAATATCATAGAGAATTTAGGAACTGCTCTTTTGGAAAGTAAGAAACTACATACAATGCACCAGGAATCCACTCACAACATTTTTAGCGATGACATAGCAATGTGGTAGAAACACCTCAGAAGACTTAGGAGCCATATTGCATATTGTTATAAAATCCACTCAGCAGCCGCATAGCAGCGGAATAGAAATGTGGAATTTATTTTGAAATCTTTTTTGACTTGCTTTGTTGGCTTTGGCCTCAAATGTGGTTTGTTTGAAGCTGATTGTAGTCATTTGTTTTTGTGTGTTTGTAAACACAGACTCCAGTTATTTTTCTAATGGGTTGTTCGGGTTTTCAGGCTCTTTGCACCATGCTGGGTGGTGCCGCAGTGCTTTGGCCGGCAGCCATTTTGAAAGTTTCTGCTTTCATTTTTCATCATTTTGCCTGTAGGTAAATTAAAAAATGAAACTATTTTTAGTCATACGCTTCTGCCATGACACTCATCCTTTTGTCAGTTGATTACTGTCAATCTGACAATGTGGTACAACACATTTATATTTCAGCTTTCAGACGTTACCCAAATACTTTCCCAAATTTGTCTAAAAACTGGTGGAAATGTACATCTTTTGGATGTAAATTTTGCTTGACGGATACAGTTACATAATGTTTGATTGTTAAAGAATATGTGAAGTGTATGTTTTTAAAATAATTATAACAATATTTTTTGATTAATTTGAAATACTTAAAAAAAAAAAGCAATTATAAATATAAATATAAAACGGTTTAAGTTAGTTAAAAAATATAAAAATGATATAACTCTATAAATAAAATTTTATAACATTTTAAAAAAAGTATAAAATATTATACAGTGTGTGTGTATGTGTATATATATCTATATACATGTATAATAATTGTATGTGGTGAGGCCACTGAAAATACTTGAGGCTTTTTTTCTTAAATCTCTGTTGAAATCAACCTAAGAAAGTCTTGTTTTTGGCATATAGTTTTTGTCTCTGCATACTAAGCTGATATGGATGCATAATAACATTGGAGAAAAAAAATGACACTCTTTTAAATAAATTTAAACTTTTGTGTTTTTGCATATGCTCTCAACCTTTTTTTTTTTTTTTTTTTTTTAAATATATAAGAGTCATATTCGTAATGAATCTTCTCTAGTTCATTCAGGTCTCATCACACATTTGGTGCAGCAGTGTGTTTCTCCTCTCAACCTTTTTCTCCCAGCTATCCCATTCCACACCATTTGTGAATGCTTGCGCTCTGTCCAGGAGCTTGTGCCATCGAAAGCAGCTGTTTGATTGTCAGCTTGCCGTCCTCGTCACAGGAGCCACATAAAAAGCATCGGCTGATTTGCCAGTAACGATGAATATCGCTCTGGGCTCATCCCTGGTCTCGTATTTTTTTTCAGTACCTCAGAAGCTTTTGCCTGAGGCTCAGCGATCTCATTGGTCCTCAGCGCATTTGAAGGTGGATAGCTTGATGTGCTTTCATTTCTCTCCAGACCTTCTGGATTGGCAAACATGTTTTTGATCCGGCCATATCAAAGTTCAGACTTCCTTCGGGAATATCAGCCCATTCCATTCTGTTGCATTTCTGGGTGTTGGAGCCCATTGTTTGACATTTTTGTTTTCTGTGTACCCAGTGGCATGGGCTGCCCAGTTTAGCCAGCAGGCTGACGTCAGGGCTGCTAGTCTGCAGGCTTTACTGCTCCAAACAACTGGCACTAATGGTGTGTTGGCCCCAGGGCAGGCGGATGGGGAACGCAACTTGATCCAGATGCAGACGCCAGTGCACCGAGCTCCCCTACAGCAGACTCGTAATCGCAGTCTGTCACTGTTTTTATACACTCTTAAAAATAAAGGTTTGCACCTATGGCTCCATAAAGAACCTTTAACGTCCATGGAACCTTTGCATTGTACAAAAAGTTCTTTATAGTGGAAAAATGTTCTTTTAGATTATTAAAATGGTTCTTCTGAATTGTTCACTGAAGGGTTCTTTGGGGAACCCAAAATGATTTTCTAGGGTATCACTTCGAAAGCCCTGAGAACAGACTATAGCCCTATTCAGACGGTAATTGTTTCTCTTGGGGGACGTAAGTGATTTTCACTATATACAGGGGGTAGTTGGTGATTTTAATTATCGTCCGAATCCAGAATGTCGGTGTTTATCTCTCACCACCCCCGTGAAAATCCCCGGCCGAATTACCTACTGTTTTTTGACAAACACCAAGGTCGTGTGGTAATTTAATTGCAGTCCAAATACACATCTCTGAGTTTACGAGAAGAAATCCATTCAAAATTCAGTGTTTAATTCTTTTTTGAGCACTCCCAAACACGGTATGGTAACTGTTGTACTTCGGTGTAATTTGCATACATATTTATTTCTGAAATGCTGGAAAGTATTTAAAAGAATAATACTTTATAACAGCTCCACCACAGCGACTGGGAGCAGAAAGAAAAGAAAAGCACGCAAACATTCGAAATGGGTCTTTATTATGGCAGCAGCAGGTATGCAATACAATTTTTAAAATCTGTATTATAAACAGATACATAACTAGCCTATATCGCGTATAATTATATACAACTATAGTACGTCTATTTTCCTATTTTTAAACAGGAGATTTAAATAATCAAATAATAAATAGGATTATATATTATAAAATATGCTTGGAATAATAAGAATACATTTTACATAAGTATTTAAAAAAAAAATACATTTTACACTATAGTAAGAATAAAATTGTGAATAAAATTATTTTTATTTACAGCAGACAATCATGTGACTGGCCATGTGAGCAGCGCAGAACTCGCTCCTCCATCCGAATCCATGAGTTTTATCACTGAGGTGATATGTAAATTCATTTTTACAGTCCATATGAGAAACAATTACCATCCGAATGAAAATTTTTACATTTTTAAATAATGTTTTTCTATTTCAGTATATTTTAATATGTAATTTATTCTGATGCGATGCTGAATTTTCAGCATCATTATTCCAGTCTTCAGTGTCACCTGCTCCTTCAGAAATCATTCTAATATGCTGATTTGCTGCGCAAGAAATATTTCTTATTATTATCAGTGTTGAAAACAGTTGTGCTGCTTAATTTTTGTTTGATGAAGAGAAAGCGCAAAAGAAAAGCATGTTTTTGAAATAGAAATCGTTTGTAACATTATAAATGTTATCCTTCACTTTTGATGAATTTAATGTGTCCTTGTTGAATAATAACATTAATTTAAAAGAAATCTATTGAGCAGTAGTGTATAACCATTTGGAATCTGCTGTCAGATTGATTAAATTGATTCGGATTGACAGAAATCCGTGCTTGTGAACGTCCATCACTCATTCTTTTTTCTTGTTTTCTTTGCTTGCTTGCAAGTTTGAGATTTAAAACGAGAAGGTGGAAAATATGTCCTGCTGTTTATGAGGGGAGGACAGATTTAGATGGTTGAAATGTGAATCATAATATGTTTTTCGTAAAATGTGAGTACATGGTACAGTGATAGATTCATGTTTTCCTTGAAAGTTTTATGTGGCATCACTAATTCCTACCATTTTGGATTCCACTGGCCTGATGGGATGCTTGTCATAGAGTTTATTTACTGGCCTACAAACATTACCACATTATGTGCAATAATAAAACGGTGGGTAAACTTATTTTTGCTGTTGCTATGGTCTTTTTTCTTATTATTTTGAGCTGACATTTTGTTGGGTGGCTGCATTTGGTCTAATTCCGCGGTCATTTGTTTGAACTATTAAACCAATTTGTGCTGGAACAGCTATCCTGTTTCACAGAGTTTAATCATGATATTTGAGTGCTTTTTGTGTCTCATTATGTATAATTATCTCCTTCTCGGCATTCAGAGGGCAGGTTTTTCAGGGAATTTTTCTTTCCACCATAAAACCCAAACTATGTCTCCATGACTTCCAGTCAGTGTGTCCATTCATTAAATAACCTCGTGCTATAGGAGTTTTTTTGTTTGTTTGTTTTTTGTTTGTTTGTTTGTTTGTTTGTTTTGTTTTTCGAAGCTGGGAAGTTGTTGGGAATAAGAGAAAAATGCCATGTTGTCAAAAAGGTCATGACCGTGTGTTGTAGTTTGAATATTGTTAAAAGGAGCAGACATGTAGTTCTGACCAATTGTTCTGTTTATAGGTTTTGTGTGTGTGTGTGTGTGTGTGTGTGTGTTTGTATTAGAGAAACCAAGATCGATTTTTAAAAAAAATTAAATAAATAAAAAAAATTAGTCAGTTACTGTTGTATTTAATCAGTTTAATCAAACTGAATACACAGAACAGATATTAAATATTTTTTTCCCAACATTTTAAGTTTATTTATTTATTTAGATGGACCTTAAATAAATAAATGAATAAATGAGGTAATTAATTAATATTGTTCAACCTAAAATATTGAACAAAAGCATTTCTAAAACAATTCATATTTGTACTGCATATAGGTTGTCAGAAACAATAAGCAATTATTTAAAAAATCGCAACAACAAAACACTAATTATGTCATACATTCATACATTTATTCATTTATTTACATACACCTTTGAACGGTGAGCAGTGTATCTGCAATAAAAACATTATTTAAAGAGTAGAATGGCTGATATAATAGCAATATACACACATGCTGAAATGAAGATTTTTTTTTTTTTGCACAATACTTCCTCAAAGCTGGCCAAATGTTGGCCCATATATCTCTCTCTAGAGTGCATCTCAAGTGTGGTTGTGCAATTGCAATATAGATCAGAGCAACTGCATTATGTAAGTTGTTTTCATTTTTCATGTTTGTTCAGTTGTAGTTTTGCGTCATACCTTGAGGTTTGCAGAGAGTTTTCCCCTCTTCAGATCTTTAAATCATAATCTTCCCTGTTCATGAATCGGATGTTGTGTGAAGCTTGTTCTTACGTTACATCACCACTTCTCATGAAGCGATCCCATGCTCTGGGAACTTCTGTTGATAGGAAAGTGAATGATATAGGAGTGGTCTTTCATCACCGAAACTATTTTTATCTGGATTCTCAGGGCCTTTTTCCTCCAAAACGAGAACGTTTGCCACGTCACATGCCCATGAAGGAACATGAAAGTTCATTTCTGTCATGAAGCTCAATTATTCTCCAGCAGGAGGAAGTGTTGTTTGGTGTTGAAGGATGACAGATCGTATATTCTCGATCTTGGGTGGTAGTTTTGTTCCGTTGTGTCGATCTCACAAGTAGGTTTCCTAAGTCTCCTGGCTCAGGTTGTGGGGAGATCGCGCTCACAGGCCCGAACAAGCCCCGTGATTAATTGCTGGCAGGCTGAACTGTGGGGATCTTGCGTCAATAAATCGTCATGAAGGCAACTCTCCTGCTTCGAACATAAACACAGAGACAGGCCCGGCTGTGACTGAAGCCCGGCCAGCTCTAGTTAGGGCTCTACAGGCCCTTTGAGGCGCTAGCACAGTTTATTTAACACCCAAATTTTATATAGCGGAGATCTAGCCGCAGGTCTCTCTGGGCTCTTTAATCTGCTGAAAGCCAAGGCCTGGATTTGCAAGTCTAAGAGTCGTCCTTGTCTCAAACAAATGAGGGTACATTTATTTAATCCAAACCCAGTGACTTCAGCTAGCCTTTTTGTCTTGTTTTCTTTCCAGATCCAACAGAGAAGGGTTTGATATCGGTGTGGTCTCTTTTACACTTGATTTGTTCCGTGAACGCGGTTTTTTTTTGGTGCCAATCAAAGCAAGTTTTTAGTCAAATAGGTGTTTGAACAGTTGGAGCTTATGTATGGATCTCTGATGTCATATTCAGATTCAAATGTTGATTGATTGATTGATTGATTGAGGTGTGAATGGGATATTAATATTGTTTTGATTTTAATGTGATTCAATTACTTTTTTATTTAACATCTGCATTACCAAAAGTAATAATTTTTAAATAACCTCAATTTTTTTTTCATTAGAAAATCATTTAATTGATCAAAAGTGATCAGAAGTAAATATGTTTGCAATGTTTTGGACTTTTTATTCTTCAGGTAATCTTGAAGAATGATGAGAATGAATTCTGAAGGATCACGTGACACTGGAGTAATGATGCTGAAAATTCAATTTTGCATCACAGAAATAAATTACATTTTAAAATATATGAGAATAGGAAAGTCATTTTAAATTGTAATAATATTTAAAAATATTACTGTATTTATTTTTGGTCAGATAAATGCAGCTTTGGTGAAAATAAGAGACTTCTTTCAAAAACATTGGAAAATTCAATCTTAAATCAAAGAATGTCATTAAACAAATATCTCAGTCTCTTTTGATTATGAGAGCATTGTATTTTAATAGCATCTTAAATTTCTATAGCAGAAATGACATTACTAATGATAAGTGCAATTCATGTCTTTGAATAATTTAAATCAACTCTCAAAATCGTCCTTGTGTTGCATTTTTAAATGTTTTAGTAACCTTTTTTAAAATGGTAAATATTGTCCTGTATTGTGTATATGCTATTGTTATACTGGTGCGTATAAATGAAAATAATGAAATGCATTCTTGAGGTTATTTGGTGAACAACGTGGACTCTTACTAGTTCTTATGTTAAACAGTTTGGAGCTACTGGCATACAGTGGATATCTGATTGAAATTATGGGTCTTTTTCTTAGCTATTTTGCCTAGTTCTTACATAAGTGCACATAAAATAGAGTGGAAAACATTTTCTATTGTAGGTTTCTAATATTTTTAGCCTTTCACATGTTGATTCGAGCTCACTACTTGTAGCTAACCTACCGAGAGCCCTACACTCCTACATTCCTTTCCTTTTGGAGCGGTAATGCTTGCTGGAGGTGAATCCTACAGTACATTCATGCAGAAGAATCTTGAAGGAAAGGGAATTAGACTCTTTTGCACGCACAGATGCACTGAAACCCAAAATATCCCTCGATCCTTTTTCAGCTCCAGTTCGGTAGCAGATGGTTTTGAATAATTCATGACAAGTTTGTGGGTAGCGTTCAGCATCACATTTATCCTGAGGACTGTTAGATTTCATAATTTTCTCGAAGAACTCCTCTTCCCAAAAACGACACAAGTGCGACATGATGTTCTTAAGTGCAGCAATTTCACCGGAACTGTATCTCGCAAGATCTTTTTTTTTGTATTGTAACATTTGCATGACAAGTAAGCACATTTTACATCCAAAGTGTCATTACAGTAATGTGTTTTATGTTTGAGTTTTGAAATTACCATCTTTCTCAATTATATGGTTAACATTTCTAAAGTTTTTTTTTTTTTTTTTTTTGTTAATTAATTAATTAATTTATTTTTGCTTTAGGGCAATGAGAATTAGTCCATAATTGCATAAAAATGTAAATGCAAAAAAAAAAAAAACTAATGCTCATAACAATAGGCCACATTTTTTAATATTTCTAATATTAGAAAATGTCAGAAAATATTTCTAATATTTCTTTGTGTGAAATTTTAAATTGTTTTTTGATAGTTTTCATAAAATTCACCCACAAAATTTAGTTTTTGATTGATTATTTCAATTCATGGATATTATGTAAAAGGATACAATGCTGTCTTAAAGTTTGAGACAACTGAAAAGTAATTTAATTTTGCATTTAAGTAAATATCAGTATAACAGCTTAACTGAAAAGCTGGAGTGAAAAACACGTCTAATTTGTTGTGTTGTGCAGTATTTCAGATGATCAGTGTCACTAATTTGATTATTTGATCTGTAACGTGACAATCTTAAATATTTCTTAAGTTCACATCATACATTTATAAAAAATTAAGGTTCCAAAGCCCCCCCCCCCCCCCCCAGGGCTACATAATTAAAAAAAAAAAAAAAAAAAAAAAAAAAAAAACATTTTGGTTTCCCAAATAATCTTTCAGTTAACAGTGCCATTTTTCCTTAGTTTGAAGAATTTTAATAATATAAAGAACCCTTTTCCACTATAAAGAACCTTTTGTGCAGTGGAACGTTTCCATGGATGTTAATGGTTTTTAATGGAAGCATTGATGCCAGTAAAGAACCTTTATGTTTAGAAGTGTATCTTTTCTTTGTTGTGCTTTTCAGAATATTAAAACTGAAAAAAGTCCTAAACAATGTCTTCCAGGGCCAGAGTCAAGACTTTAGAGGAAGTTAATTACCCAAGCAGTGATATTAGAGGCCAGCGTGTTTGTTTAAAGTGTGCAGTGGCCTGTATTACTTGTGTAAAACTGTAATCAGGAGGTGATTTTCAGGGGGTTTTGTGGGTAAATCAGTGTGAATGTTAGTCTGTGGTCTGTGAAGTGTAGAATTAATATTGTAAGGTCACCAAAATGTCATTGTTATTACCGAACAAGTGCTCTGGAAAATTCGCCTCTGTGGAAAGATAGATGTGCTGGCGGAAGCCCGAGAGGGGAGGACTAGTTTAAACAAAACCTCCTCAGAACAATGGAAATGATGAGAGAGTAATGAGATTTATATGCTGTCATTGTCTCATTTCTACGTTTTCCATAATATCCAATTCGGCTAATCCAATTCAGGGTGAAATATACCCACGTCCCGCCTTTTGTATTGAATTTAAGAAATGCTCCAGGCTCCGCTTTGCCAAAAGGGAAGTTTCTCTTTCATTTATGAGTTTTTCAAAATGCGATATGACATTGTTATGAATAGGCACTCAAAGCTAATCCCGTGTTTATGGATGTCTTCATCCGTAGATGGCATGCTTGTCATTTCTTCATATTAAGGCATTATCACATTCCACTCATTTTTTCAGATGGCATCACTCACAATTACGTAGACGGATTCGTAAAACCCAGAGTCTGGCCCACATGTGAATTTGGTGGGAAAGACCAGCTAATTGCAAAGTTAAGGGCGTTTTGACGTAGACTGTGCATGCCACCATTTAAAATGTGTTTTATAGCCACATCTAGCACACATGAAGGCGCACGTATGCTAGTTTGTCTCCCAGACGAGTTCGATTAAAGCTTCAGAGACCAGAGCGAGCGGGCCAATCTTGATGAGGCACGCCGCACCATTACGAGGCAGACGGCTGGCCAAACCGACTGGCCCACCGCTGTAAGACCATGTAGTTAACCAGCACTTGTGGGAAAGGCACCAGCTTCAAAGTCCCGGAGCCAGATGTGACGAGATGTTTTCTTTAAATAATCCTCAACATCTCTTGTTTTTTTACAAGCAGGGTTGTTTCACAGGCCACCACAGTTTGTTTCCATTTCCTCTGTGAATTGTGGTAGTGTGTTTTGTGTTCAGGAAGGTCATGATTCAGTTGTGCGAGTGAGCATGTTTAAAATGGTTTATTTAAAGGGGTTATATCTCAACTAATAATTTTTTAAAACTCGCATCTATGCAATTTAAGGACAAATTGAACTTTAAGAACTCAAAGCTTCTTTCCTAGTAAAGCCAAGCTACAAAGAGTAAGGATGAATGGATGGATGGATGAAAGGAAGGATGGATAGATGGATGAATAAATGTAAGGATGGATGTAACAGTGGTTGGATATAAGGATGGATGAATGGGTGGATGTAAGGAAGGATGTATAAATGGGTGGATAAATTGATAGATGGATGGATGGACAGGTGTATGGATGGATAGATGTATGGATAAATGGATGTATCTTCTGCTGAATTTCTTTGAATTTCATTTCAATTCCTTTCAAAGATTGATACTATTACTTCTAAACACGAACACCAAGGTTTAAAAAAAAAAAATGATAATTTCAGTCTGACCTTTAGAGTTTGTTTCTACACTTTTAAGCACAGATAATCTTTTTTTCCCCGTTTAATTCTAAAGACGAGGCAGAAGGTGTAAAACAACCACGAAAAACTGAATGAATACTGTTTTGGATGAAAAACAAACTTTAAATTTTAATTGGACCCCAGAGAGGAAAAAAAAACTTTTTTCAATTTCCTTTTCAAGAAAATTCAGACTGAGGTATATAAACACTGATCTGACACAGATTTCTCTTTTACTCTTTATCTGTCCTGAGGCTTGTTTAGTTTCTCGTGTGTGATGCCAGAAGCACGTAATATTCTTGTGTTTGTGTTTATGCTGTGATATTTGTGCAGATGACTCACCGAATAAAGACAATTAAGGGTTGAAGTAAGGTGAAATCCCGTGCTACCTTCAGCAAACGTAGCATGGGACGTCAGGTCAGTTTGATTTGTACTGCACTTTTCACAATACGTTTTGTTTCAAAGCAGTTTTAGTACCTTAATACCTCTAGTGAGCATACCAAATGAGACTGAGGCTTGGATGTTTAAGGTAGAAAAGAAAAAGCCTTGGGATCCAGCCCTTTTCAGCAGCCGTGGGTTTAGAAGTAGTTTGCATATTTTCTTCATTGCGATCAATAAAAAGTTCTGTGTTGAACCAAACCAACATGCTCTGAAACGAATCACAACATTTTGATTTAAAGCAGAAAAACTGCTTGAAAATTGGTAAAAAGTCACAAGACTGTAATCATTTTATTGCAGAAACTATACATATCCCATGAAGCATTGCAAATGTTGTGGTTGAATCAGAATTTGCCATGTAATACTATATAAAACTGTATTCTATGAGTAGGGTAATACAAGAAACACAATATCCAAATATATACAATTCTAAAGTGTTTTAGAGTGTAGGGAAACTCGATTATGTCATTGGCAATGCATCGTGGGAGTTGAGCGGTTACCGTTGTGCTCTTTTGGCCAAATAGGGAATGCAAACAACACTCACTGGTTCCTTGATGGAATTGAAACTTTCCAGGCGCTAATCCACAGATTAGCTACTAAAGAAAATCCTTCCAAACTTGGCCTGGCCGACAGTCTTGCAACTGTTCTACTTCATCCACTGTTATAACATTTGGTGAGAAACATTTACATCACTGTCACTGGTGAGCTCATGTTGTGAATGCAGGGATATGTGAGGGTGTTCAACAAACATAGCTTTTGATAGTATATCATTTGCACTAAACATGTTTAAAGTTTGTGAGTGATTGTATTTATTGAGAGCTGTATTTGGGACGAAATGGCCTTGTCGCCCAGCGTCACTGTCTGACCTCACTGAGGCTTTTCTGTCTGAATAGGAACAAATCCCTGCTTCCATGTTCCAGCATTACAGGCCTTCCCAGAAGAGTGGAAGCTGTTAGACAGCAAAAGGAGGGATTTCTGCCTTTTGCCATACTTTTGAAAATGAAATGTTTAACAATACATCATCTGTGAGATCAGGCTGTGGGATCTGGTTTGCTTTTCAATTTATCCCAGTGGTGTTCAGTAAGATTTCAGGTCTGGGCCATTCTAGGAATGGGAAAGGTATATACACTACTGTAATTAAAGGGATAGTTCACCCAAAAATGAAAATTATGTCATTAATTACTTATGCTCAAGTCGTTCCAAACCCGTAAGACCTTCGCTCATCTTCAGAACACAAAATAAGATGCTTTAGATTAAATCCGAGAGCGCTCTGACCCTCCGTATAGACATCAATGCAACTGCAATGTTCCCAGGTCCAGAAACATAGCGAGGACATTGGTAAAATAGTCCATGTGACATCAGGGGTTCAACCATAATTTTACGAAGCTACTTGAATACTTTTTGTGCGCAAAGAAAACTATAATAGCGTAATTTATTCAAGTTACCTTCTTCTGATACTTTTGAAGAGTACAGGTGCATCTCAATAAATTAGAATGTCGTGTAAAAGTTCATTTATTTCAGTAATTCAACTCAAATTGTAATACTCGTGTATTAAATAAATTCAATGCACACAGACTGAAACAGTTTAAGTCTTTTGGTTCTTTTAATTGTGATGATTTTGGCTCACATTTAACAAAACCCCACCAATTCAGCATCTCAACAAATTAGAATATGGTGACATGCCAATCAGCTAATCAACTCAAAACACCTGCAAAGGTTTCCTGAGCCTTCAAAATGATCTCTCAGTTTGGTTCACTAAGCTACACAATCATGGGGAAGACTGCTGATCTGACAGTTGTCCAGAAGACAATCATTGACAGCCTTCACAAGGGTAAGCCACAAACATTCATTGCCAAAGAAGCTGGCTGTTCACAGAGTGCTGTATCCAAGCATGTTAACAGAAAGTTGAGTGGAAGGAAAAAGTGTAGAAGAAAAAGATGCACAACCAACCGAGAGAACGCAGCCTTATGAGGATTGTCAAGCAAATGGATTCAAGAATTAAGGTGAACTTCACAAGGAATGGACTGAGGCTGGGGTCAAGGCATCAAGAGCCACCACACACAGACGTGTCAAGGAATTTGGCTACAGTTGTCGTATTCCTCTTGTTAAGCCACTCCTGAACCACAGACAATGTCAGAGGCATCTTACCTGGACTAAGAACAAGAAGAACTGGACTGTTGCACAGTGGTCCAAAGTCCTCTTTTCAGATAAGAGCAAGTTTTGTATTTCATTTGAAAACCAAGGTCCAAGAGTCTGGAGGAAGGGTGGAGAAGCTCATAGCCCAAGTTGCTTGAAGTCCAGTGTTAAGTTTCCACAGTCTGAGACGATTTGGGTGACATGTCATCTGCTGGTGTTGGTCCATTGTGTTTTTTGAAAACCAAAGTCACTGCACCCGTTTACAAAGAAATTTTGGAGCACTTCATGCTTCCTTCTGCTGACCAGCTTTTTAAAGATGCTGATTTCATTTTTCAGCAGGATTTGGCACCTGCCCACACTGCCAAAAGCACCAAAAGTTGGTTAAATGACCAGGTGTTGGTGTGCTTGACTGGCCAGCAAACTCACCAGACCTGAACCCAATAGAGAATCTATGGGGTATTGTCAAGAGGAAAATGAGAAACAAGAGACCAAAAAATGCAGATGAGCTGAAGGCCACTGTCAAAGAAACCTGTGCTTCCACACCACCTCAGCAGTGCCACAAACTGATCACCTCCATGCCACGCTGAACTGAGGCAGTAATTAAAGCAAAAGGAGCCCCTACCAAGTATTGAGAACATATACAGTAAATGAACATGCTTTCCAGAAGGCCAACAATTCACTAAAAAAGTTTTTTTTATTGGTCTTATGAAGTATTCTAATTTGTTGAGATTGTGAATTGAGTTGTGAATTGGTGGGTTTTTGTTAAATGAAAAATTAAATTAAATTAAAAGAACCAAAGACTTAAACTACTTCAGTCTGTGTGCATTGAATTTATTTAATAAACGAGTTTCACAATTTGAGTTGAATTACTGAAATGAACTTTTCCACGACATTCTAATTAATTGAGATGCACCTGTATCTCAGAACGTAATCGTGCGCATGCTGAACGTAAACAATGCTGATTACCTTGATTAGGAAATGATGGTAAGTTCAGTTCATTTCTTTATGGAAAAATAAAATAGTCCAAATGGAAAACAGTTTAAAATTTAAATAAATAAATAAATAATTAATATTTCAGAATATGCCTGAATTAAAAAAAAAAAAAAAGAAAAGAAAAAGCCGGCTACTCATGTAAAATTCATGAGTGCTTGGTCAGTGGTTCATCTATTGAATGCCAGAAAACGAGCGCCGGTTCGTTAAAGTTTGAGTAATGGACTGTTTTTAAGAAGTCTGTGATGTATCGTAAGCGTAGCAGGTCTGAGCTTGAGTAATGATGGCGGGAGACAAACTCCTGAGTAAAGACCCCTGTGTTCCTGCGCACCCTTCAATATAAGCAGCACACTTCAAACCTCAGGAAAGGCCTAATGACATTCCTCCGTCAGCCTTTCAGTCTGTTATGAGCCCAGACTGCTGTTCCTAAACACAGGGCTTAAAGTTCTCCGGCATCTCCGGCGTGCAGCGTTTGGCTGCAGAAAAAAATTATCCAAATTTAAAAAAAAAAAAAAAACTACCAATGGTATGAGAGGAGCACAGCTTTCACTCTCAACCAAACTAACATGATCAGCCAATCAGAATTGTTTGCTCTTATAAACACGGGAAAAGATGTCCATCTAGCGCATATTTACATAGAAAAGCTAATTAAAAAGCAGCGGAGCTGTGTAAATGATATGATATGATATGATCAATGATATGATTCCCAGAACATATTTACCGGGATTTTTGAAAAGGTCCTGTTCACACATGATCTCTTAATGGTAACTTGCCGGTAATTTACCAGTAAAGACTGTATGTGTGTAAGGGGCTAAACTCTTCCTCTGTATATGCTGTGAATTTGAATTAACGTTCATCTGGGAAAACACTGTGCATTATCTCACAAGATTTGTGACGTAAATCATTTATAAACCTTTACACAGGAGAATACATCAACCTATGTCTAAATATGCCATGTACATCACGATTTCAAAATAAAAGTTTCTGCATGAGGCTAAATATTAAAATGTAATGGATTTAAACATCGTTTAATCACGCTGGAAAGTGAAATGTCACCAGGCCGTCTGCAGGTGTTTGTTATAATACATAATATGAACATAACCAACTTAAGTACATTATGTATAGGCATATTACATTTTGTATTTTAACAGTGTTGTTCAATAAAACCATGTAATTACTTGGTTTTGATATTTTATTTGAGCCAGTTATTATTGCCTCATCATTAGTTTATATATAAATATTCATGCTAAAGCCTGGTTTTCACTTATCAATTACTCAATTGTCAAAATAATCATTAGTTACGTCCCTCGATTAGTTACATTATTTCGAAATACAACTGCATTGTTTTAGTCAACTGCAAAAATATTTTGTCATTGAAAATTTCTTAAAAATAGTATTAAAATGTCTCTTTCTACTGAACCAAGTACCTGTATTTGGTCTCATCCCGCGAACTAAGTGTATTGTCACACCCGTAGTGTCGATAAGCGGTGATATAGCTCATAATTTTCCATGTGTATGATACAGCTTTCGTTCTTCAGGTCAACCTTCAATTCATGAAAAAAAAAATCAGTTGCCACAGTTATTGCATGCTTTGCATGTACTGCCCCATCCCCCGACTCCGCCTCCCGCCCCGCCCCCAGAAAAAAGTTCAGACAGGATTTTTATTTATTTTTTTGCTTTAACCGGCACATTACTTTTCCCTATTGCACCGACAATATGTAATATTTCCCTGTGTCCTGACATCATACAGGACGAATGCGATGTGTCGAGTAGCGAGATCCGAGAACGTACATGTGTCTGATTTTCCTGATGTTTTCCAGCACCTCAGTCTTTTCCTATACAGAGTTCTGATTGGTGTGACCTTTCCAAATGATTATCCCGACCGCACATCAGACAGATGAAAGCACTTGTGACCTTCATTGAGCCGTACAAATAGAAATCTGCCATTAGAGACCTCTTTAATTTCATAAATTATGCTCTTGCTGGCTTTGTGCATCAGAAGAAGAGACTTTTTTGGTCTAGGTCTATGAAAATGTTGCATAATTATTTGCATAATGCTCGTTATACACCAGAGTGGTGTTAATTCACAGACATCTTTGACAGCTCAAACTTAGAAAGCATTTACATTGGTAGGCAGGATAATTATGTTGCCTTAAAAGATGATTTCTATTTGCCCAGTTTTAAGGCATCATCATATGCTTGCTTTGTGAAGAAGGTAATACATTGCGTTTTGCATCCAAGATGACATTTGACAATATTTGTACATACTTGGGTTTCTATACTGTCGATGAGTATTTTAGTACTTCATTATTTGAAATTTTTTTAAATAAAATTTTGATGATTTGATCTTGATTAGCTGATTATTTTAATATTTGATCATTTTAATACTCTATTATTTGATTACTGATTGCCAAAATCAAGCATATTTTTAATCGAAGTTTCTAATAGTTGATTATTTAATTATTTAAATATTTATTTGTTTGACTATTTGATTATGAATGTTAATATTTTCATAATTGATTATTTGATTAATTTAATACTTGATTATTTGATTATTTTAATACACAATTATTTGATTACTGAAATAACATTTTAATATCAAGCAATAAAATATTTTAATATTTGATTGTTTAGCTGTTTTATTATGATTATTTTAATACCTGAATATGATTTTTAATACTTGCTTTAGTATTATATGGTTTAATTGGTTTAATATTAGATTATTTGGTTATTTTAATAATTGATTATTCAATTATTTAAATACTTTAAAATTGTGTCTTTTTATTACCCTAATTATTTTAGATTATTTTAATCTTCGATTTTAAAATTTGATTTTAATATTTTATTATTTCAGTATTTTTTTTTTCTCCATTATCTAATTTTATTGATACTTGATTGTTTGAATTTGCTTATGATTAAATTATTTTTAGTTTCTTAGTACTTGATTATTTTAATATGTATTTGAATTTCCTCTTGGTCATATCTATTTCATTTTCAGTTAGGATGCTGCCATTGTTGGGAGTAGCTCACTAAATTTTGGGACGGAGCCATTCATTTGACTTAGCATTGTTTCCTAGATTTCACAGTATGTCACCGTGTCCGTAAGAGGTCTTCCTCTTCCTACACGGATGTCAAAACTGACCCATCCGTCCATGCTTTAAGAGAGAAAGTGCTGTGTGTGGGGGTTAGAAACTTATCTGTAGTCTGATAGAGTGCAGTCCTCCTTGTGTTCATTTTTGCTGTAGATAAGACCACAGGAGCTCAAAAATCACAACTCTTATCGGGTTCAAGCTCCTCAGTGCCAGGAGAGCTGCGCCACCTCACATCAATCAGCAGATTAAAATAGCACTGTATACAGGAGTACATATGCCTGTGATTACTCAAGTTGCGTTCAGCTTCTCAAGAGCAATAACAGAAATGTCCCTTGGCTAGTGTTTATCATTCTAAGACCTGCAATTAAAGACCTGGCTCTGCGGATTGTGGCTTGTCCCTCTCAGCAACCAGTGTTTTGTGTATCGGTTTCTCTTGGAAGGTTTCTGGCGTAGTCTCTGACTTTGTCTGTACCCTGAAAAATGCTGCTTTTTCAGGACGTATATTGAGGAAGGAAGATGACAAAGCATGTTTGAATCCAAAATGTGCAGTTGAACAAAGGTGGTTCATAAATGTTCTTTTAAAAAAAACACAAAACGTCACTATATAACGTTTTGGCAATTTCGTATGACATACAATTTGTATATAAAAATGTATGAATGAAGCTGTACAAATTCATAGGAATTTGTTACCAATTTGCAAAATCATGAAATATATATGAATTGTCATGAGACTATGTTGAATATTTAGAATTTTTGGCTATTTAAAATTTGTATATTTAATTTTTTTTTTAATTTAGTCTAGGTCACTGATCATAAAATCTGCTTGCTTTTTTCAACATTTTCTGCAAAGATTCTTCAGGAAAAACTTATGAAAATGAGAGCTATTCAGATGATAGTAATGAATCGGCTGTTTCTAATGAAAACCGTAAACATGAAGCTGTACATAATCGTAAGAATTTGCCACAAATTGCTAAAATGTAAAATAGTAACAAAGTTAATTTTTTTTTTTTTTGAATGCTTTGAAATTTTGACACTTAAATATTTTATATTTTTAATATTTTTAATTTATTCTAGGTCACTTGTCAATAACTTTTTCAGCATTTTCTACATTGATTTTTTGGCAAAACTTGAGAAATGTGAAATTCTAAGTATTCAAGTTATTCTAACAAATCAACTACTTTTGAATAAAAACATGGGTTTTTAAAAGTACACATGAAGCTTTACAATTTCATATACATTTTTGAATTTTCAAAACCATAAAATAGTTATGAATTGTCTTGCGACTGTATGGACAATTTGAATAGTTAGAATTTTTAATATATTTTTACATTTTCGATCTTTTGGGTTAGTTTGAAAATTTAAATTCATTCTACATCACTGATCATGGAATCTTCTGACTTAACATTTTCCATGCTGATTTTCTAGGAAGTCTGTGGAATTCTGGATTTAAATAATAATGGATTGAATATAAAAATGGAACGATTAATAAAAATTTGGTTAAAGTATTTTAAAGGCCCTGAGAGTACTACATTTTTATTGCCATTTTTATACAGATACTTTTATGATTAAATTTAGCCGTATTATTTAGGTTAATGAAGAAGCAACAGGCATCATGTGTTTTTACAGGTGCAGACTTTGTGTGGGACTGGTCAGTAGACATGACATTATGGTGCTTTGGAAGTCTGTCTGAAACCAGTTTCCTTAGGAGGTGCCTTCAAACCCTGCTTTATGTCATTGACTGTTCAACCATTATAAAGAGGATCCGATGAGGATGTCGAGGAAGGCATAAGTAAACAGAGGCAGGGGAAATGGTGCTGCTGATAGAGCTGTTTCCTGCTGCAGAGGGACGGCTGGAGTGGAAGAACAGGCTCATTAGTGCCACAGGTCTGCGGTAGATGCACTAGCCATCGTTTTTTCTGCCGCTGTAGACTTCACTCACAGTGTTTCAACTCAGCAGATTCAGCAGTAGTAAGTGAACTGCATGCGTAACGCTCATTTTAGCTGCTGGCCTATGTTTGTTTGTTAGTGTTTTGATTCTTTGTTAGCATTCAGAGATTTTGAAATGATAATGATAACATGCAGTACAGTAAGGGATTCGGGATCAGACTGATTCAGACCAGTTTGAATGATTCATTTTAAGAACCGGCTCTTAAGAGTCATTTTTCTGTGAATCAGATTACACTGGTCATGCTGCATGTTTGTTTTTTTGCGTGCAGCCCATTAAAACAACTCAAAAGATGTGTTTCATCACATTCATAACCATAAATGCATGCAAAATATGATTTATTTTGTTGCAGCTGTAAAGATTTAGCAGAAGTGATACAAAAACACTGGTGTGCATGCATGTTTTGCTTGTCTTATCTGACAGATTAACTTTTCAGTTTGATTATTAGAATATCTGAATATTTCAGTGTTTTAAATATTTGAATTTGTTCTGGGTCACTGATCATGGAATCTTCTGACTTATAAGCAGTTTCTACGCTGATTTTCTGGAAATTCTATGGAATTCTGGCTTTAAATAATGGATTTTAATACAATCTTTGAATAATGGATTTAAATGTGGTAAAATTGTTTTAAAGGAGCTGAGAGTATTGCACTTTTATTGGAAAATTAACGCACAATTAAATGTAGCTGTACTATTTAGTTTACTAATTTACAACTAATCAAAGAACTTGCCTAGTAAAACAGGATAATTAAAGAAAATTGCTAATAAAACAGTATATTTTCTGACTTTTAACTATCCATGATTTATTGGATTGTGGAAAGTTACCAGAAGGGAGATGGTTAAAAGAATTAAAAATAAGAGGTGGAGTAAGTTATTCAATTTTGATAAGATTGTGAACAGGGCTGGGCGATATATCGCATGCGCATCTCGTCCGTAAAGCCGTTTCCTTGATTAGCGGTAAATCTCCATCACCTGTTTTCAAATGGAGTGGCATTTAATACAATAATCGCATGAGATACATCGCCCAGCCCTAATTTGTGAAGATTTATTATTTTTTTATTTATTCAAAATAACAGCACACAGAATAATCACTAGGAGTATTAGGGAAATAGACAAGCTCAATTTTGATTTTGTGTAGACTTTAAAGACATCTTATTGTATTGTTTTGGCACTTGTTCCAGGAAAACATTGTGTTTTTCTATTTCTGTGTTCCTGAGAATGGTTGTTTGGGCATTTATGGAGCGGTCCAATAAAGATAAAATGCACAAAGGACTGAAAGAGGTGCATTTATAGACACCCAAACTAGAAAATTAATTTGCCTGTAACGTCTCAGGAAATCTTCTGAATTACATCATACGCCTTTGGGTTGTAATTAGCTCCGTTTACATCCACATGTTTTCCTCGTGTACAGCATTTGAGAATCTCCTGTCTGGTTCAGCACGGTTCATGTCTTGTATTTAATGGTGTAAGTAAATGTGGGCGGGCGGACACAGTTTTGTTTCCGTGTATAGCTACAAATGCCTATGTATATAGAATATCATCCACCTCCGTCCCCCGAGGGCCCACGGGCCATCTCTCTCCCTCCATGCGTGGCGTCATGGACCGGCTCTGTGTCGGAGAACAGCTGTGGGCCGTATGGCAGCGCAACACCCCCGCATTCCTCCCCTCTAAGCGAGTTTTCATTTGTAGCTGACAGCTTCATTGGGCTTCTTTGTCCCCGGGAGGCCCTGGGGTGGATGACTGTTGTTGTCTTTACCCAGGGAGCTCTGTTTCTGTGGCTTTGCAAGCCTCTCTACAAAGTTCTTATTTTGAACGGGATGGTTTCTATGATGTTCGGTTCTTAAAACGTCTACATCCTCATACAAGCATTTATTTGAACAGCGATAATATTAAAGATTATTACAATTGAGAATAACAGATTTCTAACTGAATATATTGTGAAATGTAATTTTTATCTGTGATGACAAATCTGAATTTTCAGCATCATTACGCCAGTCTTTAGTGTCACATGATTGTTTATCATCATTCTAATATGCTGATTTGCTCCTCAAGATACATTTCTTATTATTATCAATTTTGGGAACTGTTTTTGCTGTTTAGCATTTTATGGAAATCATGACTCACTACCAATCAAAAATTAGAGGTAAATAAAATAAAACTAAATTCAATACTTGTATGCAACAAATATGCATTATTTATATATATATATATATATGTGTGTGTGTGTGTAATATTAGAAAATGTTAGAGACGACATTGATAATGAATAATAAATGAATAATAATAATGATAAATAATAAAAAACATTATTAATAATTGAGTACCAATGAAAATTGAGCAGCAAATCAGCATATTTGAATGATTTCAGAAGAACCGTGTGACAATGAAGACTGGAATAATGGCTGCTGAAAATTCAGCTTCGCATCACAGGAATAAATTACATTTTAAAATAATGCATCTAATTGTATTTCCTATATATATAACATAAATCTTTTTCAAATAAAAATTTGGCTTGTGTGTCTTGAAGCAAACCACTAATAGCTGTTAAATGTTATATTTTAAATGTATAAAGTCGAATAATATTTTTATGAATGTTTAGTAATAACATTTTTTTTTTTTTTACATTTTGTTATTTTACTTATTTAAATTGTTTGCATCTTTTTATTATTTGCATATGTTGCAGATGAATATGCTTCACCAGTGACCAATCATGAGCATGTGTGCAATCTGCTGTGCCATGGCTCCGACCAAAAAGGAATTCTCAGTCAAATATGAAATTTGAACAGTTTATTGACGCTGTTTATTTTGGCTGTTGTGCTGTTCTCTGGTGATTTATGCCCCTCAAGGAACAGGAATGTCCAGGAATGTTCCACACCCAGGCTTCACCACAGTCTCCACCACAAGCAATATTAAATCTGGACAGTTATAGGAATCAGAAAGTGTCGTCTGGTGCTGATTAAGGCAGTGGGAGAGAGGACAGTAAGGGCAAAGTCAATGCACAGTTACCACTTCCTAAGATTTACTCATTAAAAATGGACTATTTGAATATTTATGTGTGCTACTTGGAGTATTATGTCAACATAGCAAATTCTGTTGGAATCAGTAGTGAATAGAGATGCTTTGTGTTATAAGTTGCTGGCTGTGATGAGCGTTTTAAATCAATCGTGTATGATGTTCTGTTTTTGAATGCAACCTAAGAAGTCAGCTGCCTATCTAGGTCACTAGGTTATTGAACAAAACAAAGGTCACTTTCTGAACCAGCTCTGGTTAACTAACTGTGTATTTGATCAGCAGGCCAAGGGGAAAGGAAAATAAATCTTTGTCCAGCTTTAAAGAGCTCAGCAAATCCTTCTGGAAGAGGTGAGGTGGCACGGCTGTAAGCTTTACTCATATAGGATTGAAGTAAACAGTGAGTCATTAGGCAAAGAGCCAAAGATCAGTGCCATGGTGTCACTTACAGCTTACACTAAGGTGAGCTAAATTTGAAGAGATTGCCAACTCTGTCAGGCAGATGAGCGGTGTATTGGAGCACAACACTGTTAACAAGACTAAACCTGCTAATCCCATGATCCTACCAGTGGCATTGAGAGCCAGAGGGCAAAGTTTAACTTTGAATGCCGAGTGGTTTGAGGTCTACTTCATTATAAAGATTTCAAAATAGGTTTTTTTTACAGTGATGCCATAGAAGAACCATTTTTGGTTGCCCAAAGAACCTTTCAGTCAACAGTTCTTAAAAGAACCATTTTTCTCTTAGTGTGATGACCAATCTAAAGATATTAAAAAAAGAACCATTTTTTGAGGAATAAGGGCCCTATCTAGCAAAATGATCGGCCATTTTCTACAAAAAAAAAGAAAAAAAAAAGAGAAAAACTACATATACATATATACACTCTGAGCTCATTTTAAAGTTGGATGTGAAAATAATGACTTGCTCTGGCTGATTAATAGAGTGAGTTGTAAGAAAAAAAATATGAGTGTCAAGATTTTTGTTTTAATATTATTTCAGAACTTTTAGTTTAGGACTTTTTGTACCTACACATTATTATTTTTTTTACCCCAACTTTACTCATGAGTCAACTCATTCCGAAATCAAGACTTATTCTGCATGGCTGGCTGTTGTGTGAGCCAAACCGGGCAGAGCTTTTGAATGAGTGATGGCATGGTTCGGGCCTGTGGGGTCGTGGCCTAGTGAGCAGTAACATAACCCCAATCAGAAGCTGTGACGTCGGTGGCCTGGCTCTGCTCTGCTGTGCCTGCGTGTAATGTGCTGTGATGAGGTCAGTCCAGGGTCTGGACACAGAGTCTCTGTGTGCTCTCAAAACTCTGACTGGCTCATCCATCTCTTACTGGATTATGGAATATTAATCCATGACCATCGTTATCCTCAAAACAAACAAACAACGTTACCAGCGTCAGCAAAACAGTTGCTTTTTTGCCAAGGCCTTGTTCTTCATACGTGGATTATTGAGCAGGATGTAATTGTTGACGATTTTACACAATCCTGGATTGCTACATCAATCATCTCACAGTTGTCATCATAGCTAAAGGTCCACAAGATTAAACTAAGATCAGGAGCAGGTTTATTTAACATAAACAGAATTTTTATTCTGGCTTTGGAAGGCGGCGTGCTTGAATCCATTCAGCATCCTAGTAGTCATGCTTTCAACAAGTTCATTATGCAACCCAACATTTTAATACATGCAGCAACAGCACATGGTTAATTTGATTTACTTAATCATTAATTAATTTCTATATAAGCAAAAAAGTAAGTGCAATTTAAAAATGTTACACGAGTAGGCGTGAGATATGGCTGTATATCGGCACGGCCGTGAATCGGCCATAGAATCGTGTGATATAGGTAATCACAGTGTGCCGATATACAGCCATATCTCACATCTACTTGTGTTATATTACATTTATACAACATTTCGTCGGCATGAGTGTGTAAATACATAAACAAAATAACAACGGAGTGTCTTTAAAAGCCCTCTTTTGTGCAAACTACTTCCTTCCGACACAGATTCAAATCAAAGTTTGACAGTTGAACAGCTGAGCCCAAGCCTCCGTTACTAATTCCAAAACGTCACTTTAGAACTAGTAACGAAGGAACATTGAGTTGCTTCATTGAAAGCTTACTGTATTACTGTAGAAAAACAGTGTATTATGTATAGTAGATATTATTAGAGAGAGATGGACTGAGTGAGTGTAATTACCTGCATCTGATACAGCAATCATTCTTCAGATCAATCTCATATCACAATAAACATTAGTTTGAATATCTGCTGAGGAAAACGTTATCTTTGTCATAACGTTAATATCCTTTCATCTGTTAAGGCTGATTTTGCTGCTTAGTGCGTTTCTTCTCTGTGTCAAGCTGTTGTTGAAACTAAAAATAACATCTGTTTATTTTTCAAAGTAAAAGTCTTTACTGCCGACTCACTCATAAAAACAATCTCTTGTCGCCATCTAACGATGGAGCAATATAACAAAAATCACCGTCACGAACACGCACCATTTATCAATGCTAAACACTATTATTAAATACTATTTTTTCTATAAAATATTATTTGAATAATAACATTTAATAAACAGCAACAGCCATCAAAAATGCTGCTAGGCAATTCAGTCAAAAGTACAAAGGCAGTGCTCTGATACAGCATTGAATTTATATGAACATGAGATTTTGCCAAAACTATCTTCTCTGGAACAAATAATAGATTAATGAGACCAAAGACTGCCCATTAGATTTACCCAAAATGAATTACATCTCATGTTTAACCACTACAGAGACACTATCTTAGCCAGCCGTAAATTCCAGAAGATCTGGTGAGGTGAGGCGCTCTCAGACGGCTTCATGAGCGCAGAATGGCTCACATGTCAAAAAACGAAGCAAATTTTCAAATAGACGTTATCTTTATTAACAAATTGCATATTTGAACTATAAACATGTACATTCTCGCCTGAAAACCTCTTAAATCTACATTCTGTGACACAAAAACAGTAATATTTATAAAATGATACTGGTTTTGGGCAAGCGGCGTGATACGATTACAAACTGTGAAACGGCTGTTGGAGTTCTGATCTCACTGTAATATCGCGCACTTATCAGCCAATCAGATTTGAGGACCAGAAAGAACTGTTTTATAAATATATTTATATACTGATTATTTATTATTTATTTATGCTAATTATTTTTTTTTCATGTATATGTACTGTTTTTGTTTACTTCATAGGTTTTGAAACAGAGACAGACTTTGCTTTGCTTTCTTCTCCCTGTATCATCATATAAATGCAAAGAAAATATATTTTAACACTCATTAAGCACAAGTATGCTCTTCTCCTTCGAACCATGCAGAGATCTTGGAGGGTCCGATTAACGTTCGTGTCAGAGGTGTCGCTTGGAAGTTGGGATCTCAAGTCTCATTCGATTCACAAATCAGCTTTAATTAGAAGCCGTCCTATACAGAGACTGAGTCCGACCCGCTCAGATGTGATGGCATTAATGAACTTCTCACTTGGAGAACACTCTTTCCCGTCTCAATACCAAGCAGCACATCTAATTAAATGTGATGAAGACTGGACCACCTGAGGAGGGAGAACAGCCAGCCGACCGCCGCAAGCGCTTACAGTCTCGTGCGCACTGCTCTGAATGCTGGGAGTCATTTCCTTCTGTGTTTTGCTTTACAGATATAAAGCACTTACTTCTTAAATGGTTTCCCAAGGTTTACCTTTAGTCTAATCCAAACCAAAATGTGTTGTTTATTCATCTTCATGTCATTCCAAACTTTTTTTTTTCATCTAAAAAAGGTTTAGAACAATATTGACACTGTTCCGTTCCATTCTATGCAATGAAAGTGAATAGTATCCTGGAGCCGTAAAGCTTTAAAAACGACAAAAAGCACCATAAAAGTGTCATAAAACTGGTCTGCATGACGCATGCTTTTTATTTCATGTCTTCTGAAGGCATACTTCCACCATTTGTATGTGGAACAGAGCAGACCTGATATTCTTCCAGAGGTTTGCAACAGAAGAATGAAAATCCGTGGCAGGTTGCTCCTTATGACTTTTATATGCTGTTTAGTACCTATTGAGGATACAATGTCCAACATTGTCCCATAAAATATCCACTTAAGCACAAAAACCAAAGAATGGATGCAGAAGAATTACTATTAGACAAAAGTATGGACTGCTCTTTTCCACATTTAAATAATAATGAAGTCCTTGTAACTTTAAAATAATAACAAAAATTATAAACAAATAAAATCGATCTTATATTTGAACTTCTAGAATACAGTTCTGCTTAATCTGGGCCTAAACTAACTTTGTGAGGTTCGTTCTGGGATGCTTTTTAAACCATTTTGAAACCATTTGCATATAGGCCAGAAACTTGTTGTTCAGGTGAATGTATCCATTTTATAAAATTTAAATTATTAAAATAAATAAAAAATAAAAATACATAGGAACATTTTATTTTTTATTTTATTTTACATCTATACAAAAGCCTTTTTTTGAGGTTTTTAAGATCATGAGAAAGTGTGTCTAGACTTTTGCCTCATTTTGTTGTTCTAATATCTCTGCATTTGTCCCACTGTAATGTTGTTTCTGCCTTAAATCTAGTTCTCTTATATGATGCAAGAAGAAATGTTCCAATTTATGCCTGATGCCTCCATATCCACCATAGTTTTAAGCGCTCTGAGGATTTGAGATACATTAATCTAACAAAATAATGCTGCATTAAAAAAATGTAGGGACTAACGTAAAAGCGTCATCCCAGATTATTACATTGTTTTGTGTGCAATCGTCCCCCACTTTTTATTCTGCCTGACGTCAGATGTGACAGTGGTCAGCACGATAATCTCAGAACAGAGAGAGCGGATCACGCACAGGGAACACAGAGGGATGGTTAGTATGTCAGTGTCTCAAATCCCAAATCTGAGATTGATGTCAATCTTTGGTGGTGTTGAGTGACATGAATAGTGTCAGTGTTTGGAAATGATAGACATATGTTGCAATTTGCTAAGTTAAGCATTACTAGTACTTTGGCTCATGCTGAAGGGTTTGAACAATATTATTACAGTATTGAATGTTGATGTAACTCATCTTGCACTGTTTGTACTACGGACATTTAGAAATATGCTATAATAGTCAGAACAAATTAACAACCACATAACAATGCTTGGCAATCATCCACAGCAACTTCCTAGCAACCATCCAAAACAGTATTAACATGTCACCACTTTTAAAACATGCTATAAATTACTCAGACGTCCTTATCAATGTGGAGAGACATGTTAAAATTCAGTCCAAACACCTTAACATCCATATAACACTGCTTAACAACCACCCACAGTACCTTAGTAACATCCTAGCACCCACCCAAAACACACTAACAGTATTAACATGCCACTGCTTTAACAGCACATTATAATATAATCAAAGCTCCTTAGCAACTCTCAGAAACCTGCTCAAAACCAGTCAGAACACCTTAACACCACATAGCAACGCCTTGATAACCACCCACATCACCTTAGTAATATCCTAGCAACCATCCAAAACACTTTAACTCGTCACCACTTTTAAAACATGCTATAAAATACTCAGAAGTCCTTAGTAATGTTCAGACATTTAAAACCCAGTCCAAACATCTTTACAACCACATAATGATGCTTGACAATCACTCACAGTGCCTTAGTAACATCTTAGCAACCACCCAAAACACATGAAGAGTATTAACATGCCACTTAGTTAACAACATGCTATAAAACACTCAGAACTCCTTAGCAATGCTTAGAACTCTTTAGCAACATATAAAAACCTGCTCAAAAACAGTCCACATATCAATGCTTTGAAACCCCCACCTACCCCATTCCTTAGTAACATCCTTGCAACCACCCAGAATGCCCTAGCTGTAATAAAATGCCACTGCTTTAGCAACAAACCATTAAACGGTCAGAACTCCTTAGTATACTTACAGAAACATGCTCAAAACCTGTCAGAACACCTTAGCAACGCTTTGACAACCACTCACTGTACCTTAGTAACAGCTTGCCAACCACCTAGAACACCCTAACTGTAGTTATGTGCTACTGCTTCAGCAACATGCTATAAAACAATCAGAACCCTTTAGAAATGTACAGTACATGCTAAAACCCAGTCAGAACACCCAAGCAACTGCTTAGCGACACCTTGGCAACCAAACACTCAGCATCACGGTTGTTTTGCACAAAAAAATGTAAAAATCTTGGTTTTAATGTTGTTAATCTTTGTCACTCCAAACCATGTATGTTTTCTTTAAAACGTGAAGTGTACATTTTGTGTCACTTATACTTACAGTACAGTGCTAAATAAGAACCAGTGTGGACCAGACATAAAACCATTGACTCGACCATGAGTTTTGAATGGGACTGTTCGGAGACGGTGGGATTGTTTGTAACTTACTAAAAACAGTATTATTTAAAATGCCCCACTTCACCTTTAACTGTGCTCACTTGTTTTCCATCTTCTCTGGGTCCCTCCCTCATACTGATTCTGCTCCATTCAGGCTGAACGCATTTCAAGCATGAATGCGCTCATTACAGCGTCAGCACTCTTCTGAAAGGACCGTATAGATTCAGCGTCTTTACACACCATTGTTCTTCTCTCATGCAATCAAACTTCTGATGTTTGGGCTCCTGGGTTAGGTGACCTCTAGGTCGCAGTCTCCTACCCAAAGCAGAACAGGATTGTGGGAAACAGGGCCAGGCCTGAAGGAGCAGGAACGGCCCTCCCACACAGCAGCGACGGTATTGACCATCTGCCAGCACTACTAGAAGCTTTAGTTCTTCACATGCTTTGCTTTGGGGAATGAGTTGAGAAGCAGGTCCTGCGAATGCCCTCATTGGCCTGTGTCAATTCAGCCCGCCGCTGATGCCATTGCCTTTGTGTAGTTTACTGTAAACAAACAAGCTTTTCTCTGTAAGCGTGCGGCTATTAATCACGCAACGAAACACATCAGTTTGATGGCCATTCAGTTTTGTGGCACAGCCGTGATCATTACTCTAATTAGAGGCCCATGAGCCTAAACGTTTGTGAAAGCGATGCCTTTTCTGTCATAAACAGGCTACTGTATGTCAGTACTGTATGAAAATTCATCCCTGAGGCTTCAAAGAACAATTGAGTTTGAAATGCAGTTAAGCGAAGTTACTTTTATTTAGCACTGCTACAAAACGGGTTGTTTCAAAGCCATAAAATTGCACTCTTCATTTTGTAAAATTAATCAATTATGACTAATTCAATTTCAGCTGTAAAGCAGCTCTATAAAAGATACAAGTTTATATTCATACATCATTATTCAGCTCAATTTAGATCACTGTCGTTTCAATTAATTTCAATACCTGTCAATTTTGCAAAGTTTAGTAATTATGAAATGACGCCAATTCAGCTACAAACAGCTAGTGTCGTCATTCATCTTGGTGTCAGTGCAGTTAAATTGATATTATTATTCATATTGATTGACATACTGTAGTTTGTTTTATTGTTTAGATTTCATATATATAAAATATATAAAATGTACTATTTATTAAATACAGCATTAGCTATCATGATCCAACAGTTAAAAACTTTTTTTTTTTTTTTTTTTAACAGCATGTATTAATCCAGGCAAAATTTAAATTCAATTTCTAGTTTATTTTGATCAAAATCTGGACAGAATTACTGGTGTACAGTCAATGGAAATCCATTTTACTATCGAGTTTGTCGGTCTGTCTGAGACAAAATTATGAGATTGTACAATTGTCGTTGTTATATTTAGCCCTAATATTTAACCAAACCAACACACCCAAGTCGCAGTAGGTCAGAGGCATAAAAGTAGAGCAGTGACATTTTATTTCAATATTTCCTTTGAAATATAGCTCTGACCTTGTAATTGTATGCATGAGGTCCTTCATATGAATTCCCCCCTGCATTCTTAGCAGCACTATACCTGTCATCCACAGGCTTCCTAATTGCTGGTTTTAGTTCTCTCGCAGTATGGGGTGGGACTATTTAAGAAAGCCGCACTTATAATTAAAACATCGCTGAGATGAAAGTAATGGGTATCTCTTGCTTGTCATATAACCTGTAGTGACAGTGCCATTACATTTGCATTTTTGGGGAGCCTCTGCCACTTTAATTCAGTGAAAGCAGAGCAAAGACTGGAAATGATGGGAGAGGGGCTGGATGGAAAAGTGGCGCGAGCCAGAATTGAACTTGAATTTGTTTTGAATGTGTTAATTTTTAACTCTATTTTAATTTTCCAGATAACAAGTGAGCAATGCTTTCCCTTGCAAAACTTGCCAACACAAAGCTATTGTGTTTATATAAGAACGATCGTTTGGTTTTTGGGGTGCTGTGTGGTTGCTAGGTTGTTTTTGGGTGGTTAGGCTGTTTCTGTGGTGTTTTCTTACTGGTGCAATATTTTCATAGCCCTAACAGTTTGAAATGAGGTACATGTCAAAGTTTAATACTTGGGGTTAGTGATTTAAACATACTACTATACCTAAGTATGAGCAATGCTAATAGTATGCTTGCTAATGATTATATTCCGGATGCTGGATTTCAGGAAGTTGAATAAAACTGAGATCATTTCCCAAAAGTGAGCACAGTTGTATAAACATTACTCATTTGTGTGGGCAATTTTATGTACAATTAATTCCTAAAAAATAAAATAAATCTTAATTTACCCCTCAGGCCATGCTTTCCAGGATGATGAGCTTTGTAAAAGAGAGGAGCAACAATAATGTATGGTATGTAGAAAATAATGTTTTTTTTTTTTTTACCTTAAACCACGTAAACACTTTGCATTACACCAAATAGACAAAATAATGTTATTTTTAGCAAAGTTATATGACCCTTTTGATACAGTTTGCTGGGGTTTTATATAGACCTATATTTCTAAAATGATTAATTATTGGCAATGCAAAATTATAGGTGCAGACCTTAACCCGTCATTTTAAAGCCACACTGAATACACAGTTTGAATTGTCCTATTATTATCGGCTGCTTTTCAAAAGGTCAGTGTCAAAGTCTTTTGAGGACTTAGAGTCCGACTCATTGAGCAAGTTGACACGAGTCATGTCAAAGTGCCTTCTGAGACCCTCTTTAGATTCTGAGGCCTACTGGGAGCTTTTGAAAGCGAGATTCTTATTTTCGCTTCTAACCGTTGTGGAGTAAAGGTTATCTTTCCACTGTCGTTTTCTCACCTCCTTGCGGTGGAGGTTCAGATGAGATGCGACCCTGAGCGATATGTGTGGAAACCAAAACAGGGCTGTTATTGTTTCACAAAGGATCACACAAAAAAAAGAGCGCTGAGGCTTTTATGACAGGAAGTGAGAGTCCCGTATTGTAACACGCCGGCCCTCTCACTGCGAGTTGCCATGGAGCTGAGTGGTGCGCGTAGGAAGAGCTTTGGAAAGAGGCAGGCTGGCTGCGTTGCCCCTCCATCCTGAATTGCTTCTGTTGTTCTACAGCGAAACTTCATTAACGCTCGCCCATAGCGCTGGGAAAGGAAACGGCCAGGCTGTTAAACAAGCCAAACATGTTGGTGTTACGAGTGAAGGTTCATCCTTCCTGCTGCGAGAGGAGATGGCCTGGGTCAACCGTTCTGAACATTAGTCCAGCTGTCAGAGCCATACACATCTGCGATCATTGTTGTCACGCCGTAGACGTTTGCTTCTGCCCAGATTAGATGCAACTGGAGGGGCTTTGGTTGTCAGATGGGATCCAGATTTCATGAGCTCATCGTAGGCTCAATCAAAAACCCTTCTGGACCCTTTTATGCCACAAATGTGGAAATGCAGAACAAACAGACTTAAGGTGGGCTTCTTGCTAAAGCTCTCCGCCTTCGTCACAGCCCACTCAGAACTGGAGCAGCTACTTGTTACACGTGCTTCATGAAGGTAAACAAGGAGAAACATGAGCTGATGGTTGGTAAATTGTGTTGTGGTAAAGTACGTTCACCCTATGTTTTTTTTTCCAACAAAATGCATGCAAATACTGGATTGGCATTTCAGTAGCAATCTAATTTAACAAATCACACACTTTTTTTCTTCAATTTTTGTAGCTTAAGTAAATGGAAATGCCAATTTGCTTGTGAGGAAAAAGTTTGTGCACCCCTACACGCTCACTACTATGCCTAAATTTGTAGATTCAGATGCAAATTAGCAGAACATCATTAAGGAGGAATAATAAACTGGTCTAGTTTGGTCTTAAAGTACTTGGTGCCATCATGTCAAGAACTGTTTGAGACCTCCAGAAGGATGGTTGTTGAAGTTTATGAGACAGGAAAGGGATTTGGAGATGCATTTAAAGGGGTCATATGATGCTGCTAAAAAGAACATTATTTTGTGTATTTGGTGTAATGGTTAAAAAACACATTATTTGCCACATACTGTACATTATTGTTGCTCCTCTATGCCCTGCCTTTCTGAAATGCGTCGATTTTTACAAAGCTCATGTTCTGAGCATAGAGGTTCTGAGAAGCGAGGTGTGCTCTGATTGGCCAGCTATCCAGTGCATTGTGATTGGCCGAATACCTCAAGCGTGTGACGGAAATGTTACGCCCCTCACCGTATTATGATGCCGTGTCCTGGCATGACGAGACAAAAACAATGAAACCCACTATAAATGAGGCATTTGTTGCATTCAGTGCAAATTTACACTTTACACAAAATTCCAGTGTATAATTACTGATTATAATGACTCAAACATAACACCATGTCTGCATTTGTGATCGGAGAAACAACAAGCACAACGCTACACTGCTCAAAAATCATGTTTGAATATTCAGTAGCAAATTCTTTAAATATCGAAACGCACTTACAGGCTGTAAATCAGAAGCACCAGACTGTCCTTGCGACGTTGGAATTGCCCCAATTTATAGTGTTCACAGACATTCATAGTGTTCACATTGTATGCTACTTTCTCCCAGGATCAGGAAACAGTCCTCCATAAAATGCGCTGCACACACTTGAATATTTGCCTTGAACTGTTCTGAAATAGTGTTGTAAATATAACTTAACCACTGATTTTTAGTTGTGTACTTATTTGGAAGGCCAAACAAAGTACTTTCACTTTCACAATAAAACACACAGAGTCTCCACGACAACATAATACTACAGCGAGAATAAAAGTTACGCCGCCTTTCATTGCGTATACGTTTGGGCGGTGTTATGCAAATCTTCCCACACTGTGACGTAGACATGTGGGGGCATGTTTGAATGAGCTGTTTTAGGAAGGCGTGGCAGAGTCTTAAATTTTATAAAGAATATCTCTTTGGGTTTGAGACTTTAATCTTTGCAACTTTACAGACCTTATATATGCACAAACAGCTTGTAACACTCCAAAGACAAAGGGAAACATGGAATCGCATCATATAACCCCTTTAAAACGTATTATTATTTCAATGAACGTAAAACTATTAGTACCATTGGAGGTTTCAAATCAATTCACCGACTGTATGCAGGAAACCCCTCCAGTATCACACAATTGAAATAGTTCTGCATGGAGGAATGTGCAAAAAATTGATTGGTTTATTGATTGTGAAGTCCATGTAAGAAAGTGATCGTTCACTCAAAGTGAAAGGCAATCCTTAAGGGAAACACATTATGCCCCTTTTTATAATATGTAATATGAGTCTCAGGTGTCCCCAGAATGTGTCTGTGAAGTTTCAGCTCAAAATACCCTACAGATCTTTTATTATATCATTTTGAAAATGCCTATTTTAAGTGGAAGCAGAAACACGCTGTATTAGAGCTCTTTAAATGCAAATGAATTGCTGCTCCCCACCCTCTTTTTCAGAATAGAGCTGCGCCATTACAGATCGTACCTGATAAAAAACATATGTTTTGGTTCTGATTATCATGTTTATCGCGCTGAAATCATCTTCTTATATACGGTTTTCTGAGTGCACACATCTGAAGCACGTGGACAGAAAGCGGCTGTCACAGGCATAGACTTGGTCGGTGTCACGTTATAGCTGTGAGGGCGGAGTCGGCGTGGGGGAAAACAATTAAACATGTTTTGCTACACTAACCATAGTTTAACCATGGTATTTGTAGTAAAACTGCAGTTATAGGCTACAATTGGTAATAAAAACGCCCCAAAAACATGGTTATTTTCGTAAGGGATTGTGTGTAATAATATGAAATAAATGTTTTAATAGATTATGATATCAAATATCGGGGAGTGACATTTATTTGGTTGCGATGTGCCCCTGCTCAGTGCTACCTCCGTCTGTTTATTCGGCAGTATAGCTACAAATTTTCCTATCAGTTTTTTTTTTTTTTTTAAACTTATTAGAGGTACAGAATGCCACACAGCAACTTTTTGGCATTGCACCAAGCAATAATCAATCGAAATCATAAGAAAAGTAAAGATCCAGCACCTAACAAGGTCTCCGCATGTTAATTCGAATGGTTTGTTTTCCCCCACGGCATAAACGGATACGATGCTTTTGTGGGCGTTCCCAGCAATGCGAACCAAGTCTATGTGAGTACTAAACTAAGTTCTCATTCACACACAAGTTTACATTAAAATCACACATGAGTTACAATAACAGTCGGTTATGTCTGTGAAGGTAAACAGCTGGGAAATAAATTGCATGTTTATTTTAGATCTGTGTGCCAGCAGCAATATACAGTAAATAAATCAATAAATCCTCTGCTCTGTTGTCTCCTTTGAGGCTGGGACTCTAAATAATATTTTGTACTCGTCTGTGCAGCCAAAGGCAGAACAGTTAGCATGTTTTGCTCAAACTTTTGCCATGGCATTAGAACTGGTTCAAGTTCAAGTTCAAGTTCATTTTATTTGTATAGCACATTTACAACAGCCACCAGGCTGACCAAAGTGCTTCACAGAAAAGCAAGATTATAGCCTACCACATACACAGAAAACAAACCCGAGATAATTTATTACAACAATTAAAAATTAAAACTGGCCATAGCACAGTAGTCAATACACTAAGGAAAACAAATACGTTTTAGCAGAGACTTAAAAACAGACAGAGAAGAGGCCATTCTAATCTCTAAAGGCAGGGTATTCCAAAGTCGAGGCCCTGCCACTGCAAAAGCACGCTCACCTCTACGCTTAAGCCTAACGTGAGGGACTACCAACAAAGCCTGGTCACAGGATCGAAGGCTTCTTGACGGAGAGTAGAGATGAAGTTGTTCAGAGAGGTAGATAGGGGCTAGATTGTGTAGGGATTTATATACATAGAGGAGAATTTTAAAGTCTATTCTCTGACAGACTGGTAACCAGTGTAAGGATTTAAGAACTGGAGTGATGTGCTCATGTTTACAACACTTTAAAAGAAGTCTGGCCGCAGCATTTTGAACAAGCTGAAGACGCGCAATTTGAGATTTAGATATACCGCAATATAAAGAGTTACAGTAATCTAGACGAGATGTAACAAAAGCGTGAACAGCCATTTCGAGAGTTTTCGGAGTGAGAAAATGTTTAATTTTGGACAGTAAAAGAAGCTGATAAAAACTGGATCCGATAACAGAAGAAATATGTTTATCAAATTTTAAATGCTGGTCAACAAGAACTTCTAGGTTCCGCACCCGTGAGGGTGCCGTGGTTGGAAAATTACAGATTAAAGAGCGGTAATATTATAATGAGATCCCTTTGCAACGTCACTATGGGAGCAAAATCAGATGTGTTTGTTTTTTCAGACGCTTGCAGAAAAAGGCTTACCAAAACAAAGTTACTGGGTTAATCTTTTTCACGTTTCCTTGGTTGGTAGATGCACCGGGGACCTGATTATAGCACTTAAAACCTGGAACAGTCAGATTTTCATGATAAAAAAAATAAAGAAAAAACCTTTACAAGAATTTGTTTCTGCCAAATTTTCATTTGTTTTATTATATTGTTCATCAAAATTGCTGAAATGGATAACACTTTTTATGGGTTTCACATTTTTGCTGTTGTGTATGTAAGGTTTTAATCTTGCTTTCAAAGCAGAATAGTGGAAAAATATAAGCTGTCTTTTCTTTTTTCTTTCTTTTTTTTTTTACTATGCTTGTCTAACAGTGGTACATATTCTGTCACTATAAAAATTACCAGTTGAAATTCGGCTGTATCATTTTTTTTTTGTTATACTCTACTGTCAGGCAGGGCTGTTTTACATTATTTACAACAAAGGAAAGGGAGTAATGTAAAAATACAGAACATGACTTGTTCCAAACAAGTTAAGACAAGGAAAAGGCTGTTTCTAAGGAGTGTAACTCAAATTGAAGTTTAGTTATTCACTGTTACATATGCATATATTTCTTATTTTGTAATGTTCATTTGTTCGTTTTGAGTGTTTTTTTGTTTTGAATGTTATGCACTAAACTGTTGTTAAATGTCACCCACCCCTATTTGCAGATTGTTGAAGTTATGACGTATTATTGTATCTGATGTTTCTGATTACTATCTTAAAACCCTCTTTGAGTGCATTTTATTTTTGCATTTGCACATTTCAGTGTCTGAACAATCAGTGTTTCCCAGTTTTGATTCTTGTGTAAATGCATTTCTATTCGCTCTGTGCATTTACAAAGTCTTTGCAATCTATATGCATCCTTTGTTGGTGTGTGTGCGCCGTTTGGAGAGTAGTGAGCAAGAGGGAGGCAGGTCCTGTTTTGCCTGTTATCTCATGACCTGAACCGGTTGCCAAAAGCAGCGTTATGCAAAAGGCTGGGAGGAAAAAGAGAGTCTGGGAAGGTACAGTTTTGACGTCAGAGGTACCCACATGTAAGAATTGGCTAATATCTGGTAATTAGCTGGAATGTGCTGCTTTATTGTACAACGTTTCAACTCTGTCAGCTCTCTGAACGCGCCTCTTTGTTTTCTACTGTGCTACTTTTTCTCGCTTGGGAAAGTGATTCTTTTAAAAGCTTTCAGGCTCCTCGAGGGGTGAAAGTAGTACATTAGCACTGATGTTTCCAGTGTTTCGTCTCTCTTTGTATCTGTCAAAATAAAATGAGAAGAAAGGGAGAGGCTGCCTGTCTCTCTTTTTCCTGGATGGCTCTCCAGATTTTGCATCGCCACCCTCCAGAGCATTATTTAAAGATCTATTCATTTTTACTGGCAGTTCGATTGGAGTTTAAAAGCTTCACATCGATAAAGAGGCTGGATGCCAGCCGTTCCCTCACCATCCTGTTGCACACTTTCAGAAGTCTTTACAGCCTCTGGCAGGACATTTCCAGGTACTCCTGATCCGAATCCATCAGGCTGGAGATTCCTCATTCATAATGCATGCTCTTTCTCTTCAGGAGTTCAGAAGCTTCCACATTCAATAATGAATATTACCTTCACCCGATGGCAGACACGCTAATGGCATATAACCGTTGGATTTGTATTGTCTTTTGTTCTGTATGAGATGATGATGGTGGCCTTTTATTGTTATTAGAGATGTATCAGGATGGTTGATTAGTCATATACCTTTTTACAAAGGAAGCAAATATCTCCTTAACCAAATATTGAAATGTATTAATGTTTGCATGTTATTCCCATGCATGGACTTATAATATGTACAGTATCTCACAGAAGTGAGTACACGCTTCACATTTTTATAAATATTTTATTATATCTTTTCATGTGACAATACTGAAGAAATGACACTTTGCTACAATGTAAAGTAGTGAGTGTACAGCTTGTATAACAGTGCAATGTATTTGCTGTCCCCTCAAAATAACTCAACACACAGCCATTAATGTCTAAACATCTGGCCACAAAAGTGAGTACACCCCTAAGTGAAAATGTCCAAATTGTGCCCAATTAGCCATTTTCTCTCCCCAGTGTCATGTGACTCGTTAGTGTTACAAGGTCTCAGGTGTGAATGGGGAGCAGGTGTGTTACATTTGGTGTTATCACTCTCACTCTCTCATACTGGTCACTGGAAGTTCAACATGGCACCTCATGGCAAAGAACTCTCTGAGGATCTGAAAAAAAGAATTTTTGCTCTACATAAAGATGGCGTAGGCTATAAGAAGATTGCCAAGACCCTGAAACTGAGCTGCAACATGGTGGCCAAGACCATACTGCGGTTTAACAGGACAGGACAGAATAGGCCTCGCCATGGCCGACCAAAGAAGTTGAGTGCACATGCTCAGCGTCATATCCAGAGGTTGTGTTTGGGAAATGGACGTATGAGTGCTGCCAGCATTGCTGCAGAGGTTGAAGGCGTGGGGGGGTCAGCCTGTCAGTGCTCAGACCATACGCCACACACTGCATCAAATTGGTCTGCATGGCTGTCGTCCCAGAAGGAAGCCTCTTCTAAAGATGATGCACAAGAAAGCCTGCAAACAGTTTGCTGAAGACAAGCAGACTAAGTATTACTGGAACCATGTCCTGTGGTCTGATGAGACCAAGATAGTTCAGATGGTATCAAGCGTGTGAGGTGGCAACTAGGTGAGGAGTACAAAGACAAGTGTGTCTTGCCTATAGTCAAGCATGGTGGTGGGAGTGTCATGGTCTGGGGCTGCATGAGTGCTACCGGCACTGGGGAGCTACAGTTCATTGAGGGAACCATGAATGCTAACATGTACTGTGACATACTGAAGCAGAGCATGATCCCCTCCCTTCAGAGACTGGGGCGCAGGGCAGTATTCCAACATGATAACGACCCCAAACACACCTCCAAGGCGACCACTGCCTTGCTAAAGAAGCTGAGGGTAAAGGTGATTGACTGACCAAGCATGAGCATCTGTGGGGCATCCTCAAACGGAAGGATTACAGATTCACATTTTTAACAATAAATTTGATGATAATGAAATTTAAAAAATCGTCACACTTCAGTTTTTAAAAAAAAAAAAATTGTTTCTCCTATGTTAGCATGCAGATGGACAATTTTGGCCATTGTACATCATCTGTTTTTTCAGCATCTTGTATAAGCGTTGTCAAATATTTTGTACATCAAAATTTAATTTGAATTTTATGGAGCAGCGGAAGTTTTGGATGAGTGAATGTGTGCCGCTGAAAGACGAGTCTCTCAGGATATTTTGCCATACAGACTGAAGAGCGGGCTAAAATAGAAGCATGGCGTTTGTAATGAGTTAATTTTAGGGCCCACGTGATTTCCCATGAGCCGATCGGCCGGTTATTAATGGAGATTGGTGGAACTGTGGGATTTGGGGCAATTGCAGCACAAGTATGTTGGATGAGGGAAGCTTTTTCAAAGTCTTTGATGCGTTTTTAATGCTTTTTGTAGTGTAGTGCCAGCAGAGACATCGCCGTTTAAAGCCTAAATTTAATTTATTTGTTGGTAATGGTGTATTTTTCTGTCTACAGACACTCTTGAGAGGATGTGACATCAGGTCAGCCATGATATGTCAGGTCTGTCTTGTTTGTGCTGCTTGACTGGGCATGTGTGTTATTCTTAGACGATCTGGAGCATGAATTGACAAGGGCACCTGAGGCTGAGGGGACCCAGACGAATGACTCAAATGTGAACAGACATCCTCTGTGTACCATTTCTGGTCTTACATCAAAATAAGTCATTCCATTTTTGTATTGGGTTTAAAAGTAATGTAAAAATAAATGTGCTATTTATACATTATATAAATAATATTTATATAATCTATAAATAATAATAATATATATTTTTTAATTATTATATATATTGTAAGTTACTAAGTTAGATTATTTAACTCCACTGCATAACCATTTCTAGTCTTGCACATTTCGTTTTTCACAAAAGTTTTTTTTTTTTTTTTTACAATGGGTTCAAAAGTAATGGAAAAATAAATAACAATATGCAATCTCTATAATGTAAATAATAATTATATAAATTAAATTATAGACATTTATATTTTCACATTTTTATTGAACTATATTTTTGGGGATGCACAGCCTTTGCTATTAAAAACAAAAGATATGGTATGCATTTTCTCTTCTCTTTCAAAAGTTATGCCATTAATTTGCTAATTTATTCCTAACTGCATACAATTATATGGTTAGTTGCATTTTATAATTCACAATTTGCATTGTTTTAGTCTTGCTGTCAGTGATCCATTTTTGGGTTGTGACCTACCAGTATGCTCTAAAATATTTCATTGATGAGAAATTGCTCTTAGTGAGTGCAATCTCTGTAAAATAATAATAATTTAAAAAAAAAAATCCTCATCCAGACATCACAACTAACTGGAAAAGTCATGGAAAAGTCACACAGACTTACTTAGCTGTGCTTTATTTCCAGGCACTCTGTTATTCTGTAATTGCTCTCATCCTGCCATTACATCTGCCGTACACAGGCTCTTTAGACATTTAGCAATTAGTACAGGATTGTTGGCTCTCATCAGGGCGACTGTCAGGGTTATTCACCCAGGCTCATGCCATTATCTCACGGTGTGTCCCTGAGGCGGCACGCCGAGCATTACGTGCCCTGTGTGATGTGCTGCGGCTCGGATCTATGGCGGAATACAGAGAAATGCATATCGCGGATTGGCGTTAATTGTCTGGATGACATAACTGAGTGCTGAATCTTTTAATCAGTGCTTTGATTAGAGGGCAGATGGTTGATTGGGTCCAGTGAGAGGCCTTCAGATGAGAGAACCCTGCTAGCAGAGGCCTATCAGCCCTGAGGAGAGAGAAAGAGCTACACAGCACTGATGTATGGGTCAATCTCAAGAAAATATGCTCAGAAAAAGACTCCCTATCGGAGGATACCCTGATACTTGGAAACACCCGTTGCAGATGGAAATTTAATATAGATAGATTGATGAACAGAGCTTGAATGCATGTCTGAATGAGCACCATACTGCCTCTTTATATTAGCTGTGATACATTTGGTGTCTCTCTTCGATACATGTTTTCATTTTCACAATAGCAACACTATTTATTATATTTCTGATTATATCGCACAATTGTGATAAGAAAGCCAGTTCAAATCAAAATATAATTATATGATGTATAAAATGTTACAAAAGATTTTTTTGTTTCAAATAATTGCTGGTCTTTTGAATTTTCTATTCATCGGAGAATCCTGAAAAAAAAAAAAAAAATGTTTCTGCAAACATTTTTTGAAAACTGTTTTCAACATTCATGATAATGTTTCTTGAGAAGCAAATCAGGATATTAGAATGATTTCTGAAGGATCATGTGGCACTGAAGACTGGAGTAATTATGCTGAAAATGCAGCTTTGCATCACAGGCGTAAAGTTTATTTTTAAAAAAAATATTGAAATATAAAAGTTACTTTAAATGTTTATACTATTTCTAAATATTACTGTTTTACTGTATTTTTGATCAAATAAATACAGCCTTGGTGAGTATCAGACTTTTTTCAAAATCTGACTAGTATTGTATTATATTTTTAAACAAAATCAAGAAAAAATATTGAAAAAAAAAAAACAGCAATGATATGGATTATTTATTTATTTAATGGCCTGTAAGTAATATTTCAGACAGTACATTTTGTCATTTCACCATCCTTGGCAGCTGTGATGTGGTTAATTTTGGGTGCTGCGAACACCTGTGCGCGAGCACACATGCCTTACTGGTGTCTCTCAGAGTTTTCGAAAGGACAGGAAGGGGTGAGCGATTGAAGCATCTGACTCATCCATCCTGTTTGTCAAACACAGAGGTGGACTGTCCTACTGAAAACATGATGTCCTCTTTCACACTACACACACATGCACATGGCAGCCATGTTCTCCCACCTGTGATGTTAACCCTAACCCTATTAGGAATGCCAGGATGACGGTGGACACCATATGTGACCCTGGACCACAAAACCAGTCATAAGTGTCAATTTTTAAAAGTTGAGATTTCTAAATCATCTGAAAGCTGAATAAATAAGCTTTCCATTGATGTATGGTTTGTTATGACAGGACAATATTTGGCCGAGATACAACTATTTGAAAATCTGGAATCTGAGGGTGCAAAAAAATCAAAATACTGAGAAAATCACCTTTAAAATTGTCCAAATGAAGTTCTTCTCAATGCATATTACTGATCACAAATTAATTTTTGCTATGTTTACGGTAGGAAATTCACTAAATATCTTCATGGAACATGATCTTTACTTAATATCGTAATGATTTTTGGCATAAAATAAAAATGAATAATTTTGACCCATACAATGTATTTTTGGCTATTGCTACAAATATACCCCAGCGACTTAAGACTGAGGCAGTGAATTGAACCAAATCAGTGAATCACTGTTTTTATGAATTAAATGTTCACAAATTGAAATGATCTTGAGCTTAAAATCTCCAGTTTATTTAACGATTAAGTTAATTTCCCCCAAAACTCTTATTATCATAATGATTTAATTTTCTTCGTAATTTTCATTTTCTTTGGTGATTCTCATTAGAATTACCAATTTGCCAGTTAGTCAGTTTGTGAATGAATCATTCAGCCTTTTTTATGAACTGGATTAGTTGATTCAAAGAAAAGAAACATATATGAAATAACCCCATGAAATCACCCTGTACCAGATCTATACAGGTGGAGCTGGGGAAGTGGAGGGTTTCTGATGGATTTCTGAAAAGATTTGACTCAAAAGAATGATTTGCATGTGAAAAATGACAAGGGCTGTGTTTTCCAAAAGCATCATATTTCTAAGTATATCGTAGAGACCATTGGTGTCAGTGGTTTGTATAATCTATTTAGGCTTATGATACTTTTGATGATGCACGGATGAAAGAAATCCATAAATGTTGGGAAGTAAATGATTTGAACATTTTCATTTTGGTTAAATTAATCTTCTTATATATATATATATATATATATATATATATATATATATATATATATATATATATATATATATATATATATATATATATATATATATATATATATATATATATATAGACAATTATTTCAGCAAATATAGCCTATATGTTGTTACCCTGATGCTGGGAAACTGAATCGCACTGTGATTAAAGGATTTTGGTCGTACTGTCTATCTCTGGTCTCATATCTGTTCATTGACTTCCTCTCAGCAGGACTCATGTTTAACTATAAGATCTGCATGCAGGACACATCCAGAATTGTAGGCATCTGTCTCGCAGCTTAGTCAAGGCCTGGGGCAAAATCAGTGATGAATGGATCTTGCTTGATGAATTTGCTTTATGACGTGTACTTGCAATCTGTGCTTTTATCTTTTTGTGAAAGGAGATTTAAAAACAGCATGTGTACCCTCTTGATTTTCTTTCACTTGTCTTCTCAGCTGCTTTCTTGACTGTTTCATCTTCCTCCTGGGACAAACCTACAATTTCACTGCTGGAGTGAAAGATGTAGACGGTAGGAGCAGACTCTGTTTCCTGGACATTTCTATCAGAGCACAGTCAGGAGAGCAGCAGACTGCCTTTGGACAGGATCAGCGTGAGCTTTCACAATGTGCATGGATGAAAACGTCAAATCCATGGTCGAAAGGGTCAGACTTGTACACAATTGTCCGACTTTTGCTCATTCCTGTCTGGTTATCCTTTTTTAGCCTTTTTATGGTTTTTGAGAAAACTCTGGCTCTGGAGTGTTTGATGGATTGGAATGGGTAAGATGTGTTTTGAGGGTGCACGGAAAGCCAGGTCAGTTGGAAATCAAGCAGTAAAACAGCAAATAGGGTGCTGCAGGGATTACTGTATGTAATGTATTTTTGTGGGACAAATCCGAAATGAGATTTTGCCACTTGCAGTAGCATCTTATTAAAGTCAGTGGGTTTTTTGAATGGGTTTTGGGTAAATGTCTGAAATAAGCTACAACATAAAATACATTAATAACACCTCATTGTTGCTAATCGTGATCTTGCAAACTATTCTAACTAGGGGTCGACCGATATGTGTTTTTCAGGGCCGATGCCGATACCGATTATTACAGACCAAGTGGACCGATAACCGATATTTTTTAACCGATATATTATATCTGATGTAAAAATGAAAATTAATGTCAAAGTTAAGAATAACAAGGGCTCTGACAAAAACTGCCTTCCCTGGTGTTGATTGCACTTCTTACTCTTGTCATCCTCCATGCATCCATCTATAATAAGGATATTAAAGAGAGAGTTAAAAGTGGGGCCACTGCATGCTTCATGATTAAGCCTATGAATACTCTACTACAGCTAAACAGCTTGGGGAAATGTACGTATTTGGCTTCAATAATTTACATGTTAGAAATGTATGTGTAATAGCATAACCTCTCATAATTATAATATAATAAGTGTAAATAATTCAATTGTCTTCATAGATCCATTGTAGAAATTGTGAAGTGAACTATTTTAATTAAACTATAACACTAATAGCCTGTTATAGGCACACTTGGTTCAATAGCCTGTTGAAATGTCACAATTTATGTCGTCCTAATCTTGGCCTATGTTACAGTAATTTCGATTAGTTTTAATTTACAGTGCAGTGCAAATGAAGCCATACAACATTAATTTCAGTTATATTTTAATCAAATGGGTGTTAAACTCAATTTTTGGTAAACAAATGGGTTTAACATTAAAATTAAAACATGGAACAAATAACGTATTGTGTGGTTTATTCTTTTAAACAAAAGTTGCTGTAGTAGTATTAGTAGATAAACCGAACTTTTATTTTGACGGGTTGCCATGAGGACCTCTTAAGTTTCTGTATAGCCTATGTCTATGTATATGATATGACGATCGTTTTACTCAAATGAAACGCTCAAATGCTCATGAAGCAACTCTCAGAGCAGTTCTGGGGATGTTGTTCATGTGTTTATGTCCTCATTTACTGAGATGGCAGAAGCTGAAAACACTGCGAGCGTCGCGCACTTCAGTATGTGTGTGTGTGTGTGTGTGTGTGTATAATCAAAACCGCGAGTCTGTGCCATTCACATATACAGAGACATGCAGAATTCATATTTAAATAAGTCTTTTTGCAGCTTAATATTTACAGATACTAGTCCATAGCGCGAGTCGATTTAAGTGTACTGACCTACTTTTGATTAATTCATCCAAACTTTGACGAACTCCGTGACTCCGCGTTATACAGTAAATTCCCTTTATATGACTGGATTGTTTTGTAACTTCAGTGTAGTGGATTGTGATTTATTGCAACTTGAGCAACGTCTGCTGCTGCCTTTGAGAGACAACTGATGCCTGATCACTGAAACTGTAGCAAGCGCTTTCAGTGTGAGAGTGCCTTGGTCTTCCACATTGATTGGTCGGACTCGTGACTCCCAACAAATCAAATGCGTGGTGGGCGGAGACTGCTCGAGGCACAGAGTGGTGAGTTCTGACAGGCTGCATCAGAGCCAAATAGCGCGTTTCAAAATTAAATTAATTTTATCGGCACATCGGTTTTGAAAATGACTGATACCGATAATCAGAAAAATGCTTGATATCGGCGCCGATAATCGGCCAGGCCGATAATCGGTCGACCCCTAATTCTAGCTCAAACTTCCAGGGACAATGTTTTTAAATAAAGACAAAGTTGATGTTGATGTTCTGATGATTTTATTTAGACTTTAAAATTCATACATTATGTTCACTTGTGAAGATTATCGTGACGAACTGCATTTTTTTTTGGTCACAGAACTTATTTTCTTCAATAATTCCAATGGAAAAAAAAAAAAAATCCTATTGGGTTTTTGTTGAGGAACCCAGGGTCATGTTGACTTCTGAATTGGCCTTCAAAAATGTGTTATCCGTGAAGCACAATTTTTTTTATTTCCAAACTGGTTCCAGTGCTTTAAAATTTGTATTTCTCAATGGATTTTTGTCAGAGTGGGTTGCAGTCACCATTAACATTCTCTTTTGGTCATGTGACAAAGTGTGAGTTTCGTGCACTTTGGAATGTTTATGAAATTCTCAATTGGCTTTCTAAGTTAGAAATGTTTTCAAACTTTGAATATGTTCCTGTAAAATGCTTGACGTCAAATATGAAATAGTAATTTTTTTTGCTTATTTGCTTCTCGTGAACGCGACAGTCTCTAGTCTTGCGTTAAAGTAGTCGCTGCTCAGAAAAATGGATTTGCATATTCCTGGTTCTCCATCAAAAGTTGCGAAGTTGCTGTTTTAATGACAGCTGAAGGATAAAATAATGCTATTTTGATGAGTGACAATGGGAATGATGCTGCTCAATGCTGATGGGTCATGCTGGCCCATAAAATTAATGTGCCTTAAAATCTATAGAAACTTTTTGATTTATTTTGATTCCCATCATTCTCTGAAGCAATGTCTCTGTATTTCTACCGATCACTCCACGATCCTACTAAGTGGCATAAAAAGGCTTTTTATAGCGCATTTTTTGAGTGACTTATGCTTGATATCACTTCCTAACCCCTCATAAGACACATTATCTTCCTCCAGTAATGAATTCAAGACGTACCTACCAGAAAAAGTTATTATTAGAGGGCCGTCTTTGATTAGCACGTACTTATTAAAGGTTTGCAGTGTTTGTTTGATCTTGTTCTCCTGGCTGGCTCAGGGTGTTTGTTACTGATTTCATTTGGCTTTTGTTGCAGGAAGAACGCTGAAAATGCTTATTAGTGGTGCTTGGCAAACATCGCTAATGCTATTGCTCATACTTGGGGTTAGTGATCTGAACAAACCTCTAACCACAAATATTAAACTTTGGCATAACTTGTACTCTACCGTTTGTGCTACAGACATTCAGTGGTTTTTGTCCCACTTGATGATAAAATGGGCTAAAATAAATGATATTAAATAAAATATAATGAAATAAAAATGTATACTAAATATAGAATATAACATTTCATAAAAATTTTAATATATTAAATAAAAATCTACAATTAACTCATTCTCTGGTTAAAATGCTTGTTTACCCATGTTGTTTTCCTCTCTAGAGGATGGAGGACTTAACGATAGCACTGCTGCATTAACCTGATCTATTAACAGTCTCGTAATTCAGGGAGTCGATGTCATCACTTCCTCTAGGGGCGCCTCAAGGAAAACACTCCAGTCCCACTGGGACGTCCGCTGTTGGTCAGCCCACTTGTGAAGAATGACAGTGGGAATATCTTGTCAGCAGTGCTTTAAACAGTTTTGGAGGCTGACGTAATGTTTATATCCTTGTGACGGCTTTTGATAAACAGGACGTTGTTCCCCTCTCATTAGGGGAAACTGAGGTTGATGGGCAAAACTTTTTTGAGTTTTCATACTTTGTTGAATATCTCTGGTGGAATACGCACTGACAACAGAAATAAGTGCATATGACAGATTTATTGATTGATTGATGTATTAATTTATTTGCTGACTCAAATTATATGCTACATTTTGGTTTTGTGGAGTTGGTTGGTACAGTTTTTAATTGACTGTTTTTAATTTTCTGAGATTATTGGTAGGGAAATGTCTAATATACAATGTTTAATTTTAACATTTTTTTAATGATGATTTTAACTCTCTTATTCAATTTTCAATCAATTTTCCTTTTTTATTCCAAATGAGATTTTTTTTTCAGATCCACTATAAATGATTAATTATTTTATATTTCATGTGCCAACCATCCCAACCCTTTTTGTTTATGATGGTAGCCAAGCTGAGTTGTTTATCATAATTTTTTCACTAAGTAACATTGATATATTTTAAATATTAAATATATTTTTATTAATATTGCATTTTTAAGATTTTAATATAACCTTTTTTTCTGATATCTTCCTGTTTCCTCTTTGACAGAAAAGTTGTCCTTTCTTAAATTGACAGATTAAGACTTTTTAAAAATATATTTATTAGAATTAATAATTGTCCTTTTGTGGTGGCACCCAGTTCTTACCTAGAAATGAACCCTTTCCTGATTATTAGTTGACCAATGTGTGTTGTTTTAATGCTGACAGTTTCATACAATATTCTTTGAATGAAAATTGTGCAATTTGCTCTGTTATGTGCCTAATATTCTTATTCTAATTTGATAAAATTGACCTTGGTTAAACTGCACTTTACATTTAGAAACTTTTTTTTTTTTTTTTTTTTTTTACTTCAAACTGTCCAATTTAATTTCGGTGTGTTTAACCTCTCAAGAATAGCACATATTTGATAGTAACCCTATTCCTGAGGCACTTGTAGATTAGAAAGACCTGTACATGAATCTTAATGCATGCTGGAGGGACGACGTATTTATTTTTGTTAATTAAATCTGTTCTTTTATTCTCTTATGTCGTCGTTTGCCTCTGGCTACCGGCACTAAATCACACATCGGTGAAATCCAGGAGTCAGATGATTTGGTTAGATGATGGTGTGCTTGCTCTTTAAAGCGCTGTTTGCTCTCATCACAGGTGTCTCCTGCAGAGATGAGAGCCTGCAGGCAGTAAATGAATGGTAAGAGTGTTAAAGTACTCTTCCCCATATTCTCAGCCTCGGTGAAGCCTGGAGGAAGCCCTCTAGTGGTGCAGATCCCCTCGTCTCGCTGTTTCCTGCAGGTTCACAGCCACTCGGAGTACTGTAAATCATGTAAATACTTTAGGGAGGCCCTGGGCTCCCGCTGATCCTATCAGCTCTTGCCAGCACGTCGGATTGGGGTTTCTATCAAACTTCTATCGTATTTGCAGCACTCGGAGCTTGTTTTTAATACTTTTTAACACTGTGTTCGAGGTGGTGGGTGCACGAAAGATGAAACCACACATTTTCTGGTGGTGACAAGAATAATGGCATGTGAAATCGCTGTTGGCGTATTCCACCCGCTCTCTTTCAGTTACCTTATTTCCACCAAAATGATCGGCCTGAAGAGCTGCAAACCTGCTTCAGAAGGATTTCTCCTGAACGAATGATAGAATTTACTACGGTACTATATAACTTTTCAACAAACAAACATGGCCATCACATTTTTTCCCTCCTCGTGTGATTAGGACATGGAAAACCAGAAAAAGTCAGGAATCATTAATAACTTTTCATGGATATTTCTATAGTCCAAATGTTCTTTTTTTGTTTTACTCCTTATTTTGAATATCTTTTTATATTTTCAATTTAATTTAATTTTGCTTTAGTAATTGTCTTATGTGCTTTTGTCAATTTCTTTTTTAGTTTTTTTTATTGTTCAGTGTATTTATAATAAAATATTATAGAAATTATTATAGAAATATTTCAAATTAGTGTTTAGTTTTTCATGTGCTATTTGTATTTTATTCTATTTCAGCTTTAATTTAAAAAAGAATAGTTTGTAGTTAACGATAACAACCCTCATTCAGCATCACACAAAGTTTTCAGTTACCAGTGCAAGTGCTGGTTTTTTAATTAATTTAAAGTGAAATTAATTCAAGTGAAAGTGTTCGATAACAAAGTGGCTATAGAGATAAAGTAGTATTTGGCTGGTCATGTGATCACAACATGTAAAATAAAACAGCTTTTATTAGGCCACTTATATGAGTCCTCATCAAGGTGAGTGAACATTTGAAACATTTTTCAAAAGTAATATTCATTTATGTATATATTGCATTTTTTTGTAATGAGGATAAAATGACTGAGTGCACTTTTAAACAGCGGTTTCAGCGACAGTTTTTACTCATCTAAAAGAAGGATTGAAGAGAGATCTAAACACTTCCACTGTAGAGATCTTCTAGTAGCTGCTATTAGAGATCTCCATTAACATATCATTCAGCCGCATCTTCTTCTCATGTATCACGTCTGTCACCTCTTAACTGCAGTCTCTCAGCGCCCCGACCGTGTCTGTGTGCAGCCGTTTGGGCCTCTGGGATGATGTATTTGCTAAAGAGCTGAAATGACCATAAGGTTCAGCGAGATCCCGGAGTAACAAACCTCCCATACAGAGACGGCCAAAGAGCCGCTGCCTCGGATGGCACATTTTATCATTTTGCGTTTGGCAGGTCCTCTCTCGGGGTCCATAAAGACCCTCTAACCCTTTTCTTCTGAGCCCAGCTTGGGTTTCAAAACTATCCATTCTGCTGTGATATTTACAGAAGGGCTGCCTGCTGCTTAAAGTGGCCTGGATCTGTTTCCCAGCCTTCATCAGAGCCGCAGGAGAGGGATTTCAATGCTGGATGATGGGAACAGGAGGAGCGTAAGGCTGAGCTCTCCTCCCATCGGCTCCTCTGAGAGACTGCTTGTGCTTCTTCAGCAGGTACGCTACCTGTTGAGGAGCTGTTAAGCCGCTTTGCTTTTTTGAAATATGAGCGTTTATCCAGGCTGATGAATTGAGTTTGTCAGCCAGGCTGATAAAATGGTCAATATTTGGCCATTTTGACATTATTGACAATAACACACTCACTGTCTCATGTTCCTAGTTCCTAAATCTGCTATCAGCGGAGCCTCACCAGTTTTTGGAATCATTTTGAGTGAATTTATTTGTAGTGAAAGGATTTGTAACATATTTATTGTTAGGGATAGAAATTAGAGTAGAGATTATGAAGATTAATAATTAAAAATAAACGAATTTAAAGAAACTTGGATCTACATTCACATTTTTTCTCATCTGCCATAGATAGATAGTTGCGATTTTCTAGTCCTATTTTGCTAGGAACTATACTCTCATTCCGGCGTAATAATCAAGGAACTTTGCTGCCGTAACATGGCCGCAGCAGGTGCAGTGAAATTACGCAGCGCCTGAAAGTAGTCCCCAGCTAGGTAATTAGTTATAATATAGCTGGGGACTACTTTCAGGCGCTATGTAATATCACTACGCCTGCTGCGGCCATGTTACGGCAGCAAAGTTCCTTGATTATTACACCGGAATGAGAGTATAGTTCCTAGCCAAATAGGACTAGAAAATCGCAACTTTTCATTTTCCGCCGGTCTTAGTACACGATATAACTACAGAAGAGTCGAGTTTTAAATAGGAAAACTATCGAAACTCTTTGATCGTTTTTGAACGTGATGCTACTGGTCTAATAGGATTCAATGATCTATGCTAAGCTATGCTAAAAGTGCTATCGCCAGATCCGGAGATCGGCTGAATGGATTCAAAAACGATAAAACTCAACTTATTAACTCTGTGGGAGTTGGAGAATGAGCCTATTTCCAAAAAAAGTGGAGTGTTCCTTTAAAAAAAACCTGGTACTGTGACATTTTCATTTTTTTAGTACCGACTTGATACCGAAGTACCGGGTCTTTTGACAACACTAATATATTGTATACGTTTTATATATATTTTTTACACTTGCTGCTTTGAGAAGTACCGCAAGCGGAGTGATACAAACAGTGAAACTTTTGGATTTATGATATCTCTTGTATATCACACTCTTATCAGCCAATCAGATCTGAGGACCAGAAAGAACTGTTTTGTGTGTGCGTGTGTAGCCTACTGTATATATCTCAATATTTGTAATCTGTAAAAATTCTATTTCAGCATAATATTGTATTTTTTTGGTCTGCGTGTTCTCCTCCCATACAGTGTTTTATAGCATATATGGCTGAAGCTCTTTCTCAGGTTAGTTTGTCTGCTGTGAACTGTCAGACTGAGAATAGTGTTTAAATAGTGTTGTGTGTGTGTGTGTGCTTGTACACCGGGTGTGCGCTTGGTCAGTCTCACCAGGTGATGGGCTGCTGGCAGGTGCCGCCCCCCTCAACACACACCATCTCCCTTACTTCCTGCCAAACACTCATCTCCTGCCAGTGAACGGGATCTTGGCACATGAGTCCTGCACTGTGCCACAGTCTGCCTACCACCCGCTGGACCGGTGGGCTCGTCTACGAGAGGTTTCCCATTGAATGGATGGCCAATCAAGCGGCCATCGTTTTTAGATCATGTTTATAGCTGATATTAACATCTGTCTCTGATCACAAATGGACGGCACTACTGGCGTAAACGGGGGCCAATGTGATGTTTAGGTGGTCTTCATATTGCCTTTGTAATGGAAAAACCAGTGTGTTGTGTCCTGGACTCATCATACTGTAAGTAACACAGCATTTGCAGCTCATGTTGGGGGAAAGCCAAAAACTGTGATTTTTAGACTGTGCCAGCTAGTCATGTACGTGTGAGCATCTTAGGTATGCTGATCAGTGACATACTACTGTTAAAAAGTGACAAAATCAGAGACCCTTCACTGGAAATGCTTGTTTTTCATTTTATGCTCTGATCCAATAGCTTTGTTCCAAAACCAAGCAAGCTGCCTACCTAGACATCATTGAAAGGCGCACTTCCAATTCAAAGGCTCTTCCAAAAGGTAGGAAGCGACCTTATGCTGCCTTCTAAGATACTTCAGTTTGGCCAAATTCTGCAGCCGCTTGACAGGTCTCTTTCATAGAGAATACAATATGTTGTAGTAAGCTAAGTTTCCTCACATTAAATGTCACTCAGTACTAAAGTATTGAGAGTAATAGTTAATTTTTTTACCGAATATTTGTGTGTGTATTATATGAAACTACAATCCTGAGGTTTTAAAAGTCTCCTAGCATGTTTTAGAGTAGTTTTGGGCTGGAAGACCAGGTTTAACTGGATTAGACCATCAAACCAGCAAATCTAGTTCTTTTTTCAGGATTAAATTGCTTTTCCACCAGTGTTAGTATTATTTGTATGCTATTATAGTTTTATATAATGTTTATTTTATTATTTTTACAAAAATCTATTTTTTTTTAAATAATTTTGTTGTGCTTTTTTTTAATAACACATTAGTAATTTTAGTGCTTTAACAAAGTTATTGCATTATTTATTGCATCAGTTATTTAATATTTTAATAATATTAACCATAATGTTGTGTTCTGGACATTTTGACCCAGAGAGGATTTTCTTTTTCCAGAAAATGCTAAACTTACTGACTTTGCTCACACAGAACAGCTTCCCCCTAAAATGTGACCATCCATTCATTCATTCATTCATTCATTCATTCATTCATTCATTCATTCATTCATTCATTCATTCATTCATTCATTGGTGGCTCAGTCAAAAATGACCATGATTATAAATTACTTGTAATGCTATATTATTAACAAATACTGGATTCAATATTTTTTATCAAATAATTATGTACTTCTGTTTGGAATTGATTGTTCGTAGGTCTCTCTGAGCTCATGCACCTCAGTTTTTTTTAGTGCACATTGCTAAAATGATCCAAAAATAGTGTTTTTTCACTCACAAACTGAGGTGCATGAGCTCAGATAAATGAAGCCTGTGACCAATCAGTTCCACAAAGAAATACAGAACCTGTGCAACTGAAAGACAAAGAAACAAGTTGACAAAAAGATTGAATCCAAGATTTGACAATAGTATAGCATTTTAAAAGGCCGCTCATTTTTGACCAGGAACACCAAATAAGGTAAAAGATTTTCAGCGCAGCAGGAGGGTTAATACAAAATAAATTCAAACACGATGACTTTGAGTGCTGCCTATGCAGCCAGCAGACAGTCATCTAAAGCATATGATGAAAATGGACACTTGATCACCCCATTACAGGCAGTTAGAAAGAAGCATATCCTGTGATTACAGACATTCAGAGCTGTGCAGACAACATATAACAACATTTGACAATGACATACACTATGCAGCCCTGTATATGCTGTATGTAAAGAGATTGAGAGACGCTTATGTAACTCTGCATTTAGCTCGCAATATACTCTCACAAACGTGCAGCAGGGCTCTGGATTGAGCATTTATGTAGAACTAATAGGGCGGCGAACTTTCACTTTATGCTTCCCTGATGTTGTGTTCTACACTTTTACACAAATACCCTTCACACAAATACAAAGCGTCCCCTGGAGAGACAGGACGAGGTGACCTCAAAGAGACCTGTCACCAGCAGCCTGCAGCTTCTATTTTTAGCTCTGAGCCTCTGGTTGTTCCCGAATCAGACCTTAATTCCCTAAATATTCCTGTCGTTGGATCTCTCTGTGCGGCAGGCCGGATGTGTTAAGCCCTCAGGAAGCCCTGCTTCATGTCAGCAATGAGTTTTATTAATAACAGTCTAAGCTGAAGTCATTTGTAGATGAGGATGTAATTAGCCCGTGTGTTTGTTTGTGCAGATGGCTTTGTCTTTTGTAGGCAGCCAAAGATGGCGGACGAAGCGAGACAAATATTGATTATAAATCAGTATCAATGCAATAGTGTTGTATTGATTGAATTATTTGAACTGTTTTGCCCAGTGTTTATGTGCTAGGTGTTTTTGTTTATTGGAGTGTTGTTATGAAGGAACCGAGCCTCAGTCCGCTCTCTGAAGCCGGCTGGTTCTGACGGTGGTCTGTGAGAAAGATCTGGTTCAGGGTGGGACAGCAGAGCTTTATCTGCATTGAGACTGAAGATGAATATTTTTGGAGCTGATAAGACATCTGTCTTCAAAGCTGCTTCTGTGCTGTAAACATGCTGCGATGAGCTTTGCTACGGTACAGTGCCTACAATCCCATCAATAGAAGGGATATTTTTACCACTTTATGTGGATACAGGATTATACTCACTTACACTGTCCTTGAACGTTGGAGATTTTAACACTACAAAATTACTAATTACTACTATAATTAAATTAAATTATTAAAGTAAAACTTTTTAGTACTCTAGTATGCTTATCAAGAGCTTAGAATGATTTCTGAAGGATCATGTGACACTGAAGACTGAAGTAATAGCTAATGAAAATTTAGCTTTGCATCACAAAAATAAATTATATTTCAAAAGGAGATTAAAATAGAAAACTGTTATTTTATATTGAAATAATATTTCATGCTACTTTTTTTCCTGTATTTATATATAAATGCAGCCTTGATGAGTATAAGTGACTTCTTTAAGAAATATTAAAAAAATCCTACTGATCCCAAACTGCTGTGTGTGTGCGTGTATATACACACACATGCACACGCATCCCATTGTCTAAATCCTCGCCTCTCTCTCTCTCTCTCTCTCTCTGTACAGGTGCATCTCAATCAATTAGAATGTCGTGGAAAAGTTCATTTATTTCAGTAATTCAACTCAAATTGTGAAACTCGTGTATTAAATAAATTCAGTGCACACAGACTGAAGTAGTTTAAGTCTTTGGTTCTTTTAATTGTGATGATTTTGGCTCACATTTAACAAAAACCCACCAATTCACTCTCAACAAATTAGAGTACTTCATAAGACCAATAAAAAAAAAAAACTTTTTTGGTGAATTGTTGGCCTTCTGGAAAGTATGTTCATTTACTGTATATGTACTCAATACTTGGTAGGGGCTCCTTTTGCTTTAATTACTGCCTCAGTTCGGTGTGGCATGGAGGTGATCAGTTTGTGGCACTGCTGAGGTGGTGTGGAAGCCCAGGTTTCTTTGACAGTGGCCTTCAGCTCATCTGCATTTTTTGGTCTCTTGTTTCTCATTTTCCTCTTGACAATACCCCATAGATTCTCTGTGAGGTTCAGGTCTGGTGAGTTTGCTGGCCAGTCAAGCACACCAACACCTGGTCATTTAACCAACTTTTGGTGCTTTTGGCAGTGTGGGCAGGTGCCAAATCCTGCTGGAAAATGAAATCAGCATCTTTAAAAAGCTGGTCAGCAGAAGGAAGCATGATGTGTTCCAAAATTTCTTTGTAAACGGGTGCAGTGACTTTGGTTTTCAAAAAACACAATGGACCAACACCAGCAGATGACATTGCACCCCAAATCATCACAGACTGTGGAAACTTAACACTGGACTTCAAGCAACTTGGGCTATGAGCTTCTCCACCCTTCCTCCAGACTCTAGGACCTTGGTTTTCAAATGAAATACAAAACTTGCTCTCATCTGAAAAGAGGACTTTGGACCACTGGGTAACAGTCCAGTTCTTCTTGTTCTTAGCCCAGGTAAGACGCCTCTGACGTTGCCTGTGGTTCAGGAGTGGCTTAACAAAAGGAATGCGACAACTGCAGCCAAATTCCTTGACACGTCTGTGTGTGGTGACTCTTGATGCCTTGACCCCAGCCTCAGTCCATTCCTTGTGAAGTTCACCCTAATTCTTGAATTGATTTTGCTTGACAATCCTCATAAGGCTGCGGTTCTCTCAGGTAGTTGTGCATCTTTTTCTTCCACACCTTTTCCTTCCACTCAACTTTCTGTTAACATGCTTGGTTACAGCACTCTGTGAACAGCCAGCTTCTTTGGCAATGAATGTTTGTGGCTTACCCTTGTGAAGGGTGTCAGTGATTGTCTTCTGGACAACTGTCAGATCAGCAGTCTTCCCCATGATTGTGTAGCCTAGTGAACCAAACTGAGAGACCATTTTGAAGGCTCAGGAAACCTTTGCAGGTGGTTTTGAGTTGATTAGCTGATTGGCATGGCACCATTTCCATGACAATCTTAATTTATTGAGATGCACCTGTATGTATGTATGTGTGTGTGTATGTATGTATATATATATATATATATATCCCCTTAACTGTCACTCACAGTTTTGAACATAGACATTATAGTGCACTGTCCAAACTTAAATTTTTATAATTCATGAACGAAAAAATTTGGTAAGATGAATTTGATGTACCATTTCCATGGTAATGCAATATCTGATTTTAAAATGGGTTTCAAAGGATGAAATTAAGTTTTCAATTGATATATAATTTCTTATGATTTCTAAAGCGTGAGAAAGGTCAGAACTCCTGTTGTGATGTAGATTTTTCAGGTGTACTCTTGTCATCTATTACTTTTCCTACATAATTTTTTAACAAAAAAAGTGGTAAAATATCTCTTTAGGAGTCTTAGACCTTTCCAACGATATATGGTTTATCATGATTAGATTAGGATTTAATTGTAAAATAGTGAAGTAAACTTAGGCGTCCCACAGAGGGTGGAAACTTCTTCCATTTAACCTGCAAGTCCAAACGATCATCTGCCTCCCTTATTCCTGGGAAATAATTTCCTAGAAGAGTTTTTCAAAACTTCATTGGAAACACACACACACACACACACACACACACACACACACACACACACACACACACACACACACACACACACACACACACACACACACACACACACTGCTCTCTTCCTTGGAGGTTTAGAGGCAGTGCTGATAATGGTAGACTCTTAGTAAAGACTTACGGTTAAAAAAAATTGTAGGGGTGTCCCAGGAGCTTTATGAAGATAAGAATCAGCATAACCACGCAGAACTTCACCTGTCACATGGTTTCAGGTGCACATTTTTCAAAGAAAAATGTTTGTCTTCATTTTTCATCAAAATTCCTAGAAATTATTTTGAATTTTCGCCTGACGTCACTAGACATCTGCTGCTATTCTTTTTCTCTTAGATATGTTAGTGTCTCCAATGTGCAAATGATTAAAATGATAAAAATGTTCCTTATTAATATTTCAATAACAATAGTAATAATAAAGATGATTAATAATAATATGCTTTAATGCTGCATTTCAATAATTTCTGTAACATCTCACTTAATTGTGAATTGCTGTTATTTAAATAAGTTGAATAAATACTGCATAACTACACATTAAAATATTAAGTTAATTTACCTGAGGTGTCGGCTGTGGTTCCTAAGGACTGTAGGAATTAAATGGAAAAGTGTGAACTTCTATAAAGAATATTGTTAAAACCAATTTTCAGTCTCTAAACATTGCAGCTCCTCCCATCTAATGTATTGTGTTGCGTTATGCATTTCTTGTGGTGATATTGTTTTATTTCAGATTAATCCTGCTTTTGTCTTTTTTTGAACAGCGTCACTCGGAAATACGTCAGATTGCGGAAGTAAAATGGGCTGTGAATGGTGTTTCATGTTGACTCTAATGTATCTCTGTGTGATGTGGCATGTGTTACTGTACTGGCAGAGAGAAACCAATAGTGTGTGTGTGTGTGTGTAATCGTGTAATCGTGGCTCTGATGCCACACAGACAGACGGACTTCTCCTCATCTAGTCCATCAGGCTCTGGTGTCGTCTTTCTGCCATCTGCCACCGCCAGCCAGTCTGTCCATCTCAGTATCTCTCTCTCTCACACACACACACACACACGCACACAGACAGACAGACAGACAGACAGACACACAGAGACACAGACAGACAGATCCTGCATCCATCAATCTTTTCTTCAAACTCAACTTTTCTTCAACATCTTCTAAACTCTCAATCATTTGAATTCAGTCTGATGGGCAGTACGTCGGCTGTGTTTGTGATTGAGAACAAAAAAGTTTTCCACATTTTTGATCCCATTAACTGTTATGTATACAAATATTATATAATATTTTTATTTTATATAAACACATTGTATAGAATTAAAATATAATACATATTATGTAGATTCTTTTCCCTCATTGAATATTGCTTTTTCATTGGGAAATATGTCACATTAAAGAAGTGAAACTGGTTTTAATTTGTTGACTTTAGAATTCTGATTACCAGGATTGGAAATTATTAAAATCATAAAAATGAACTGGAAAGCTTTAACATTTCAGTAGTCGATATACCTTTTCTTGTTATGCGAAAAAAATGTAATGATTTATGAATTGTTTGTATGAAACTCTTTAAAAAGTCATGCTTAATCACAAGTCAAGAGATTGAAAAGATGTAGGAAATCTTGTTCATTCTACAATGAATTAGTGTTTGGTCTCATATCTGTGGATGAGGATGTGATACAGACAGAGACACACAGACATATGTGCCTCAGATGCAGGGGGCTTCTGTGCCCATCTCTCTCTGTCTGTTTAGGTGAATGTGTGCTTCCGGTCTACAGGGTACAATAGATGTGTTTTCCTTTTAGTGTAAGGGTTACCGACTGATTTGCCAGCCCTTTTGCTCACTCTGGATGAGTACAGTTCTTGGAGAGTGGGGAGGGTTGAACCAATGATTCGCTCAGCAGTCCGGACTACCCTCCATAGTCTTCGGTGGTCAGATTTGGTAGCTGAGCTGAACAAGACAGTTATTGAAGTGCAGAGAACGGATTCAATGATGGCAGAGGAGAACTGTTTCAGTAGCTCCTGTGGCAGGTTGAACTTCCTCAGCTGGCGAAGGAAGTACAACTTCTGCTGGGCCTTTTTAACAATGGTGTCTATGTGAGTGTCTCAATTCAAGTCCTGGGAGATGATGGTGTCCAGGAACCTGAATGACTCCACTGCAGTCACAGTGCTGTTCATGATGATGAGTGGGGGGAGTGCAGGGGGGTTTCTCCTGAAGTCCACAATCATCTCCACAGTTTTGAACGTGTTGAGCTCCAAGTTGTTAAGACTGCACCAGACAGCCAGCTCCTTAACCTCCTGTCTGTAAGCAAACTTGTCACTGTCCTGAATGAGGCAGATAAGCATGGTGTCATTTGCAAACTTCAGGAGCTTGGCAGAGGGATCTTTAGATGTGCAGTCGTTGGTGTACAGGGAGAATAGCAGTGGGGAGAGAACGCAGCCCTGAGGAGTTCCAGTGCTGATCGTACGAGTGCTGAATGTGTATTTTCCCAGCCTCACTAGCTGCTGCCTGACTGTCAGGAAGCTGTTGATCCACTGACAGACGGAGGTGGGCGCGGAGAGCTGAGTTAATTTGGGCAGGAGGAGGTTTGGGATGATAGTGTTAAAGGCCGAGCTGAAGTCCACAAACAGGACCCGCACATAATTCCCTGGTCTGTCTAGATGTTGCAGAACATAATTCAGTCCCATGTTGACTGCATCATCCACAGACCTGTTTGTTCTGTAGGCAAACTGAAGAGGATCCAGTAAGGGTCCAGTAATGTCCTTCAGGTGGGCCAGCACCAGTTTTTCAAAAGACTTCATGACAGCAGACGTTAGAGCCACAGGCCTATAGTCATTTAGTCCTGTAATTTTGGATTTCTTTGGGATGGGGATGATGGTGGGGTGTTTGAAGCATGAAGGGACTTCGCACAGCTCCAGTGATCTGTTGAAGATCTGTGTGAATTTGGGGACCAGCTGGTCAGCACAGGGTTTCAGACAGACTGGTTTAACACAGTGCTTTTTTCCTTTTCTGCTTTCGGAAGACCTGGCGCACATCGTCTTCGCTGATCTGAATTGCAGGTGTGGGGGAGAGGGGAGTTGCTGGAGGTGTTAATGGTTGTGTGGAGAGGTGTTCAGGGCGGGTGTGGGGTGTTTTTTCAAACCTGCAGTAGGGCTGCTCGATTATGACAAAAATCATAATTACGATTATTTTGGCCAATATTGTAATCACGATTATTTAAAATGATTATTAGTGGGCCATATGACCAAAACTTTATATGAAAGATTTATTTAAAGATGGTGATATATCAAATATATATTTTCTGTAAATAAGGTTGCTATGACATCTACATTTTAGAGACCAGCGAAATGTCACATAATTCTCAATACCACAGCAGAATACTAGAGTAACTAATATTAGTTAAAAAAAAAAAATAATAAAAAAAAAAAATATATATATATATATATATATAAATAATTAAACTGCCAGTAATAAAAAAGCAAAGGAATAGAATAATAATAAAAAAAAACATACAAATGAAACAAACTGTGCTTTAAGTTTCTTTTTTTTAATGCAAGTCTAACAGCATTAATTCAGTTAACAGCATTAAATTGAATAACCTAATGTAAAATAAAACAGCATAGTCTTCACTGTAAGAATGAAACTTCCTTTGTTTCTTATTAAAGCTACAAAAGTCCTTCAGTCAAGAGCAGTGAGTGATTTTGAATTTGTCTTTTGTTGTTTGATTAATATAAAGCACACAATCGCAGCAGGAATATTAGCCCGCTGTCACTTTAATAGCCGCACAGATCCAATTAACTCTTTACGTTCATTTATTATATATCCGACGAGGGTTTACATGAATAATCACTAAGCGCCGCATTTTGATACATTTTTGCGTGTATTTGACCGTTTAGGCGCTAAAAGATGACTTTACATGTCCGTGTTCTGTTCCATCTCTGAGCGCATCCACAGAAATTCTCCCGAGGAACAGTGCAAGTTCTCTTTCATGCTTTTAAAAACATGAATAAATCTAATCAACTTTAATAAATCAAGCACGTCTCATTTTGCAAGTGTCTCGTTACATGATTTTATTGATTTGCACGTGAAATTGGGCTTTTTTGAAGGAGTGAAAGCGCACTGCTGGAAAGGGGGCGGAATGGGGCGCCATAATCATTTCATCTTGATTACTGTAATTTCATAATCGTTGGAGGCCGAAATCGAAATTGAATTTCAATTAATTGCACAGCCCTAACCTGCAGTAGAACTCATTCAGATCGTCTGCCAGTTGTTGATTTTCCACAGTGCTGGGGGATTGTGTCTTGTAGTTGGTGATCTCTTTCAGACCTTTCCACACTGATGCTGAGTCACTGGAAGAGAATTGAATCCTTATTTTTTCAGAATAATTCCTCTTTGCCACTCTGATCTCCTTTTCCAGTGTGTATTTGGCCTATTTATACAAGATTTTGTCCCCCATCCTGTAAGCATCTTCTTTGGCCTGACGGAGCTGTCTGAGTTTTGCAGTGAATCATGGTTTGTCGTTGTTGTAAGTTAGATGAGTCCTGGTAGGAATGCACATATCTTCACAGAAACTGATATAAGATGCTAGTCTCTGTGAGCTCATTAATATCGGTGGCAGCAGCTTCAAAAACAGTCCAATCAGTGAGGTGGAAACAGGCTTGTAAGTCCCGCTCTGCTTCATTAGTCCATCTTTTAACAGTCCTTAAAACAGGTTTAGCTGATTTAAGTTTCTGCCTGTAGGTCGATAAAAGATGAACCAAACAGTGATCAGAGAGTCCTAAAGCTGCCTGTGGGACAGAGTGATATGCATCTTTTATTCCTGTGTAACAGTGATCCAATATATTACTGTCTCTGGTGGGACATGTAACATGCTGTCTGTATTTTGGCAGCTTATGGGAGAGATTTGCTTTATTAAAGTCCCCGAGAATGATTAAAACAAGAGTCTGGGTGTTGTTGCTCAGTCTCTGTGACCAGATCAGCGAGTTTCTGTAAAGCTGAGCTCACATCGCTTGCGGTGGAATGTAAACACTCACGAGAATGAACGAGCAAAACTCCCGCGGCGAGTAGAAAGGCTTACAGTTAATGAAAAGCACTTCTAGATCGGAACAGCACATCAACTTTAACACAGTTACATCTGTACACTGATGTCATTGATGTAAAAGCATGTCCTGCCGCCACGGGATTTCCCCGTTGATTCTGTGTCGCGATCTGCTCTAAACAGCTGAAAGCCCGGCAGATGAAGAGCTCTGTCCGGAATGGCGTCATTCAGCCAGGTTTCTGTGAAACACAGAGCAGCAGAGTGTGAGAAATCCTTATGTGTCTGGGAGAGCAGAAGGAGTTCGTCCGTTTTGTTGGGTAGAGAGTGGAGATTCGCCAGATGGATGCTAGGCAGTGCTGTCCGAAATCTGCGCTGTCTGAGCTTCACGAGCACGCCGGTTTGCTTCCCCGGTCTGCGCGTCCTGCGTTTGAACAGTGCCGCTTCTCTGCCGACTACTGTGTCCAGCAAAACATCTGAATAATCAAAAACTGGTGAAATATCATGTGGTGTGTGTCCAGCAGTTCGTCTCTGGTGAAACTGATTACCGGGATATAACTAAAGACAGGACAAACTAATAAAAACAACTGCGGACGATGCCACGGAGGCTGCCATGAGCGGCGCCATCTTGGATCTATGTTAAATAAGACTTCACTTTAAAACCTTAAAATAAATAACATTTCTGCAATCGTTTAACCTTTATGTATCATGTAATGTATCATGCCACAAAAGGCGCTTTCTCCGACATGCTGTCACTGACAATAGAACTATAAAATACACCAAAAACGCAATCTTCAATCGGCGATCTTCATCTCCATCATCACAGATTGCGACATGCTGTGTTTCTGGTGAGGTGTGTTTGAATGATGCGCGCAAGCCTTCTCGAGTTCACGGAGTGGATCAGGAAAATAATCTGGATAATATTTTCAGCGATTAACAATTTAATTTCTGCTCTGCACCTCACACAAACCTACTGTATTCCACCAGAGAGGACTAAGGCTGCAGCGCATTGTCATTTGGATTACTTTTGGTACTGCTTTTGACATTTTTGCAATAAATAAATGATTGTAATTGCATTATTATACGCATATGCATTATTATACTGTACAGAAATAGCTATGTTTAGGTTTAGAGGTAGGAGTGGGATTAGCGACTATAAAAATATTTTTAATGCTATATTATTACTAAAATGGTTACTTTCCTGCATATTTCAGTTAATTGCATTTTATATCCTTTTAATATTCGCTATAAAATGAGTGAGTATAGGTTTGGGGGTAGGTTAAGGGGTCTAAAAATCTAAATTGCTTATTGATAAAATGATAAAAATGCATTGATACGAATATCTTAATGATATAAAAGATACGCAAATATTTTACGTTTTTTAGCTAAAAATACGTAGCGATATTTACGTTTTAAACGTTGAAATACGTCTAAATTGTACGTTTTAGCATCAATATAAAAGTACAAAAATGTATGTTTTGTGCTTGTAAATGTTACGTATTAATACCTACGTACAAACAATGAGACCAGGCTGTTTATTGTTATTTTTTGTTCATTTTAGTTTTTAGTTTTTTAGTAATTTTTAGTAATTTTTTTAGTAATTTTTTGGGTGGTTGTGTGGTCATTTTTATTATTATAATTATTCAAATATTCCTATATAGTTTTTATTTCATTGTATATATTAGTACTTTTATTTTTATTTTTACTTTATTTTTGTGCTTCATGTTAAACAAAAACAGTTGCGTTGGTGACTAGCTGAAATAAAATCAAGTTTTTTCAGTTAATGTTTTTTTTTAAGTAATGAAAATGTTCTTGGTTTTAGTTAACTAAAAAAAAAAAAGATCCCTGCTATTGTCAATGTACAAATACTAATATACAATACATAAATGATATCATACCCTTATACATAGCCAAAGCTCAAAGAAAGAGAGAAAAATAGTAGTATTAATATTAACGCAAAGCATGCCAGATTTACTTTAATTTCAGATTTGGACCCTTTTGTAGACTTCATGTGCAACTGAAGTGAAGTGACTTTTAACTAGTTGATTTAATCAAGCATTGACCTAGTGGCAGAAGTAATCCTGACTGCAGTGGCTCATGGATACCTGCTTCACTAACTGCTGTGCTGTGTTTTTGCAGCACTCCTCTGTTGTTGGGTGCAGTTAGAGATGCATTGTGTCTGATTAAAATGCCATGATGGTACAGTCTCTGCTCCTGTCTGGTCCAGAGAGGCTTCCAAAAATAGAGCGCGTGCATCGAGATGAGCCCAGGAACGTGCGGCGGAAGCACAAACAGCTTCCATCCTTTGTTTAATCTGTCTTCCCTTTAATGCCCCTCTTTCTGCCTCCTCCCCTCTACATCTCTCTCCGGAGGAGAAAGCAGCCACAACGTGAAAAGCTTCCTTGTTTGGAGGGGACACCGTCGGAGGGCTCTCCCATCAATATTTTATCTTTGCCGTGCGGCAGCATGTATTAATGATGACTTCAGTCTGAATGGCTGAAAATAGCATCATGGAAACACTAACGCTTAAAAGCTCAAAGCCTGTGTGCTAGGCACACTCAAATACATCCTGATCAGCTCGGGGCACAGTGTAGCGAGTGCCAATGTGGGACATTTTATTTTATTATATGTAAATTGTTTTCTTTTTCCTTTTCTTTTCTTTTCTTTTCTTTTCTTTTCTTTTCTTTTCTTTTCTTTTCTTTTCTTTTCTTTTCTTTTCTTTTCTTTTCTTTTCTTTTCTTTTCTTTTCTTTTCTTTTCTTTTCTTTTTAATGGCTAAGTCTATAATTGGTAATTGTTGATCATCAAACCACGTTAATAGACATACCCACAAAAAACCTTATTAGATTTTATTAAAAATGTATTTTATTTTATTTGGCTTTTATTTTTAATGGCTAAGTCTATAATTGGTAATCATTGATCATCAAACCATAGTAATAGATATACCCACACAACTAATTTTATTTTATTTTATTTTTAAGCTTTAATGGCTAAGTCTGTAATTGGTTGTTGTTAATCATCAAACCACAGTAATAGACTTACCCACAAAAAATATCTTTAGTTCTTCTAATAAGCTTATTTTATTTTATAATTTTTTTTTTTTTTTTTTTTTGCTGAATGTGAAATTAGCAATCATTGATCATCAAACCACAGTAATAGACATACCCACAATTGAATTGAATTTTATTTATTAAATCTTTATTTTTTATTTTTGCACGTATTAATGATGACTTGAGTCTGAATGGTTAAAAATAGCATCATGGAAATACAAAAGCTTTGTTTAAAGCTGGAGTTTTCTGTCTTAGCCACGCTCATAAAGATCCTGATGGGCTTGGGGCGCATTGTAACACGTGAGCCGATGCGGGGCGTTTTGTTACGGCCTACCTGCTGCAGGTTCCTCAGGTTCCTCGCTCTCGGGCCCCAGCGGGGTTCAGCGGCGGAGCGTGCTGGGTTACAGAGGCAGCTAATCACGGCTGAGCGAGGCCACTGCTGTGGGCTGCCTTGTTTATCTGCCTCCTGCTCCTCCCGCCTGAACTCGTACACCCTGTATCGGTCTGATCAGCAGCAGGAGAGAACAAAACACATGCACCGTGTACTCAACCTGATGCAGCCAGTAAATGCAGCCAGTAAACAGTGGTAGGAAAGCATCAAGACATGTTCAAGTTCAGTGGTTGTGTAACATCTTGTCTGGTAAGATGCCTTCATCTGGTCAGTATTTTAAGATGGCATTTTTAATGCAAAATCCCATGATCCTATACATAGGGCTGAAACAATAATTCAAAGGTAAATAACTGATAATGAAAATAAATGGCACCAAATTTCATTATTGATCAGTCAGATCTTGTTTTGATAATTTAGTGATTTAAACTGTAACATTATTATAAAAAACTATCCACAGTTGTAAAGCTGTGAGACAATTATGCTAACGCTTTTTGTACACAATTTATATCATAACCTTATAGACACACAAATGCACGTATGTATGTATGTATGTATGTATGTATGTGTGTATATATATATATATATATATATATATATATATATATATATATATATATATATATATATATATATATATATATATATATATATATATATATATATATAATTTTTTTTTTGTATTTAATTAAAAAATATTGGTGATTTTTTTATTTTGATTTAAATATTTTTATAAATATTATAAAAATGTTTTAAAAATATTTATCAATATTTTTATATTGGTGATTTATTTATATTTATCATTATCCCTAAAATAATACAAAAAGGCATAATATAAAAATAATATATTGTATGTAAGGCATAATATATTGTTTTATATATAAAACCTTTATAATATGTTTTTACATATTTTTGTATGTTTTTTTAGTTTGATTTGAACTGTTTTATGTTTTAGCAGTTTTTTATCTGAATTTTATTTGAAATAATTACATTTAAAAAATCATTTTTTTTTTTTTGCATATTTTTGTATGATTTTTTTTTTTTATCTGATTAATTAAAAAAAATAATTAGAACATAGTTGTTGAACATATTAATGAAAATAATCTTTAATTGAGGAGCCTTATTTTCAGAGACAGCCTGGGTTTGTTGGGTTTCTCAGTCTTGGCTGCAGTAGGCTATTCTGTGCACGTTCTTATCAGCGGATGATTGATACTCTCTGTTCTGATCTGAATTCACTTGGATAAGTGTAGCTCTTATCTGAGCCGCTGTGTGTATTACATGAATGGATGAGGTCGCTCAGGTCCTGTCACTCAATCAGATCCACAGATATGATTAAGTCGAGATGTATGAAAGCAGATCGATTGATAGTAGTTGAGGCTGGGAGTGTGCAGGTTTGGCTCTCGTCTCTATTTTGGTAGTCCTTTGACTATATATCGCTTGATTATAGTCATAAAGTGTGATCCATTTTACAGCTTATTCTGGACAAGAAACCCCATCTTAGGTGGGATGAGACTGTCTGGATGACATGCAAAGTGGCCAACCATGGTTTGTTTTGTTATTTGTAAGTATCCATCTAAAAGCTATTTTTAAAATTTTATTTTTAATTTAATTTAGTACATTTTTGTATTTTCTATTTAATTTAATGTTATTATTTTAAATTTAAATTAAATTTTATTTTATAGCTAAGTCTGAAATCAGTAATCATCAAACACAGTAATAGATATACAAACAAAAAATGTATTTTCTTATGATTATTTTATTTTCTTAATGATTAATATTCCATTTTAGTTGTTAAAGCATTTCATTTTATATATAAGCTTTTTATTTATATATTCCTTATTCCTTTTGTAGTGTTATTACGTAAGCTGGACATATTAAGTGGTTTGGAGGCTGCTGTAAAAGCATAATTCTGTTGGAAACACCGCTAACCAATGTCTCAGATTTTGGGAAGAAACTGAGCAAATGTGTGTGTTGTTGTCTCCAGACCAGAACAAAGTATTCCTGAGTGTTTTGTTCTGGAAAATTCAGTTTTCCTATCACACAGGCAGTGCACTGAGCTCTACGCAGAATTGCCCTCGACCTCCATTCGTCATCATTTGATTGTCAGTTGTGTGGCAATGTTTTCCAGTCTTTCTGCAGTTCAAAACAGGTTCGAGGACAGATTGGGCATCTACTGAAGTGATGTTGGGGTACAAAAAGTGGATATGCAACAACAACACAATAAGAATGTCTCTCGGTGAGCCCCTCCAGATTTTCTGAGGCGGTTGTTCGTCTTCTCTGCAGTGTTCTGTGCAAACTGAGGCGTAAAGCCCTCCGGTCTCACTTTCAGAGGAACTGACGCTGCTGTTGATCCGTGGAAACGACCCTGAGCCCTGTCACCGCCTGCCGCCGCTGGCGAGACTGTGACTGGAATGTCTAATGAATTAAACGCTGTGAAGTCTTTGAATTCCTTCTTCTCGACGACTCATATCGCTCTCTCTCTCTCTCTCTCTCTCTCTCTCTCTCTCTCTCTCTCTCTCTCTCTCTCAGGCTGTGATTCACTGTCAGTCTTTAGCGAGTAGGTGTGAGACACATCGGGGTCAGTATGTCAGGAAGCTCACTCGTGTGAAGTGCATCTGAAGCTCATTACTGCTAGATTAATCGCTGCTCCCGGTGCTGCCATACACAAACTCATTACAGCTGAGGAGAATGCACCTGAATGTCACAAAGTTATTTTTCACATGTCACATTAAACGGTTTATTCATTTTTAAAATGTAGTTAATATGTATATGAATACATTTATATTTAATTAAAAAAATATATATATACACTACTGTTTTGGGTCGGTAATATTTTATTAAAAATGTTTTTGAAATAAGTTTCTTACTCTTAGGCGGCATTTAGCTCAAATGATTTGAAATGTATTTATTTGACAGTGATATTGTAAAATATTATTTCAATTATTTAAATAATTTAAAATTATTATTTAAAATATCTTTTTTCTATTTTATTATATTTTAAAATGTATTTATTGTCTTTTATTTATTCGTTTGATGGCAGCATTTATTTTCAATAGAATTCTTTTTTAACATTATAAATGTATTTACTGTCACTTCTGATCAATTTAATGTGTCCTTGCTAAATACATTTTTTTGTCAAAAAAAAAAAAAAGAAAAAAATCTCATCACCTCAAACTTTTGAACATTAGTATAAATACAATGAAGCCTATTTTTGTACCACTAATATTTTCTTGCATTGCGGCATTATTGCCAGTTATCGCAAACACTTGATTGCAGTTGTTGCTGCAAAGTGTGGCACAACCAGTTATTAGGTTTAGGGGGCAAGCACTTTTTCACACAGGGCCATGTGGGTTTGGATTTTGTTTTCCCTTCATTATAACAGACTTCATTTAAAACCTGCATGTTGTGTTTACTTGTGTTATCTTTGATTAATATTTACATTTGTTTGATGATTTGAAACATTAAAGTGTAACAAACATGCAAAAAATTAAAAAATCAGGAAGGGGGCCAACACTTTTTCACACCACTGTATATATATATATATATATGTGTATATGTATGTGTGTGTGTGTGTGTGTGGTTGTACAATGGTGTTTGGCTTTATCATTATTATACTCATACCTTTTGTTGTTTTAATATTTTGAATTGTTTTTGGCTTTATAATACATTTTCCTTTTAAATGTTTAGTTTTGAAATGTCGTTGTATGCATTTAGCATTTTTATTTACTTTCTTTATTTTATTAAATGTGTGTATAGTATTTATAGAGTTTTAACTTTGTTACTTTTTCTGATTTGTAAGTCGCTTTGGATAAAAGTATAATATACATACATACAGTAATGGCCAAAAATATCAGCACCCTTGGTAAATATGATCAAAGAAGGCTGTGAAAATTCATCTGCGTTGGTAATACTTTTGATCTTTTATTTTCATATTTCATTGGATAATAAGAATTTAAAAGGGGGGGAAATATCATTATGAAGTAAATGCGCACACACACACACACACACACACACACACACACACACACACACACACACACACACATACATAGTACATATAAAAGGGCCATTGGTTAATATAATAATAATAGATATTGTGCAATTAGTATCTACCTACTCAGATTTATACACAATTGCTGGAAAAAAAGCAATTGGCCACAGCTGAAAATCTTTAAAAAAAAAGAAAGAAAAAAAAGCCAAATCTTGGCGATTATTGTCAATATATCAAGCAATCCCACAAAACTACTACTTTGATGTATAAATACTTATAAGTTTTTTTTTATAGTATTCCCCTCCCCCACGTTACCTGCTTAAGAACTGCTTAATTGCTTAATTGTCTTAATGTCACAATATGAAAAAAAATATGGATGTTTATAACAGGTTTAGTGTGATTCCCCCTGTGCACATTTTCTTCCTTTTTTTCTGGTGGATTATTATGAGTTGAGATGTGCAGGTTTTATGGTTCCTGTGCTCCTGTGTGTGTGTTTGTGTGTGTGTGTGTGTGTGTGTTTGTGTGTGTGTGAATGGTAATGCTCTCATGTATCCTGCAGTGAGCGTTTCTCTCTCTCTTCCTCTTTTAGAGATCTAGGCTATTTATAGCTGCTTCTCCCAGAGTTATCATGCCTACTGATGTTGTTTTGCCTTTCCACATAATTACAAATCCTGCTTTAGGAAATCTGTTGCGTGTTCATTTCATGTGCGCTGTGGACCTTTCTCAGGGTAGACGCCAGATTTAAACCGATGCAAATAAAAGGTAGGCTTTGAGAGGTAGACGTACATTTTACATTCAGTAAGTTCAGTAGAATACTGAAAATATGCCAAAAAATTCCTGAGTGAAAGTCATCTGGGACTTGATATTAAAGCTGTATCAGAGGTGAAAAGTTATTATGTTTTTGATGCAAAATTACAAAGAGAATCTGTTTTGTGGTGCATTTATTCATAATGAGACTAGGAACATGTATTACAGTAAATAGAGACAGTTTTGCTACTTTTAAGTTTTAAGTAAGATTAAGTCATTTGCTTCAAAATATGGCATTTTCCCTGGCAATGGTCCATATGTTGCATATGTAATTTGTGTGCAGAGCTGTAATACAATATCCTGATGTCTTATGCTTCCCTGATCCTCAGCATTTCTCAGTTGGAATGGTTTCTCTCTGTCTCCCACAGATGGACTTCCCAGTAAAGAACAGCCACTGGAACTTCTGAAGCCATCTGGAGTCAATCACATTCCTCCGGGTAGGACCAAGTCTTCAGAGTGTGTGTGTGTTGGTGTGTGTGTAGTCCAGTCAGCTGCGGGCATCTATGTTGGCATAGCCAAGGGTCATAGGTCATCAAACAGGGTTGCTGAATAAGAGCATCTGATTGGCTGCTTTGACTCAGTAGAAGTGGAGGTGTTTTTTTACGGCTCTTTGAAAGAGATAATTCACCAAAAAATGTGAATTCTCTCATGATTTGTGTTCCAAACCCAGAAGACTTTGTTATTTTTAATGTTATTTCCATTGAAAGTTCAGGTAACCAAAACTTTGAACACCCAAAAAGGTCATAAAGACAGCATAAAATAAATTCATATAAAGAATGTTGTTTAATTCAAATCTTGCGAAGTGGTGCAATTGTTTTATATGATGACCCGTTTTAAATCAAAGTCTTCTGGATTTGAAATGATATGAGGATGAGAAAATTATGACAACTTTGAATTCAGTGGAAAAATGTACCATCGGAAGTTTGTCTAGGGTTTATTTTTCTGTAGAACTGTGTGGCGACTTGTGTATTTTATAAGTCATCAAAATGAAAATATGAGGAACAAAATCACTATTTTTGAGCCTGGTGCAGTTTCACAGAGATATGGAGACTGACTCATCTCATATATGATGCTGCGCTTTAAACAATAACCTGAGAAGTTTATCAGACATAAGCAGTGGAAAAACAGCTGACAAACATGCGTCCATCCGACTGTCTGTCTGTCTGTCAGCCGTCTGTCTGTCTCTCTGTCTGTGTCTATCTATCTATCTGTCTGTCTGTCTCTCTGTCTGTCTCTCTGTGTGTGTCTGTCTGTCTGTCTGTCTGTCTATCTATCTGTCTGTCTGTCTGTCTGTCAGCCGTCTGTCTGTCTCTCTGTGTGTGTCTATCTATCTGTCTGTCTGTCTCTCTGTCTGTCTCTCTGTGTCTGTCTGTCAGCCGTCTGTCTGTCTCTCTGTCTGTGTCTATCTATCTATCTGTCTGTCTGTCTCTCTGTCTTTCTCTCTGTGTGTGTCTGTCTGTCTATCTATCTGTCTGTCTGTCTGTCTGTCTGTCTGTCAGCCGTCTGTCTGTCTCTCTGTCTGTGTCTATCTATCTATCTGTCTGTCTGTCTCTCTGTGTCTGTCTGTCTGTCTGTCTGTCTGTCTGTCTGTCAGCCGTCTGTCTGTCTCTCTGTCTGTGTCTATCTATCTATCTGTCTGTCTGTCTCTCTGTCTGTCTCTCTGTGTGTGTGTGTGTCTGTCTGTCTGTCTGTCTGTCTGTCTGTCTGTCTGTCTATCTGTCTGTCTGTCTGTCTGTCTCTCTGTCTGTGTCTATCTATCTATCTGTCTGTCTGTCTCTCTGTCTGTGTCTATCTATCTATCTATCTGTCGGTCGTCTGTCTGTCTTTTTTTTTATTTTATTTTATTTTTTTTATATTTTGTCTTTATACATTTTTATTTTTATGTATTTTAAATATTTTTTGTCTCTGTGTATCCAAAAGGCAGTTTAGCTAGAATATATGAATATATATGTATATATGTCTGTGTGTGTGTGTGTGTGTGTGCGTGCGCGCTCTCTCTCTCCTCTTGGATCTGGAGTAGCAGTGGATTGCTGGCTAGCCACAAACACATTGGTTAGCCCGATGTGGTTTCCCTCTGCTCCTGCTAAAAGAGACGAGACAGACCGTGGCATCTGTGTACAGACATGTTGGCCTGGTCAGAGAGCCACACACAGACCGCTGAAGTCTGAGGACTCTGGTACCACACCGGAGCTTAGAAACGTGTTCATGTCCATGTTGAACACACAGTGTCTCTGAAGGATTCACATTGTTTTATTTCTGAGAAGTACAGCTGGACTTGTTGGTTTTCTCTTGGCTAGAGTTTGAAATCTGGGACTTTTATAGTAAATCCTGTAGTAAAGGAAGAAGGTGGAAAGTATGTAAGACGGAAATAAAGAATAAAATAAAACGAGGAATAATGAAGGGAAGGATGAAGTTTGAAGAATGCCACTGTAGACTATGAGGAAAACAAAGAAAAATACGAAGGGAAGTGAAAAACAGGCATTTTGGAAGGAAAGAAAGGTTGAAATAAAGGCAAGAAATGTAGAAAACATGTTAAGCAAAATTTCTATTCATAGTTCGAGGCTGAACTGGACTTGATGGACTTTAGGGGCTTTGTGTGGGATTTGTTTGTCTTGATAACATGTTTAGACCCTGTCTAGGCTGCTTCAGCTGGGTTCAGGCTCATGTAGGACCTGGGTTTAGGACTGGGGCTGCGGATCAGGAAACAGATGGTGCTGAAAGTCTCGCCTGGAGACCTGCTCACTGCCAACGGCGCCTTTCCACTCTTTCACTCTCACTCTCTATCTGTCTCTCTTCCCCTGTTTCCCCTCCTTGCTGAATTAGTATTGATTGTAAACACGCTCTCTGAGCAGGGGCCGATGTTATTTTATACCATATGTTTAATGCGTCCGTGAGGACATGGCGTGCTTGCTGTTTTTGGACCATAACACTCCCAGCCAGTCCTGGTGTTTCTGGCCCGGATGGACTGTAGTTTTGATGTATTCATTTGTCTGATGCTGGTGTCAGAGCAGCACATACGCAATATCAAACCACCATATGCAGCTTCATGCATTATTCAACATGTGTGAGACATTTAAGCATTAAATATGAAGCGGTCTGTGCTGTTACTTTGGAAAAAAAATATATTGTTAAACATGGAAAAAGGCAGCTATTTATATGAAATACCAGGTATTAGAGCTAATTTTCTTTAGCATAAGGAGAAAAAAAAACGGTATTGAAAAATGCTTGTTTAAATAAATTTTATACTACTTTACCATTATTTAAAAAATGTACTAAAATTAATTTAAAAAACTATATATAAATTATGTTTTAAATGTAGATATCAATATTTAAAATTTATTCTACAAAAATCATATATATATATATATATATATATATATATATATATATATATATATATATATATATATATATATATATATATATATATATATATATATATAAATTACAATTTTTATATAATTGTATAGAGAATGTATGTTTTTATTTAGAATTATTTTAAATTTAAAATGTGTGTGTATGTATATATATATATATATATATATATATATATATTTTATTTTTTTATTTATTTATGTATTTAAGGTTTTATCATACAAATTTGTATATGTTATACATAAAATCATAGTTGACAGTCAAAGACGACAGCCCTTTTTTTGTTGTTGTTGTTTAGAAAATATTTAATTAAATTGGACTAGGGTTAAAAAGGGGCAGGTAAATTTCCAGAAAACTTTCCAAAATTTTACCTAAAGCTTTCAAAAATCCTCAAATATTATCTTTGCAACCCTAAACAGGACATATTCTAATGCACAATCAATCAAACAATCAATCAATACAACTTAAAATAAAGTTTTAAAATAAATAAATATAAAGCTGCATGAAACTGCTATTGTTTTGATGCTTGAAACTATTTACTTTTTGTGATTTTTTTATTTTTTATTTTTTTTAAGCTTGAAACTAGTACTTTTTATGATTCTTTTGAATTGGAAATCAATCCCATTGCATTGCATTAGAAAATCAATCAGGATTTAAAATTTTCTCCTTTTGTGTTCCAAAAAACATATACATTTCTCTTTTTGTGTTAGAAACTCATGAGTTTTTGCCAAAGATGTTCATGTTTGGATGAACTCTCTCTTTACGTTTTCAGAGGGAATGCATCAGAAAAATCATGCTGTTTACATGTCTAATTGCTTGAATGTCTGAGTGTCCTGAGCACTGATGTCATGTGCTATACTCAGTCTATCTTATGTCTTATTTATGCTGTAGACGGCCTTTGCCTGGCCCTCGCGTGCGAGTTCATTCAAGCATGTTTGTCTGCGTCTGTGTATCTGCTGAGAGCTTGAGTCATCAGTGTGTTATTCTTACAGTCTGTAGTGGGTTGATGTGTGTGTGTTAAAGCCTCCTAGACAGCACACATGACACACAAACACACATTCTGGTCAAGTAATGCTATGACCTTTTCATGCATTCGCACATAATTCGCTCGCTTGTACACACTCTTCCTCAGAGGAGGGTTGTGAAAGCGCACTGGCTCTCACAAACGTGCCGGGCAGATCTCCTGCTACGAGGGCGGAAAATGAATTGAAAATGAAGATGAGCTGTTGGCGACTTGTTAAACGCCCACACCTCTGAGCTCCAAACCGGCCTTCTCCAAAAAAGCATGCAAATGCATCTGCTCTTTATAGCGATTTTATTCGATGCATTTTTGGAGAGGCTTTTTGCAGTTTTATTGCTTAGACCCAGTGGAATGAAGTCAAATGCATCTCTTGTTTGTGAACGCGGATTTTACAAATTTAGGTTATGCTTTCGCGTTTATCTACCGATGTAAAAATGTTTAACACATACCTTGTTCAAATTAGAAATGGCTGGATTGATTGTCATAAAAATATTCATTTTAATATTTAGTTACAGTGTGTAATTGTTTATGTAATAATTACAATTTCATTTAAAATAATAATATTAAGGGTTTTTTTAAGCTGTTGATTTTGTTTAATGTGAAATGTTGTGTGCATCAAGCTACAACATGGAAAAAAGTCATAAAGTCACTTATAAATTGTGTATTGTCGACAGGGTTTTAATAGTTAGCTGAAACTAAAAATAAAACCATTAAACATTTTAGCTGCTTGAAATAAAGTATATAAACATTTTGTATTTCAACTGGTTGCCCAGTCCACATTTCTTATTATATTTTAGTTTATTGTTGCACAGAAGTAGCTAAAAATAAAAATAAATAAAATATATAATGATAACACCAAATTTAACACACCTGCTCCCCATTCACACCCGAGACCTTGTAACACTAACGAGTCACATGACACTGGGGAGAGAAAATGGCTAATTGGGCCCAATTTGGACATTTTCACTTAGGGGTGTACTCACTTTTGTGGCCAGCGGTTTAGACATTAATGGCTGTGTGTTGAGTTATTTTGAGGGGACACAAATTTACACTGTTATACAAGCTGTACACTCACTACTTTACATTGTAGCAAAGTGTCATTTCTTCAGTATTGTCACATGAAAAGATATAATAAAATATTTACAAAAATGTGAGGGGTGTACTCACTTCTGTGAGATACTACATATACAGTGTGTGTGTGTGTGTGTGTGTGTATATATATATATATATATATATATATATATATAATATGTATATATATTCTATTTCTTCTATACTTTCATTTTGATTCTAGAAGTTTTATTATTTTTTTGGGGGGTGTATATATATATATATATATATATATATATATATATATATATATATATATATATATATATATATATATATATATATATATATACACACCCCCCCCCCCCTCAAATATTTACTAAAACTTCTTGAATCAAAATGAAAGTATAGAAGAATGAAGAATAAATAGCAGAATGAAGTACAAAATAGAAATGAAAAAGAAACAGAAAATACAAAAGTAAAAACAGGCTCTGAACATTAATAAAAAACTGTAATAGTTTTTATTAATACTATTATTACACAAATAATACTGGTTGTGGAAGCAAGGGTTTGCATATTTTAGCCTCTTTTGAAGAGGCTATTTGCTTATTTTGTCCTTGATTTTTCTGATTAGGTGACTCATTTTTCTAGTGAAATGAACTGTGTTAGCAGAACCTTTTTGTTACATACAGTATAATAAATATGTTGTACTGTATACTATTTATATTAGCCTATACATTTTATTGTTTTATTTCTTTGCTTTTATTATTGTGTTTATTATTCATTATAAAATGTATGGCTTTCAAATAATAATGTTATATTGGATCTAGTTACTTAATTTATCCCCAGAAATTGCAAAAAATACAAATAAAATAAAAAAATAATCAATCAATCTGTATCAATATTGCCTGTGTGATAGTACTTGCTATCAGATCAAAAAGAAAATAAGTGGTATTTTCCATCCCTAGTTTCAATCTGTTCTGCAGATTACTCTTAATAATCATCTCTGAAAATAATAATAATTAAAAAAAATATACAAAATCCATAAATAAATAAATGATTAGTCTGCAGCTTCTGTCTGTGCCTGAGATGTTGTTTTTGTGTGATTGCTGGTCGTCTGAGGAGGAGGAGGCTTTGAGAATGTGATTCACACAGGGGCTGATGAAGTTTATGAAGACAGATTTGTTTGCATATTAAGTAGCCTGACTGAGCGTGTGTCTCATTCAGAGGCAGTAAGAAGTGTGTGTGTGTGTGTGTGTGTGTGTAATGTAGTAGATAAGTCTGAAGCTCTCCCACACCACAACTGTCTGCTAAAGATGGTCGTGTAACTGCTGCCTACTTATGCTGAGCGATGTTAAATATTCATCATAACTTTGATTTGAACATTTGTGATGATTTAATACACTTTTATTGGTTTATTAAGTTTCTTAAAGGCAGCACTAGTTGTGTGATTCTTCCCTGTCTTTTCATTAGCATTTCTGATTTAAATTTCAGTAGCTATAACACATTTCCATGAGTCATTTCAAAAAGTTTTAATGAATTGACTCAGAACTCTTATTCAGTTGTATCACATGTAAACATGTCTTGATTATTTTTAGATGCACTTTTACTGTATTTTACTTCTTGCTTTAGACTTTATTGAAATCTTTTTCCCTCCCCGATACCGATTCCAATACCTAGGCTCAGGGTATCGGCCGATACAGAGTACTGATCCGATACCTGGGTGCGTATCTGGTTATACAGCTGTATGTACTACTAGCCCTGTATGAATTGATACAATTATTTTATGGTGTGCTTCACCATAGATAGATAGATAGATAGATAGAGATATATAGATAGATAGTCTGGCGAGTAAACAAACAAAATATAATATATAATGTTTGGAAAATAGCACATCTATTTAAATATCTAAAAGTACACTCTTAACATCAGTCAGTCAAGCATTATAAATATATTATGATAATCAAGTATTATTTAATGATAGAACTTTAGCAATTAGAATTAAAACTTGGTAACCATGTATGAATGCATATTAGTCATTTTAACTAAACTTAGGACTACTGGTGGTGCTTTTTTGGTCATTCAGTGTTTCTGTAAAAATGGGGAAAAAAAAGATCAATAATACTGATAAGATAAAAATCATACTATGAATTCTACTAAGAACAATATAAACGCACTAAGGATTAACGAGCTGCTGGATTCATGAATATTAATCATGTTGTCTGCATTGGCTCGAACTAATTTGCTGAAATCAAAACAGGGACGATAATAGGTGAGCGCCAGCCAATGAGATTGTCGTTTGTGCATTAGCTCCGCCCACTACCGGAGAACCCGGCAGTTAAGCTGAAGAATTCCAAAGGAACTCCGTTATTTTGACAGGAAAATACAACAAAAATATAGTTTACATACCATGCAGAATTGATGCGCTACATGTAAAAGACTCTCTCTCTCTCTGCGTGTGAGAAAAAAGCAAAGCGACGGCGAGTCGTGCGCTTCACACTAGAGCTTACGGAACGTCAAATACAGGTGCACTGCGCATTCATTCAGATGATCTGAAAAATAGATCGACGGAGAGTGAAACTCTGAAGCGCGCAGTCAGAGTGTTCGGCGAGTGACAATATATCTGTGCTAAACTTATACATAGCCTCCAACTCACACACTGGCGAGTAAAATCTGATTATTTATTAGCCAGTGGCTAATATTAGACATCATTTAGTTGCCCAGGGTGAAGATTTAGTCACATACGCGAGTGATTTACTGGAAATGTACACGTTTGTACTTCTTCGCTGCTCTGAATAGTGGTTGCTTGTGGCAACACAGCATAACTTCCTATGTTTGAATTCTGAGCACCGAAGAAGAATTGATTTCTGATTTGCAGCGTTAAGCAAAGCTAGCGCGCATAACTACAGGTCTTATTTAAGAAAATGTTATCGATCGGTACATGGGTTCAAGTACTCGCCAATACCGATGCCAGATTTTTTTGTGGTATCGGTGGAATTTCCGATACTAGTATCAGAATTGGAACAACCCTATCTATTTGGCAATAGTGGTTGTTTGATCCTCTAATTTACCCTTTTAGAATGTATACATAAAGTACCTATCAAGAAATAGCTTAAATATCGTCAGAAATATGTGAACTATGGGAATACTGCATCCTCACACACTTCCCCTTCAGAGGTGTGTGTTTTTGTGTGTGTTTTGGGTTCAGGCCCTAGGGTGATGGGTTTGGAGAGTCCGCCGGTGCTCCCAGACTCGTGTTTTATCACAGAGCTGTCTCTTTATTTAGAGCACTGAATTATAGATGAGCTCTTAAGAGGCAGAGAGACACAAACAGCACTACAGATAAGAAGACATCAGGACAGAGCAGGGCTCCTGAATGGGTGTGACCCGTATGCTAATCAACCCAACAATGCCTCCTGATTCACTGCTTCTGTTAGATCTTTCCCTCTTGTCTTCTTGCATGACATACAGTTTAACTTTTGGTTTGTAATTGAAGAATATCCATCCACCCATCTCTCTATCAGTCACCCGTCCGTCCGTCCGTCCGTCCGTCCGTCCGTCTATCATCTATCTGTCTACCCGTCCCCCCATCCATCCATTAATCCGTCTGTACGTCTGTCTGTCTTTCTATCTATATATCTATCCATCCTCCCATCCATCCATCCGACAATAAAGATTTTTACAATGCTACCAAAATTTCTATTTAAAAAATAGTGCTGTTCTATTTTTTCCCCTGCAAAAATAAATGTAAATTTTATTTCCACAAAAAAATATTGAGTAGCATAACTGTTTGAGCAGCAAATCAGCATATTAGAATGATTTCTGAAGGATCATGTGACAATAAAGATTGAAGTAATGTTGCTCAAAATTTTAAATTATTTTGAATAGAAACTGTTATATTAAACTGTAGTAATATTTCATAACATTGCCATTTTTACTGTGTTTTTAATTAAATAAATGCAGCTTTTTGTGAGCCTAAAATACTTTATTAAAAACCTTAATATCTAGTGTTGATCACTACAGTGTGCATGACTATAGTAACTGCTGTATCAGGGCTTTAAAGTTATGCGGAGTTTTAAGAGATGAAGATGAAGTTTGTAGCACATTGCAGCACTAATGTCATGTGCATAATGAATATGTTTTTGAGAGTTATGGAGCGATCACGGTCACCTTGTCTCCTCTATAGGGACAGTTTCTTTGTGCGGCTGAAAGATTCGCTTGGCTTACGGTGCAATTCTCTTTCAGTTTCTCCCTATCCTTCCCTGTCCGCTTCTTCCTGAATAACAGGGTCATTGCGCTGCTCCACCTCTCTCTCTCTCCCTCTCTTCTTTTTCTCTCCTCAGAACTGGCTGAGCTCCAGAGCCGCTGGAGTCCGGCCAGGTCAGTTCAGCACCACAAAAGCCGAGAGGGCGGGATGGGCAGAGGCCGAGGGCGGAGCCTAACTGTTTCCCCAACAGATCTGCGCAATCCTACAACAATTCAGCACAAGTTTTAGTGCTTACTATGAAACCTATATTGCATAGCGATTTCTCACGCTCTGCTGATTCAACACCAAAAAATGCATTTGTCCAAGACTCTTTTGCTGACACAAGTTTAGACTATTTATTATCGGAAGAGAGATGAATTGACTCATGATGTAGAGGTGGGTGGTATGATCAAAATATTGTTAGCTCCAAAATAATGGAGACCCTGTGGTTAGTAAGATTTTTTTCATTTAAGATAATTGAATTAAGATTTAATTTAATTTAAGTCTTTTATGCTCTCCAGTGCTGCATTTATTCAAAAACAAAGTAAAACAGTAAGTTTGTGAAAAATTTTTACACTTTAAAATACCTGTTTTCTGTTTCAATATATTTTAAAATGTAATATATTCTTCTGATTCAAAGCTGCATTTTCAGCATTGTTACTAAGTCTTTAGTGTGATCCTTCAGAAACCATTAAATTTTTCTTATTTGCTGCGTGATTTTTATTCTCGCTTTAGTATTGTTGCTGTCGCCGACACCAAGTCCTGGAGATGCTGTGTTTCATTGCAAAAGCGAAACTACTTTGTTTGGGCTTCCAAAAGAGGACACAACTAGAAATCAGTAGTTAAGTTGTATTTACAACACTGTTCCAGAACAGTTCAACCCAAATATTCGAGCGTGTGCAGCGCATTTTACGGAGGACTATTTCCTGAACCTGGGAGGAGAGTAGCCTACAATGCCAGCTGTGCACATAGGCTGTTTCTATAAAGTGGGACAATTCCAACTTTGCAAGGACAGTCTGGCGCTTCTGACTCTCAGCCTATAAGTACGTTTTCATATTTAAATTTGCCACTGACTATTCAAACACGAATTTTGAGCTGTGTAGAGTAGCGCTTGTTGTTTGTCGTTTCTCTGATCACAAATGCAGACATGGTAATGTTTACGCGGCGTGATGCAACGCGTAAAAAGACAGTATACAAAATACAAAATATAATAATTAATATAAATATAATAAATACAAAAATTATGTTTTTAGCAACGTCATATGACCCCTTTAAAATTGTGGGTTGACTGTCACTTTTGATCAGTTTTATACACGTATACATACATACACACACACACAATAAAAAAAAAAACTTAATTTTTTCAACTTAACATTTTTTTCTGAAATTAATCACGATTAATCCCACCTAACATTTAAAGTTTTTAAATATACTTTTATAGTGCAATAATTTCACATTCAATCTTCTAATTAATGTAGAAACAACATAAAGACAGAATATTTTTAATATTTGTTTAATGGCGTCTTTTTTTTATGACTGAAGGCAAGTATGCCAAACACTTAAACACTAAATTCTAAATTAAATATTGATAAATCCTTAAAGCTACACAAATGATTGATTTCCTATTTTTTCTTTTGTTCTTTGATTAACAAACATCACAGCAGCTGGGTTATTAGGTTATTTGGCTGCTATTACTTTAAGAGCTGCTGCTGCTGAACGTGACATGGATCTGACAAAACTAATTGATGAGATGAGTGAGATTCAAAGCCATGTTCAGGTCCCTACAGCAGCTAATGAACCAGCTTGCTTCTGCATTGAAAAATAAGGTGGATAGCGCTTTATACAATATAGATTTGGTCAAAGCAGCTTCACAGAGATAAACAGGAAAATATCAAAAACAATTAATGAAACATAACTATGAAGACAATTAAGATTCTGCTATAAAGCAGCTCTAAAACACTATAGTGTTATTATTTACCTCAAGCCAGCTCAGTGAAAAATCCAGTCCTAAACGGAAGTCACTGTGAGCAGTCTTTTCAACAGAATGCTCTGTAGGCTGTGAGAGGTAGATGGCAGAGGTTTAGGAGGAAGTCACCCGTGTACAGTACATGGGTTTTTGGAGGGAGAGTGCTGGCTGGTCCAGGTGCCAGCCCTCGCAGATGGTCATCATGTCTCCTGCCTGGGCCTCTGAATGTGGCACCCCGTCCGCCCGTCTTGGCACCCATGTCCAGGTCAGAGCTGCCAAACGAAGCGGCAGGCAGCAGTAGACGACTATTCTGTCCGGACTTTGGTCCGCTGACTAGCATTCTTTATACTGTATATTTCATTCGTAGACTTTGCACACCCTCATCTACATCTGGTGTTGGTTCTGGAACTATCATCAGTAGTTTTTCTCAAAGTATTAGCAATCTCTGTGGTGTAAAAGCAAGATTTATTATTTAATTAATATTAATCTTTTATTTCATAATTATCTTATTTATTTAATATAGTAAAGAAAAGTAATGATCTGGGGGTGGGTGTAGAATATGCTTAATTATCATATAATTGTATATTATTAATAATAATTATAATATTAATAAATATTTTAATATACATTATCTTATTTAAGCAGAATATATATTAATTTTGGAATGAAATAAACCAGGTTTTGTGTTATTCATCTAAGCTGTCAATTAAACAGTTTGTTCTGACTCTCTCTTTCTCTCTTTTGTGTGAGCAGTTGGTTCCTCTTAATCAGAATGTAGCTGTCCAGATGTGTGTTGTGACTATGATGGTGTGCGTTCTACATAAACGCATCTATCAATCTCTGTGTATTCTGCTGCCGCTGATGGATTGACAGCTTGAGTGTTTTGATTGATTGACGGATGTATCATTCTGCAGCAGTCTAAGTCTGTGAGTCCAGCTGTCAGTCAAACTAGCCGTAATGGCTTGTTAGAGAAGCATTGCGTAATGCTCTAAATGTTGCCAGGACCAGAGCAGATCAATACGAGCCTCCATCCACCACACCACACCATAGGCTTTTCTACAACCTGCCGGAGAACAGTTGCCACCCATGATTTTCTGTCAATTCAAATTGCAATTCCTTCCCAAATCTAAGGTGAAGTGTGTTGTTTTTGCACTTCTAATGTCACCAACTGGAATTGTAAAATAAATGACTTTGTAAACCGGTTTCCCAAACATTATGCCATTCTTCCAACAGATAGTCCCACTCTTCATGAAACTCGTTTAGCCGATGTTGCTATGTTGGGCCACTCAAACAAACAGCTGAAAATATTGAAAGCCCCACAGTGTTTAGATTTTAGTGGGAACTCAACCTAGGTCCTACTTAAAGTTGTCTTTGCCTATTACAGTCAACACAAAACAGCAATCGCAACCCATTTTACATCTGCAGTTTTGAGTTAAACAGGATATTTTATGAGAAAAAAAAAATTCCAGAGTGCAGCATTAGTTTTAACGTTGAAAGAAAGCAAGCTAAGGTGGAAGTTGCAAAAGCTTTAATATTTGGCAACTGTTTTATGATAAAAAAAAAACACCTGACAGTAATATCCAGTGATGGAAAATACTCAAAGGTTTTTTTTTTTTTCTTCTAATTTTGCCATTTTTTACATGCAAAATATGACGTGATGTGACATGTGGCCAAGTATGGTAACCCATACTCAGAATTTGTGCTCTGCATTTATCCCATCCAAAGTGCACACACACACACAGCAGTGAACACACACCCGGCGCAATGGGGAGCATTTGGGGGTTCAGTGCCTTGCTACCATTTCTAACAGAATGTGATGATACGTTTTACATTTTTGACATATTCGGCATACAAATAAGTGTGAGTGTGTGCATATATTTAAATATTACTTGTTGATAATTCAAAATTATAACTTCCCAAATAGAAATTAGACCTAGAATTTCATTTCCTAGAATTTTCCTATTTTTGTTTTACTTTTTAAAAAATGTTCAAGACATGATAGCCTTGAAAACTAAAACTATTGTATGTTTTCATATATTGAAATAGATAAAAAAAAACAATGCACAATAATACATTAAAAATACATAAATAAAAAAATAATAAAAATGGAATACAAAATACAACAACAAAAAAGAGATAAAAATTTCGAGATGAAAATTAGAAATGTTTCCTTGGGACCTACAGTTATTGAAATAAGTTTAAATTGATGAACTAAAATGACTAAATAATAATAATAATAATTAAAGGTGTATTTAGAAATATTTTTAGAAATAAAAAACAAAAATGAATAAAAATGACAAAAGAACAAAATTAGCCTACTAAAACTTAAACTTAGTCAAGTGAAAACTGAAAATATAAAAACAAAACTTACTAAACTACTTTAAAATATTAATAAATACTGTTTATATGTAAACAGTACAATGCTGTGTGTATATATGTATGTGTGTGTTTTTTTGCTGAACACAAAAGAAGATATTTTGAAGAATGTTCAAAAGACGGTAGCTAAAGACTTCCATAGTATGAAAAAAAATAAAGTCAGTGGCTACCATCAACTTTCTGGTTACCAACATTCCTCAAAATGTCGTCTTTTGTGTTCAGCAGAAACAAGAAACTACAGGTTTGGAACAAGTGGAGGATGAGTAAATAATGACAGAATTTTCATTTTTGGGTGAACTATCCCTTTAATTATACCATGAGAAAGACACCCTTTACTTTTAATGTAAGCTGCTGGAATGGACTGATTGGTTCTGGTCGGGCTCCTGTCGTGTGCTCCTCCACGCATTACATGGACTGTAACGAGATGAGAGCAGGATATTAGATGGACTAATAGCAGAGAAATAGGTCTTTTACGGGAAGCAGTGTGGCCGTTATTGCATAGACTCGGCGAGAGAAAACAATCCTGCTGTAAGGTTACCCGCAGATACGCAGACCATGTGCTTTCCCACAAGCATGTTTTCAAACAGCCGTTATTTCCTGACGGCTGCTGAGGTCCAGACTGACTTTTGATTTCCGGCTGAGTGGACGATATCATGGACGAGTCGTGTCTAGACTGTACAGGTCCATCTCAATAAATTAGAATGTCATGGAAAAGTTAATTTATTTCAGTAATTCGACTCAAATTGTGAAACTTGTGTATTAAATAAATTCAATGCACACAGACAGAAGTAGTTTAAGTCTTTGGTTCTTTTAATTGTGATGATTTTGATAAGACCAATAAAAAAATAAAAATAAAAAATAAAACATTTTTAGTGAATTAATGGCATTCTGGAAAGTATGTTAATTTACTGTATATGTACTCAATACTTGGTAGGGGCTCCTTTTGCTTTAATTACTGCCTCAGTTCGGCGTGGCATGGAGGTGATCAGTTTGTGGCACTGCTGAGGTGGTGTGGAAGCCCAGATTTCTTTAACAGTGGCCTTCAGCTCATCTGCATTTTTTGGTCTCTTGTTTCTCATTTTGCTCTTGACAATACCCCATAGATTCTCTGTGAGGTTCAGGTCTGGTGAGTTTGCTGGCCAGTCAAGCACACCAACACCATGGTCATGTAACCAACTTTTGGTGCTTTTGGCAGTGTGGGCAGGTGCCAAATCCTGCTGGAAAATGAAATCAGCATCTTTAAAAAGCTGGTCAGCAGAAGGAAGCATGAAGTGCTCCAAAATTTCTTTGTAAACGGGTGCAGTGACTTTGGTTTTCAAAAAACACAATGGACCAACACCAGCAGAATCATCACAGACTGTGGAAACTTAACACTGGACTTCAAGCAACTTGGGCTATGAGCTTCTCCACCCTTCCTCCAGACTCTAGGACCTTGGTTTCTAAATGAAATACAAAACTTTCTCTCATCTGAAAAGAGGACTTTGGACCACTGGGCAACAGTCCAGTTCTTCTTCTCCTTATCCCAGGTAAGGCACCTCTGACGTTGTCTGTGGTTCATGAGTGGCTTAACAAGAGGAATACGACAACTGTAGCCAAATTCCTTGATATGTCTGTGTGTGGTGGCTCTTGATGCCTTGACCCCAGCCTCAGTCCATTCCTTGTGAAGTTCACCCAAATTCTTGAATCAGTTTTACTTGACAGTCCTCACAAGGCTACGGTTCTCTCGGTTGGTTGTGCATCTTTTTCTTCCACACTTTTTCCTTCCACTCAACTTTCTGTTAGCATGCTTGGATACAGCACTCTGTGAACAGCCAGCTTCTTTGGCAATGAATGTTTGTGGCTTACCCTCCTTGTGATAGGTGTCAATGATTGTCTTCTGGACAACTGTCAGATCAGCAGTCTTCCCCATGATTGTGTAGCCTAGTGAACCAAACTGAGAGATCATTTTGAAGGCTCAGGAAACCTTTGCAGGTGTTTTGAGTTGATTAGCTGATTGGCATGTCACCATATTCTAATTTGTTGAGAGTGAATTGATGGTTTTTTGTTAAATGTGAGCCAAAATCATCACAATTAAAAGAACCAAAGACTTAAACTACTTCAGTCTGTGTGCATTGAATTTATTTAATACACGAGTTTCACAATTTGAGTTGAATTACTGAAATAAATGAACTTTTCCAAGACATTCTAATTTATTGAGATGCACCTGTGTGTGTGTATATATATAATCGATTTGTTAATATCATCTACACCAAATCCAACCCTAAACCTACCCTCTCCCAACCTACTTGCGGCATAAGTTCCTCCCACTTGTCTCCCCAGCACTGTCTCCCTCATCTAACACACCTGTTTCAACGCATCAGCTCATTAGTAGAGACTGAAATTGAACCCAAAAAGGTGCTGAGAGTTGAGAGAAAATACGATGCGAGTCAGATCCGCGTCACGTTCAGCAGCGACATCTCTTAAAGAAGTAGCAGCCAAAACAACCTAATTACCAGCTGCTGTGTCTGTTCATCAAGAATAAAAGAAAAAAGAGGAAATAAATAACTTTTATACAGCTGTAAGTATTTATCTTTATTTAGTTTAGAATTTAGTGTTTGATAACTTTATTCAATTTTTGTATATTTCTGCTGAGGGGCACAGGAAGCCTACCTAAATATAACATTTATTATAATGGGTTTAGGGGAAGATTGTTTTAAGAACTCTAATAAATCTGAAAATTATTAGCTCTTAATTGTAATGTAATGTTTAATGGCTATAGTCAGTGGTTAAATTTTTTTTATAGGGAAATCAGTATTACTTGGTATCAGTGATGCTGGCCTTCAGTCATAAAAAAGATGCCATTAAGTTGTTTGTCCATTAATCTGAAGATTGAATGTGAAATTATTGCAGAATAAAAGTATATTTAAAACTTAAATGTTTGGTGGGATTTCAGAAAAAATGTTGTTGTTGTTTAATCGATTGGCTGCACTAATATGTATATAAACACACACACACACATACACACACACACACACACACACACACACACACACACACACACACACACACACACACACACACACAAACTTAGTTATAGATTTCTATATAAGTAAGTTTTTATATAAAAATATAAAATTATCATTATTTTGATAAATTCGTATTAATTTCTGTGTTTTGGATAAATAGAAATGAATACAAATTCATTAGAATAATTATAATTTTATATATTCATGGTTTTGATAAAACAAGAAAGAAAAATACAAAGGGCCTCTGTTTGTTTCCAAGCTTTAGCGATTCTCTTTGGTGCTATTAAGAGCTTGAAAAATCTGCAGAACAAAGCTGTTCTCGGATATGGTTCTTATCTCACAAATTAATCAGCATATTTCCGCACAAGACTTCTGACAGCTTCCATACTGCAAATGAATGGACATTTGGACGAACTCCAATTGAAATGCCATCCATTCATTTAGCTCTTATTCAAGAAATCAGAGCTAAATGAGCTTTTTTTCCCCACACATTTCTGAAGAGGCTTGCAAAGTCACTGCCCCTTGCATGTTTGTTTATTCAATATTTTGCCTAATTTGATTATGCTTCCAGGCAGCACAGATCCCTTTAACACGCTGTATGCTTATCCACAGCGTAGGGTTAGTAAAAGGCCATCCCACGATCCTGAGCACTTTACCAACCTCACAACACAGAGCAGAAGATCTCACTTCATCTCTGCGTTTTTTTGTGGCACCACGACCATCATTTGCTCCTCTTAATACGAGAGCCTTATTTTTCTGCTTTTAAAAGCCTCCCCGCATCTGTGTACTTACTGTCTGTATTATTCATGCTCATACTGTACATCTCTCAACCTCACCCGCATCATTTCTGGCAGCCGACAGAGAGAGAGAGAGGATCTGAGCATCTCTGAAGCTTCTGGTCAAAGCCAGTGAGGTTACGCAGCCCGGCCAGGCCAGGGTCCGCAGGGGCCTGGAGCTCTTGAGTGGAGACACCAGTGGGCTAATGGAGCAGCACACCCACTCCCTCAGCTGTGAGAGGTAGAGAGAGTGTGATGAGCCTGAGGGACTGAGTAAATATGAATGAGGTCTTTCCTCCCACGTGCTCCTCGCAGCAGAAGCCATTGATGTTGTTTTGACATCTGAGTGTGAGAGAACAAAAGCAGCAGAGCCTGAGTAGACTGAAGAGGGCTGGGCTCTTCCAGCGCACCGCACCATGAGTTTGACCCAACACGTGTCTTAAGCAGCCGTGATATGATACAGCAGAACTTGACAGTGATTATGGGACAGAAATTAATGGGGGTAAAAATTAGTGATATTTGGCTCTTTTTTTTTTTTTTATTATTATCGGCATCGGCTGTTAAGTTTTTCTGTTTGGCCGATGTGTTGGAGTCAGGATGTGTTGTTTTATTTTGACAGCATATATAGCAATTCTGCTTGGTGCCATGTGATAACTTAATTATGGAACAGAAATTAATGGGGGTAAAAAAAAATTATATTTGGCTTTTTGTGATTATTGCCATTGGCTGTTAAATGTTTCTTTTTGGCTGATGTGTTTGTGAAAAAAAGTGTGTTATTGCATTTGCTTTTTTGTTATAATAAATAGAATGTCAAATGCTATATTTTTTCCATCTACTGTAAGCATTCAGCAAAAATGCATTTTATTATTGAAGTTTTTGAATATCTAAAAATAAAATATATATAATATATAATATATATATATATCATTTTTTTCCCTTTATATTGTTAAGGACTTTGTGAAAAATACTATGTTAGGTTACACAATCAAGAAGTTGCCTTCAAAATGAATCTGTTTTTACAGGTTTATTTATTATCTAGTATGTATGTGTTTTAAATGATCTCTAATGTGATATCTTGGCTTTCTATCAGCCAATGGCAACCCTGCTCTTGCCCATTAAAAAATAAAATAAAAATAAATAAACAAATGATTGCTAGTAAACATGTTATTAAAAGTCAAAATAAGAAAGCTAACATTCTAAGGTATTTCTTAAAATTCTGTTCTACCCATAGTTAATCACACTGCTCTTCATATTTGCTACATGAAATCCATTACTTGCTTCTTACTAATTTTTGGGTGCTGATTCCAAAAATAGTGGCTGCTTCTCACAAAATATGCATTTTGTAGCATCTTTGCTTTCAATGGCCATTTGTAAAATGAAAAAATCTTGTATTATGCCTTAATCTCCATAGAAACTGCCAAAAGTGATGGTTACTTTATTTACTCTGAAAGTCATCTTGCCAATTTTTAGGCTTTTTTTCAGTGTATTTTTCTTTTCTTTTTTTTTCAAAATAATTAAAATAGAGGATATATTTTAATAAATTGATTGAATTGAAATATTTTACCTTAAAGAGTGACAATCTGTATGTTTATGGTTAGAATAACATAATACTACATAAAAGTCAAGAATATGTCTGAAAACAACTCCAGTTTCTGACGCTCCTCAGGGCCAGTGTGAAAAATGAGTCGATTGGTGAAACAGTCACTTGTCCAGTCAGGCCAGTTTGCGTGTATTTTAATGCTGCTGTTGATGAGCAGAGGAGCAAAAGAGTGAAGGGACATAGTTAGAAAAACAGGTACACATCAGAATGGCATATGCATATTAAATAGTTTTAATTTATAGTTAAAAACATAAAGCATAAATTGTAAACCCAAAAGCTTATTTAGATATTATTTGTAGTAAATTCATCTTGTGAAGAAGTCTTAATATTTTTTTTCTAGGATTCTTTAATTAATGGAAAAATCAAAACACCATTTAAAATAGAAATTTTGTGCAACATAAATGTCTTTACTGCCACTTTTGTTCGATGTAATGCATATCCTTTCTGAATAAAAGTATTGCTTTCTTTAATCTTACCGATCACAAATTTTAGGATAGTGTAGCTGCAAATATGAAATATATGTATGTTTGTATAGACTGTGATTTTGTCCCTTCAGGCATTTTTTTCACAATAAATAAATACATAAATATATGCATCCTAAAAAAAATTCATACAGCATTAATTTTGGATCTTCCGTCACATTTTGGGACCTACTGGGACAAACTGAAATTTTCACAGGATTCTTAATCCAGTGGACAATCCAATCATTCCTGATAGATAAATGAACCCTGATGGTCTTTTTCTCCCTCAATATCCTGTTTTATTTAAAATATGTCAGTTTACAAAAGTAAAATGTGTTGTGAGTTTCAGTTGATTCTGATCTACACAAGTATTAAGATCTTGAAAGATTCTCTTGGATGTTCTAGCAGCATTTTATCCTTCAAGTTACCATAAAGGGTCTGTTGGGAGCTACCTTTTCCCCTCTAAGAAAATTCCCATTGGGATTCTTTAGGATTAACTCAGATAGAATTGGACTAGGTTGAGCACTCTCATAATTTTTAAAAGTTTGCCTGAGTAAATCTGCTTTTGTTTTAGCATCGGTGTGAATCATGTGGTTTAGAGTGTTTAGTAATGGACCTGTTGGGAGTATGTAGTCTGTGGGACGTTTCTTCAGTCCATGCCTCATGCTGTTGATCAGCGCTTGGTGTGTTTGTGTGCGTTTGCGCTAAAGATTTTTGGCAAGATCCAAGAGGAGAGTCCAGAGTCATTCAAAGCAGTAATTAGCTGCAGTGAGCAAATAAACTGTATTACAAACTTTGCATGAAAAGCTGCAATTATCATGTTTGTGGAAAGCAGAGTGAAATTTGGGAGCATCAGCACTCTGGGCATGTTCATTTGTAGATCCTGTCTCTCTATTTGTGTGTTTTAACACACTACCTGACAAAAAGCGTGAATGTGTATATCTATAGTATATATCATATGATCATAAGGGTGTTATTACTGCTTATCTCCAAACAGAATTGCAACAGTATGTAGCATTTGGACCAATCAGACACAATTTCTCATTTGATTTAACAAATGAAACTAGTTATTAGATTAACAAATAATCACAGACCCCTCACCCAATACACATTCTTAGGTGCCCCTATGTCTGCAGACGCCGCCAGAGCACCCCCGGTGCCATGGCAACCCATCAGATAACATTAGTTTTATTGCGCAAAGGAATGCAAAATGGTCAAGAAACACTCACTTCATATCCACTTTAGGAAAAGGACATTTATGCCATAAAATGGACTCTTCTCTAATTAATTCATAGGAAAACCTTTCTTTGAATGAGCACACATATCATTAAGTCCTTGTGTATATTATTACTGTTTTTGTGTATTTTAATACTGTTTTATGCATGCTTATAATAGATCAATAGTTAATATCACTCTGACTGTAACATGTTTGGTCTCTATCAATTCGTCTTCGGATGATCTAACTGAGAGTGAATATTACATGTTGATACCTATGCAACATATCAGTGTCCTAAGAATCTTTAATAGTTTGTATAATAACTTTCAATCCAACCCCTTTTGGAAATTACCATGCTCTCAGACAAAGGGCCATAAAACCCCCAGTATTTCCAAAACTCCCGCTTGGAAATTCAGCCTTTCTCATTGGTCAAGCCCATCCTGAAAGGCGTGACTCTTCGCAGACTTTAAAGAGCCCACGCGCTCTCTCTCTCTCTCTTCTACCAAAAAGTGCCCTGGAGATCACCTGGGAAACCTCGCGGCTCCCCTTCCGGGGGAGCCCGATCTTCTGGCAATTTTAAGTTCGGTAACTTTGGGAACTCACTTCGGACTAATCATGGCTGGAAGGACGAAGCTTTTACTCCAAAAGGAATCCCCCCCGGGAATCTACGCATTATACATGCACCAGGATACTTTACTCAGCACCCACAAAAACCATGCAAGTAACCGCTTGTTAACTATCTAGATGCGCTTCTAGGCTTCGACCCCTTTTAATTAAGGTGATATGATTTTCTAATGGCTCAAACCCAGGTTTTAGTTAGTTAAAATCCTGCCATGGTTCTCTTGCGCGCGAGCGCTCTCTCTCTCGCTCTCTCTCTCTCTCTCTCTCTCTCTCTCTCTCTCTCTCTCTCTCTCTCTCTCTCTCTATGCCTTCCTTGCCTTGGCATCCATGTTTAATGTGTGTATGTCTGTGTCTAGTTCTATGTTTCATGTTCCCCTGTAGTGTAGTTTAATAAACATCCATATGTATTCACGCTTGGTTGTCTGTGTCTGCTGCTCTCAGAACTAAGTCACTTTAACGTCCGATCTTGCTACAATGCTCGGAGCACTGCTTCGTTAAGGAAATTATTTGTCGTGGCCAGAGGAATAATTTTTCTCAAAGTCAATAGAAGGGTCCGTACTGCGGACGAACTAATCATTCTATTGTACTATTAATACTATAGCTAATTCCTGAAGATGGATATATAATTGATAACCCGTTATGATTTATTATGTTCATCTCATAAAGCAAATATGCTACAGATGGTGGAGAATGCGGGCAGTTAAAATCTAGTTCTGTGAGCAGACTCAGTAACAATTGTGTGTTTCTTATGTGTGTTTATTCAAACCAAGACTACTATCCAACTGCGTCTTTTTGTGAATGAATGTAGGCTACACGCCCACTTTCCGTGCCTTAAGTTTTTTTGTTGAGTTTCTCGCTGAGAAACCAGCCACTGTTAATGGCTTAAGTTAACTGTAGTTTATAAATCTGACCCTATAAAACGAAGAAACCTTTTATAGTGTGTCTTAATGCTATTTTAACCGCCCTAAATCGAGCGAAGAAACCCTCTTTTAGCGCGAAGAAGATGGCTTAAGTTAACTGTTTATAAATTTGACCCTATAAAACGAAGAAACCTTTTATAGTGTGTCTTAATGCTATTTTAACCGCCCTAAATCGAGCGAAGAAACCCTCTTTTAGCGCGAAGAAGATAGCGAGCGATGTTCCTCGCTTATCTTAAAATTAAGGCCTTATATTATATGTAGCTAGATTGATGCCATTGGTGTTCCGATGCCATACAACTAGACTATTACTCCCGCGGGTTTAACCATTAGCGTAGCTAACTAATGCGTGCCCCCTCGCCCGATCACGGAGCAACATTAATCTTACTGCAGGTCAGTGTCGGATTAATGATAACCGGGAGTCTTAAAATCTTGATCAAGTAATTGTTGCAACAACTGCATAAGTCCCATATATCTGGCGAAGAAATCCCAGATCGGCAGCACGTATAAATATATATAAATATATTTTCTATTAAAGTTATGATCTTGGGCGAAGAATCCCCATTTTCAGTTTTGAACAGCATAAGTCCCATATATCTGGCGAAGAAATCCCAGATCGGCAGCACGTATAAATATATATAAATATTTTTTCTATTAAAGTTATGATCTTGGGCGAAGAATCCCCATTTTCAGTTTTGAACAGCATAAGTCCCGTATATCTGGCGAAGAAATCCCAGATCGGCAGCGCGTATAAATATATATAAATATATATATATATATTTTTTCTTTATATTAAAGTTATGATCTTGGGCGAAGAACCCCATTTTCAGTTTTGAACAGCATAAGTCCCATATCCAACTAGTAAATGTCAGATCGGCAGTGCATAGAGTTTTAGATGAAATCTATTTGATATTGGGTAAAGAAAATCCCCACTTTCGGGTTTCGTTGTAAACCGCGTAAGTCTCTCCTGAACAGATAAATCTCTTCAGGACAGCGGCTTAAATTTTAGCTGTGTGATAAAAAAAAAATCTCACTACAGTATTTCATCTGCTTATTGTCGCGTGTCATTGCATTCATATTAATCCACTGATGTGATGCAATTGGTCGATTTAATGGTGTAATGTTTTGCCATTGTCTGTGAAGTGAACGCGCTGTGTAAGTTATGAATGAAGTGTGAACGACAGCTCGACTGGATGAGCGCGAGATTCCCATGCATGTTTACCTCTGGCTCACGTGCTTCGCGCACACACCGGTTGTTAAGCGTGCATTGGTTTCTTAGCAACGCCTGACCCCGAAAGGCGATAGCGAGCCCTTTCCGGTTCAAACCAAAGACAGCGCATACGTCACAGACTAATGTAAACAGACCATTGCATGTAGCCAAAGCTACCGCGCTAACGGCCCTACATGGATAGGAGCTAAAGCCCTTACCTCAGCTGTTAGCTGTTAGCATCCGACTGACACTTAGAGACAGCGTGTGTAAAGTGTAACAGAACTCCTACCTCTACAGTTTCTTTCTGTTCCACCTTCTGCTGAGCTATCAATTACTTTGGTCTCCCCCACATGCTTTGGTTGATTTGTGTATTTTATTTTACCGTGTTATTTGCAGCAATTATTTATTTATTTTATTTGGGCTTGTTTTATTTCATCTACTCCAGTCTGTAGTTAAGTCTAGCTACACCTATTGAGCAAAATTTAATTTACTTAGATTTTAAATCTATTTAAAACAATTTTCCATTTATTTTCCTACGCAATTAGGACATTTTAACTTTGTTTCAATTTTCAATTTTATTTTGTTACCCTTTTCCTCTCCTTCCTCTATAGGCATAGGTAATGCTAGCCACAAGCTGCTTCATCCTAGACGCTTAATCTTTCTGTTGTCCCCTCTCAATGTTCCCTGTCAGGTAGCATGCCCCCTGGTGCTCGGCAGTAAGCTGACGAGTCATCCATGGGGAATTCTCGGGGGCTGGACTCGTCTGCCTGACCTACCCGACATGTACTGGAAAGGGGGCGCCTCGGATACCTCTGGCCCTGTACTCCGAGTGGCAACACGCAGCACGACATCAGCAATAGGGACCTCAAGTGTTGTATCAACCATACTGACTGACACATAAGGGCAATTTTGGTTAAGTACCCTGTGAAGTTACACGGTGGTCCACCCTTTTGAGAGGAGCGAACTCATCCATAGTTCGAGGCCCAAAAGGGGTCCGTGTAACTTGGGACCCACAGGCGAAACCCAATTTTGGCTGTGCCAGCTAGTCGTTGAGCCTCCCTCACTTGAGTGATGCAACATTGTGCCAAAAGGCATTGCTGTTTGAGTGGTTGCCACCGGGTGCCATGGGTGCGAGTGATCAGGAGCCCCTGCAGTTGTGTGCTCGGGAGAGTCAAGGGAGACGGCCCAATCACTGGGGCTCACCCGGGTAACCTCAGCTCATCACCAAGCCTAACAACACCTAAGATATAGCCATTCACTCAATATGAAACGTGAAGAGGACTAGAGAGCCTCTCTGCTTTAGCGTGCTTGGTCTGTCCAGCTATCTCTCTCATCACCTCCCTAGGCAGTACAAGAGCCCCGCTCCGCAGTCCTTGTCACAGCCCCTAGAGGTGGTAGTAAGCCCTTGATTTCCCACTATTCCTTTCTAAATTTGAACTTTGATTTTTTTTTTTTTTTTATTATTAATTTCGGTTCTGTTTGTTTTGGTTGTTTTGTGGGCCCGGAGACCAAACCTGTTTGAACCATCAGAAAATACTTGGTAATAACGTTGATAAACCAAATAGCCTAAGTCATTAAATGACCCCCTAGGTTATCACCCATCAACAGTGTTACCCATAGTTTTCGGGTGCTCACTCACACCAATTATTCACTCCTGCCTTAGCAGCCACGATATGTAAGCGTTTAGTTTGCGTCACTAACTGATCACACCAGTTAATCATGCAACACATAGCCCAAATATTTTAGCTCACTAAATCTGTGCGGACTTGCATTGGTGTTTTGTGTTTTTCCCTCTCCACTTGTGCTCCACCTGTGTCCAGATTATCCGGCTTGGCTAAGCACTGCAACAGACGCCCTCCGGTCCGGGACCACTCCTGATCTACAGCACATGAGCGAAACAGCTGGATGACAACCTGAACTGGCAGACAGACCATGATCAAACCAGGGCTACAGCCACAGAGAGCCAGCCAGGATCATCGGTGCTCTTGCCTGCAACCGCATCATCCAGTTAAAGCCAAGCGAAAGATGCTTCGACCACAAGGAGGCCCGGAGGACCGGGAGCGCGTGCAGAACCGCCAGGCCAGCTGGACCAGCAAATGACAGCGGATGAAGAGGACAAGGAGCTACAAGAGGAAGTAGAAAGTTTCAGGATGCCTCTACAAAACCCACACAGACACTGAGCACAGAGAGCAGCTGGAATAGAAGCCAGAGAGGCTCCAGCAGGCTAAAGCTCTCTTAAGTAATGACCCAGGCGAACTGAAACAATGCCTGTGAATGCCACCTGCAAGCTGCCGAGCTGAAATCCAAGTCTCTGCTCAGCGACGAGGCAACTTCAAACGCCAACCAACAAAGCCAAGGCGAACTCAATGTCACAAATGAACTGAAATAGGCTTGCAGACCACGAGGTGAACAGAAAGGGAAAACACAACACAGAATTTCCCCTGACAAGCAGGCCCAGGCCCACTGTTCACACCTCACTTGCCAGCAACCACAGGTGGGGCAGGGACCCTTCCAGAGCATCACTGCAGATACACACACCGTGTGGCCCCACAGACCCCAACCAACTGGCCCGCAGAAGGCCACCACACTGGCCTGCCTGCAAAACATGAACTTTTATGCTCGAACTCTGCCCCATGTGACCACACGAGACAGGCTATCTGCTCAGGATCACCTCCGGCCTTGAAACACAACATCCTGTACCAGCAGTCTGAAACCGTCAAAGCGGATTACAAAACTTACGAGAAGCCTGCTACAGCCAGCTCTGAGTCTACGGCAGACAACAGATGCATCACATTGTGAGTCACCATTCAAGCGCCATGGTCTTCCCCCGCACAATGACCACCTGACATCTGCGGAACTCAGCCCATATGGCCTACAGACAACACAGCGCTGCCTCCATAAAGACTGGTAAAATCCTGCCTATCCCTGCACAGTACCCAGAACTGACTCTGGAGTGCACACGGGCCAGCAACAGAGATCCTGAGGACATAAAACGTGGCCTCCACAGCAGCGCAAACAGGATATATCAGACTCTCAAAACTCCTTTTAACTGCGAGTGGCATAAGAAACTTACCAGAAAGCCCTCCTACTAAAAGAAACGCCCAGATCTTGTCAAACAGTCTCTCACAACAGAGACATCCATCCTAATGCCAGATGGTCATGGCACCCAAACAGCACATCAGCAGACGGCTGACGGCCCACGACAAGCCAAAATAAACACACGGTCAACTCTCCTGCACCTGACCATCAGCTCCATGAGACCGTACACCCTGTGTACACAACCCCAAATGAACACCGGCTCTCTTTTCACCAACATGGACCTGTCGTATGGTTTTGAGCCCGAGGGACTTTAAGCATTCAGAGAATTAGCCTCAAGTGCGGGAACTTTCACACTTCCAGCCTGCCAACTCATCTGAAGTGCACAGCCAGGTCACAGAGATAAGACCTGACATCTCAGCTGGTCGCGAGAACTCAGTCTCAAGGTCAGACCAGCCCACGACCCAGACTCCTCCTGCCTTTACATCTTGAAAGGCACATCACTGTGATAGATGCTTCATCAGAAAGTCAACACAGTTCCCAACCAGCAGGAAACAGCATGTTGGAAAACAAGGCGAGACTTGGAGTTCTGCTGACACTGGAGTAAATCCAATTTTTATGTCAATTCCAACTCCTGGGCAGACCCCAAGCTGAAGCTCAGGAACAGAACTGAACTCTTAAAGCCCAAAGGTGTGCACGGAACACGCAGCCATACATGCATACAACCTTCTCAGTGATAAAGAGCTGCTGGGTCACATTGACCCTTTGCCGAAAGTGAGACAGCCGAATCTCCGGGCTGAAGGGCAAGAACCCCAGCCACTCCAGCCAGACAGGTCACCTAGACAGACTGTCAGGTCACAGAGGTCACGGGAAAATCTCACAGCCAGCCATGAGGACATGGCCTGAAGCCTCACACGCTTCAAAGCACTCACCGAGCACACACCAGACCTGCCTGCGCAAGCAAGTGCAAAAGTTTCCTATGAGACCTCGCAACCCCCGGAGAAGCCCTGTAAAGTGCAAGAACGTCTGGCCAGACCATACCAGATGTTTACACTGGCAAAAATATGAGACTGCACTACCAGCATACACAAAAGGGGAACGGACAGCAACAGTGTGACACACAGACAGCGTGGCCAAACCCTCGAGCACACACCTTCAAGGGGATGGAGGGAACCTGGCCCCACTCTGAGCCACACCCCCTTTTCTAAGAGACATCCTGCACCTGTCGACAACGGCCAGTGCCAAAGCTGCTCTTCACAAGAAGCAACAATGCAGAGCTGATGTCAGCTATGTGGACTCACTCAAGACCACATTACATCATCAAACTCAAATGGCATCTGCACTCTACACCAACAACATGGCCAGAACTAAAGGGGGGTTGCCCACTTCAGCAGAACACTGCTCCCACCGGGGCACTAACTACTCAGATGACAAAAGAGCCCAGCTCCGCACTTCACGAATCATCCAGTGATTCTCCAGTCTACCACAGCAACACTTCAAGCTGGACTCCCAGTCATCACAGTACAAGTGACAGCCATCCTGATAACCCTTTAAATCGCATCAGCTCACAAGAACTGCATCAAAGAACTCCTCAGTTACACAGACTCAAATTATGCCAATCTCAGCTTCGCACGCCACCTCCTTGGCTAGAAAAAAAATGAGTTTGCCACAATGAACAGGAAGCCAGTCAAGCACCAACACCTGTACCAGGCGTGCAACAACATCGCAAGTGCATTGCATGGTGAGCTACGGCCTCAACCATGAACCACCCACCCACCCACCAATGACATGGCAGCCGTAACCAGAATGAAACCAACTTTCACCTCCAGGGTACACACCTCGCAGCCCTGACACTAACTTAAAAGCTATCCATAAATGTCATTGCCTAAATGCAAACCGCTGACTGAACAATAAAGCTTGTTCTCTACCACCTCCCTAACCCCATCCAACCACCCTATCACATCTACTCGACTTGCTGCTGCTCCAGCCCTCAAACTGCGGCATGACGTCACACACATGCTACATGTGCTGAGCAACATTGCATACTGTGTCCCTGATGCCCACTCTGCGCCAAAGCTTGTGGTGACACAGTGACAAAGGGGGGTCAGGTCAATGCATACCCACAACGCACCATGTGCTGGACACCACAGTACCAGAGACACTTATAAGACACTAAAACAAGTGGCATACGGGGCTGGCATAAAGCAAGATGTGGCGGAATGTGTCAGAGCATGTCAATTCCAAAACAGCAAGCCTGAACCACAAAGCCCCACTACAATGCACTCCACTTTGGGTTTACAATCACTGAAATGACCCTTAGCTGTTTCACCACATATGGGCCGATAATACCAAGCAGATCTGTGTCAGTCCTCACTTCCCAGTCTGCCAGCATGTCACAGAAAGCAAACCCCATAGGAGATGTGAACACCTGACTAAGAGGCATTACAGAGAGCCTCACCCTAAAGACCACTGAACTTTTAATATTCTGAGTAATAGTCACAATCCGGAAAAGACTCCTGACACACGACTCAAGCCAGAATCACCACCACGGGGAGCTAAACAAGGCCATCAGTTCCTTAAGCTATGCCCTCAAAGCCCAGCTGACACTACGCGACAAGCACAGCACCCATCGGCAAAAGGAACTGATACATGGCCAAAACCCCCATAGACAAACTGGCAGCGAAAGTCCAGGATGGTTTCAGGCATCAGACCACTGAGTTCCTGAGAGAGCTGTTGCACATCTCACGCTTCACAGACAAGCTCGAAATGAAGACTCGGGATAAACTCAAGGTACCAGGTGGAGTGAAACCGGAAACAAAGGAAAAAGTTGAACAGCTCCAAGAAGCCCTTGCAGTTGCTGAAAGTGACCGACAAGAACTAAAGGCTTCCCAGAAAGACATGAGAAGACATCTACAGTCTGCAGAACAGCTACTAAAGGAAGCCAAAACTGACCTTAAAACAAAAGACTCTGAAATAAATGCTCTGGAAGACCACCTAAAAAGGAATTAGAGCCAAGAAAAGCGGAGCCCTCGTCAGCATCACCACCGCTGAGCAGAATGGAGTCCCCCATCCAAGAATTGCTACACACTGGAAGAAGTGAATGGCCGCAAACCAAAGCATCGCCAGCCCTCACCACAGAACTCTTCCCTTCTAGCAAAAGAAGAAACCCTCTCCATGCAGACCCCGAAACTGCACGAGACGACTCCCAAAGACCTTGACAAACTGGCCAAAACATCCCCAGTTCGACCAAACACTACAGAAGGCCGAGATATCCAGAAGTGGAAGCTCACGCGACTGACAGAGACAGGTTACACCTCCTCAGACCCACATCCAGTCCTGAGAGTCAACCTGATGCAAAGGTCCATGAACAGGTGCACAGCTGCACGCCCTCAGACCTTCAAACGGAACCACTGGAGAAGAGGGGCCCAGGTGGAGACACTGCGTGACCTGACACGGAAGGCCTTTAACAAGCACAAGGCCTCTACCAAAGGTGTTTGTAAGACCCCACTGAATCTGAACTGCACAACCCAGAATCCAAAACAGACGCCAGAAGGCACCCAGCATTGCCACAATGTAAGGCCCTTCTACAGAAAGCCACTAGCCAGCAGAGGAAAGAGCCATTGCCATGGCAACAGACCCAGGTCCCAGAAAAGCCACTGGCAGGAACCATGGAAAAGGCCATCCTCATCCTGCGAACACCATGGTATGTCCGACGACAGTCCCCACAAGATCCTCCTCCACACCTTTCACACAGGTGCCAAACGGATGTTTCACAAGGACAGCCGGACACTCCTACTTCTGAGTTACAGGAGCTTCTGATACTGGCAGAAGAGCTCCTTGAAATAGACTCAACCGAGGAGTACTGCGAAGGACAAACTTCTGACTCCTCGCCTGACGCAACACAGCATCAGACCCCTCCAAGGGAGGAGCATCCCTTAAAACTAGTCGACACCCCAGAAGCAACCAGACAACGTTGGGTTGAGCAACGGCCCACATGCCCGACAGCGAAACCTCTACCAACACAACTCAGGCAAGCTCAAGTCGGTGCCGCCACAAAAGCAAAGCGACACCGCAAACATCAGATTTATGGTAATGTTCCAGCAGAACAGAGGGCTAACAACCACCTGCACTCTCACCAGTGAGAGTCTAACCCGGCTGTTCCACACCACGGGTACCACAGATAGCCTTCTGGCTAACAGCATCAACAACCATCTGACCCGGACCAACCCACTTCGGGATGACAGCTGACACTGCCTCGACATCTGCTGCACCAGCTCGAGGATCCGCACCTTACTACAGCCTACAGTTCCACAGCTTCCCACTTGACAGCATCCACCACGGCACCACAACCACTCCTGGAGGCAACCAACAACCAGAAAGCCACCACTGTCCCCCAGCCATGAGTGGCAGGTGCAAGTCTGATTGTTCTGCATCTTTAACGTCGCTCGTTGCTGTCTATTGGACGGACAACAACGTTCGAAAGAGGGGAATTATGTAGCATTTGGACCAATCAGACACAATTTCTCATTTGATTTAACAAATGAAACTAGTTATTAGATTAACAAATAATCACAGACCCCTCACCCAATACACATTCTTAGGTGCCCCTATGTCTGCAGACGCCGCCAGAGCACCCCCGGTGCCATGGCAACCCATCAGATAACATTAGTTTTATTGCGCAAAGGAATGCAAAATGGTCAAGAAACACTCACTTCATATCCACTTTAGGAAAAGGACATTTATGCCATAAAATGGACTCTTCTCTAATTAATTCATAGGAAAACCTTTCTTTGAATGAGCACACATATCATTAAGTCCTTGTGTATATTATTACTGTTTTTGTGTATTTTAATACTGTTTTATGCATGCTTATAATAGATCAATAGTTAATATCACTCTGACTGTAACATGTTTGGTCTCTATCAATTCGTCTTCGGATGATCTAACTGAGAGTGAATATTACATGTTGATACCTATGCAACATATCAGTGTCCTAAGAATCTTTAATAGTTTGTATAATAACTTTCAATCCAACCCCTTTTGGAAATTACCATGCTCTCAGACAAAGGGCCATAAAACCCCCAGTATTTCCAAAACTCCCGCTTGGAAATTCAGCCTTTCTCATTGGTCAAGCCCATCCTGAAAGGCGTGACTCTTCGCAGACTTTAAAGAGCCCACGCGCTCTCTCTCTCTCTCTTCTACCAAAAAGTGCCCTGGAGATCACCTGGGAAACCTCGCGGCTCCCCTTCCGGGGGAGCCCGATCTTCTGGCAATTTTAAGTTCGGTAACTTTGGGAACTCACTTCGGACTAATCATGGCTGGAAGGACGAAGCTTTTACTCCAAAAGGAATCCCCCCCGGGAATCTACGCATTATACATGCACCAGGATACTTTACTCAGCACCCACAAAAACCATGCAAGTAACCGCTTGTTAACTATCTAGATGCGCTTCTAGGCTTCGACCCCTTTTAATTAAGGTGATATGATTTTCTAATGGCTCAAACCCAGGTTTTAGTTAGTTAAAATCCTGCCATGGTTCTCTTGCGCGCGAGCGCTCTCTCTCTCGCTCTCTCTCTCTCTCTCTCTCTCTCTCTCTCTCTCTCTCTCTCTCTCTCTCTCTCTCTATGCCTTCCTTGCCTTGGCATCCATGTTTAATGTGTGTATGTCTGTGTCTAGTTCTATGTTTCATGTTCCCCTGTAGTGTAGTTTAATAAACATCCATATGTATTCACGCTTGGTTGTCTGTGTCTGCTGCTCTCAGAACTAAGTCACTTTAACGTCCGATCTTGCTACAATGCTCGGAGCACTGCTTCGTTAAGGAAATTATTTGTCGTGGCCAGAGGAATAATTTTTCTCAAAGTCAATAGAAGGGTCCGTACTGCGGACGAACTAATCATTCTATTGTACTATTAATACTATAGCTAATTCCTGAAGATGGATATATAATTGATAACCCGTTATGATTTATTATGTTCATCTCATAAAGCAAATATGCTACAAGTAATTGATGTTTTCTAAGCATTTCTGCAATTTCCATTGGATGACAGAATCATGGACAGAAGGATCCTGACTTACATTATGCTGAAATATAGTTTATATATTTTGATCTGTTTTCTCCTGCATAAGTCTGCATTACTCTTGTAATATTTCACTATAAAATTAAAAAGTATAATAGTATACGGTGTACGGAAGTTCTAAGCGACCATGCATTATTATTTTCTTCCTCGTCTTCTGGTGAAATTCATGTTCAATTGGATTTAAATCTGGAGATTGACTTGGGCAATCTAAGACTTTCCATTTCTTTGCCCTGATAAATTCCTTGACTGAACTGTCAGGGTGTATTGGGTCGTTGTCCTGATGCAATATGAAGCACTTCCCAATGAATCTGGTGGCATTTTCTTGAATATTGGTTGGCAAGATGGTTTTGTACTCTTCCAAATTCATTCTGCTACTGTCATCATACATTAAGTCATCAGTAAAGTTGAGAGGCCTGTTCCAGAGGCAGCCATGCATGCCCATGCCATGACACCACCTCCACCATGCTTTACAGATGAGGCTGTATGCTTGGGATCACTGCATTTCCCTTTTTTTCTCCACATTTTTGCTTTCCCATCACTTCAATAAAGGTTCGTTTTTGTCTCATCGGTCCATAAACACAGTTCCAAAACTCTTCTGGCTCACCTGCTTTTTTGCAAACTCTAATCTTGCCTTTCTATTTTTGGAGCTGGTCAGAGGTTGTATCTTGCTGTGCAGCATCTGTAATTCTGTGTCAAAGTCTCCTGAGGACAGTAGATTGTCAGAGCAACACCCCAGCTTTCTGAAAGTTGTTGGTGATTTTACAGACATGTCTTTTAGGGTTCATTTTCACAGCTTTTATGATTTGTATGTCATCAACTACTGTTGTTTTCTCAGCCAATCAGGTAGTTGTTGGTTGCTGGTGTCGCTGGTGGTTTCCAAACTCTTGATTTCTCCATGCCCTTTGTTTTTGCTGTAGCTCTAATTGACTTCCTCTTTTCTTTTAGCATCCAAATTGCTTGCTTTTCTCTCAAAGTCAGCTCCCTCATCTTCATCCTGGTTTGTGTGTGTCATCATCGATTGCAGAATTCAGAATGCAGAAGTAATGGATATAACTGATACGACACATTCCCTGCTTTTAATATCTGAAGAATTAATGCATCAGCACACAGCTGATCACTCATAAAGACCCGTGAGGCAACTGTTCCAATACTTGTGCTCACATCAGATAGGGGGATGAAACTCTAAAAGTGCTGAACTTCTTAGCTGGTAAAACATCTATGTGTTGAATCACCCAATAATAAAATGTGACATTCTGTAGTTTTGTCTCATATTCATCTTTTAATCATATTTGTAAATGTCTCGACTTCACAGCCAACAGAGAAATTTTGTCTTTACTGTTCCAATACTTTTGGAGGGCACTGTATGTGCGGTCTGTGAGGGAGAGAGAGCAGGGGAGATAGAGTATGTGCTTTCCGTACATAATAAAGCGTAATTTAGTGTCAAGACATGGACATGATCTGTCATTTTTGTCCTTTTGTTTACTATATTTATTTGTTTGGCCAGTGTCGTTGTGGGTTTTGGTTATTTTGCTTTTGTAAGACCTTGGAAATAACAGAAATCATTTGGCGAAGTGATATGGTCATGTAATGCGATCAAGAGCTGCCTGGAACTACGTTTGAAATTCTTTCTGTTATCGTTACGTTACTGCTACACAACTCATGACTGTTTCTCATTTACAACGACGTAGCCCATTTCTAATGTGCATCTTTCTTATTTTTAATCTTTGTTAATAAATGTATATTAATAAGATATACATGTGTATAATTTAGTTCAGTGATGTTATACCGTGTTGTAGCCTAATCTTTTGTATTTTCTAATTTTTTTTGTAAATCTCACACACAGCAGTAGCATTAAGCTTGTAACACACCTGATATCACAGCCTATCCTACATGACTAATAAAAATCACAAACAAATTATTATAATATATTATTATATATAATTTTAAACGAATGAGGAAAATGAAGTTTAATCCAAGCAGTTAAAGATTTTTAGAATAGTTCTTCTCTACATTCTTTTAAGGCGCTCCGCCTTGTGGCGTTAAATGCTTTGTTGTTGGACCATTTAAACATGTTAATTACACAAATAAAATGTTTAGCGTAGCCTAACTCTGGACAAAATCAGCAGTGTTTGATTAGCCTATTTATTTTATTGTAGACATCATTTCTACATCCACAAGATACAGTATAAGAGCGCACGATCATCTGTTGATCATTTGCGCCTCAAAGGGGCATTCCAAAACGCTTAACGTTGCTCAATGCATTAAGAGAGTGTTTTTAAAAGACCAAACTCAGTAAACACATTATTAATAAATTATAATAGCCTATGTAGGCTACAGACAAGCAAATGAATCCAAGATGTGAGCACAACGCGTTTTTCTTTTAGCCTAACTGTTTTCTATCGGTAAAATGCTTAACGCGTTAAACGCATTGCCTTCTTATTATTGGCTTATTTGTTTGAATGTACTTGGAATGCTGTATTAATGATGTGTTTACTGAGTTTGGTCTTTTAAAAACACTGCCTTACCGCATTAAGCCTATATTCTATGGGAGGAAAACGCTTAATGCGGAATTAAACAAATTGCGTTCTTATTATGGGCTCATCTTCTTGTCTGTATATATATATGAATGTATATGTGTATATACTGAGTTTTGTTTTTTTAAAAAACACTCTCAATTAACGCATTAAGCCAGGTTAAGTATTTTAAAATGTTTGTGTCAAGGTTGCGTTCGTTACCATAGCAACAGTAATGTCGAGATCACGAGAAAACAAGAAAGAAAAAAGTTATAATAATGTATGGCCGCTTAGAACTTCCGTAATGGTGTGTGTATGTACGTATATATGTGTATGTATATGTATGTGTGTATATATATATATATATATATATATATATATATATATATATATATATATATATATATAGGAATATAATAACAATTTTATTTTACATTTCAACTGTAAAATTACTCTATTTTAATTACATATCTATTTCTAATAAATTTATAATAAATCACATTAAGCCATATTTTGCATTATTTTTATTTCTTTTTATAAAAAAAAATTTTTTTGTAGTCCTATGGCAAATAATGCTAATCAAAAAGTGTGTGTCCAGATTTTAGTCTGGTAATGCACATGTATAAATGGCCTTTTTCTTAGACTTATGATTTGTCAGATGAGGTGCGCTGGCTTGATTTTGCTCATATTTTATTCTGTGCTATCAGCCGTTTGTATCATAGTTCAGCTCTGAATGGGTTTAAGTAAATGTCTCAGGCATTGCACATTACCATCATTACACCAATGTTTCTTTTCAGGTTTGAAGGGAGCACTATTAACGCTGGCGCATGAAACAGATGGAGACTGTGGCCTCACGTGTTTGATTGTAATGAAACGCTGTTATATCTGTCTCTTTCTGCTCTGTGAGTTTGCAGCTGGACAGTTTCACACACACCAAGGCAGGATTATAAATAGCGTAAATCAATAATAAATGACACCGTATTTCACATATTTGGAGTTGGGCTTCAGTGCCCTAAGGGGAATGGATGAAAATATCATTCTTGCAGTCTTTCTCGCTCTCTCTCTCCCTCTGTATTTCAGGTCTGTCGTTTCCCCCTGAGTACAGCGAGGCTTCTTGTTTATACTGTAGCATCCATCTTTTATTTATTTCCCTCATCTGTTTGGCTGGCTACAGATTTCTCCATTCAGAGCTGATCATTAGAGGAACTGCATTATTTACCATTCTGGCCTGCATTGCTGAAAGGAGGAGAGAAATGGGTAGAGAGAGGGTGTCCTATATCCATAAGCCCATTTTAGCACATTAAAGTGGCACAGAGGAGTAAGTGACAGTATCTCCAACAGAGATCGACAGATGTTATTTTTTTATGACTGATAATGATTGTTTTAATGTTTGTGTGCTCAATAACCCATGTGCAATACCCTGATTTTATTATCTTTCGCTTTTTGACACATTGATCACTAAACGACTATTAGACTATAATACGTATTTACATCAATGATAGTAAGAATAATAGTAATGATAATGATCATTTATATATAATTTATATGATAATTTATCATATATATATATATATATATATATTTTTTTTTTTTTTTCAAAAATATTTGTATTTTTTTTTGTTACTGTAAATTATAAATAAATAATTAAAAAATATTTTTTGTTTCTGCTTTTTGACACTTTGATCACTAAACAATCATTACACTATAATGCGAAAGAAAAATATTGCTGTTGTTGTAATTTTGTTATTATTTGTAGTACATATTTTTATTTTACTTAATAAAAAGCAAAAGTAATAATATTTTCGTTTGTAAGTTAATCTATTTATATTACATTACATTACATTACATTACATTATATCATTCATTCTGAAATTTTTTCCTAAAATGTGGTAAATATGGTTGTAAGATTTGGGAGAAAATTTGCCCAATTTGAACAATTTTGCCAATATTGTGTAGTTATCAACATGGCGATAACAACAACAACAATGAAGATGATAATAATAATAATAAACAATAATGAGAATGATAATATTAATATATTATTATTATTATTATTATTTATTTTTAATTATGTTATTTATTTATTTATTTATTAGAATATTTGTTTAGTCTCTAAAGACTGTCAAGCGTTCATTCAGGAACACCGTTATAAGGTTTTGTAAGAGTTATATATATATATATATATATATATATATATATATATATATATATATATATATATATATATATATATATATATATATATAAAATACAGAATAGGCTATTTTAGGCTTTTTTTTTTTTTTTCCCAAAATGCTGCGGTCCTCCAGGATTCTCCAATCATCTCCAATTGATGTTTTAAGTGTTTTGTTTTTTATTAGTATTTTTCGAGTGTCTTTTCATTTTTACGGTGTAGTGGAAATCCAGCAACATTTCCGCCCACCTCCACACATCCTGGTAAATTTTCCCCGTCTTCCACTGACTTTTAAATGCTTTCTATTTCTGCCCTGTTTATCAGAGCAGATCTGTTGTTCAAACTAAAATAATCCAGGCAGGATGAAGGAGTTTGTATCCGGGAGCTTTCCGAGCTATCATGGGCTGTAAAGCTGTCATGGAAAAGGCCTTCCCACTCACGACTTCATGATTCGGGGAGCAGGAGCTGCTTTGCATGAGCTTTGCCTCACTTTTTGGCCGAGGTCCATGTGTATGAAGCCCAGGTGTTTTTTCAATGGCCACTTTTGTTGTTGATCAAAGTAGCCCACTGACATCACAGCTAGAACTCTTGACTCTCACTTGTTCCCACCTGAGCTTTACACACGGGCTATTTTTGTCCACGGCTGTGTTTACGTGCCTGTTATCTCTCGAATCAGTTTGTAGCAGAGATGTGTTTGCGTCATGACCTCTCATGTTCTGATCATTCAGGTCCAACTAGATTTTGACATTTCCTGAAGAAAATGTGAGTTCTGGTTGCCTTTTGCTAAACTCACCAGTTTTGTTACCCCAGGTAGTTGTTTATTAGCATGTTGCCATGCCGTTGCTTTTAGCCTTTTTCCTAATTGTACTATAGAGGTTGCATAAACATAATTCAATATTTGGTCCAAAATGTGTATATGCTTAGCTAGCAAAAAATATAACTGGCGGTTCAGTAAGTGAGTCTGAATCACAATTTCTTTTTAATTCACTTAAAATACCCAGTTCATTCATTCATTCATTCATTCATTCAGTCAGTCAGTCAGTCAGTCAGTCAGTCAGTCAGTCAGTCAGTCAGTCAGTCAGTCAGTCAGTCAGTCAGTCAGTCAGTAAGTAAGTAATCGGACTACACTGGGCATACTGTATATTTTAATTCACTAGAAATAATCAGTTCTTAAGAATAATTGTCTCTGGAATCAAACACTGGTTAAACTGTATGTTTTTTTGTTTGTTTGCTGAATAGAATCAGTTTTTAAGAATATTCCTGCATAGGTTCGTACAATTTTATTGTATTTATTTTTGTTTTTATTTATTTATTTTTCCCTTGCACTGGTTGGACTACGTGTTTTTGGTTCATCAAAAAAAAGTATTTATTTGTTTGTTTGTTTTTTTGCGAAAAAGAAGAGTTCAAGGCATTTCTTCTGGTCCAAACAGTTAAAAAGCCTTTATTCACATATTTATTATTTATTCTGGCCGTTTATATGTTCGTTCATTCATTCATTCAGGCCATTTAAACTTAATCAAATTGCACTGGCTGGACTGTATGTTTCTGATTCACTAAAAAGAATCATTCTCTTTAGAATCAAATTGTACTGGGTTATCTGTATGATTTTGTTTAACAAAAAATAATCAGTTCTTATTTTTTCTCGAATCAAACTAGACTGATTGGACTGAACGTTTTTATTAACCAAAAAGAGTTGGTTTATACAAATCTTTTTTTTCTTTCTTTTTTTTTTTTAAATCAAACTGCACTGGTTAGGCTTTGTTTTTGTTTCACTAAAAAGGATCAGTTCTTAAGACTCATTCTTTCTTGAATAAATCTAGACTGGCAGGGTAAAATGTCTTAATTTCCCTAAAAGAATCCGCTCATATTTCCTGCATATGAGCAGAAGTAAAATGAATACATCAACAACAATAACTGTTTTTTGCGTTTTGTGATTATGTACCGTTACTGTGCCATAAGCTATACTGCCAATCCCTAATTTATACTACACTGTCCCTTGCGCTAAAGTGCTCTGACTAATCTGAAGAAGAGGGAATGTTGATTACATTACATGTTTTGTGATGTGGAAAAGATTTATCATAGTGCGTGTTTGTTTATGTGAGTTGGGATTGTGTTCTCTCCCTATTTTGGGCTGAGCTGAGTTTTAATGCTCCAGGCTCTTTGTAAAAGATCCAGCAGCACTTCGTTTGGGTGTTGGCCGTGTGGTATTGTTTGCTTGGCGTCGCTGTATGAAAGGGATCTGTAGGATAAATATTTCAGCGCTCTCTTTCTCTCCCTGTCTCTTGGTCTTTCTGTGCCCGTATCTGTACACACTGCGTATTGATTAACATTGAGCCCAAGTAAATGTGCCATTGATTTTCTGCTTTGTTAAGCGCCAGGCTTTACCAACGTGACCTGTCAGGCAGGCTATCCCGTGAAGATGGACCTCCTCCTTCACTTCTTTCAAACCTTTTGGAACACACAGTCTTCCAAAAAAACAGCGTGCTCATGGACAGGGCGTGTGGGGTGTCACATGATGGAGTCTGCCGCTCAAAATCGCGACGACGCTCCATCCATCACGCCTCTAATGTTCTCATTTGTGATTTTTCTGAAGCACGTCGCTCTCCAGCTTTCTTATTACCTTCAATTATTCAAAGATGAAAGAGCTAATCATGCGTGGTGTTTTTTCTTCCCAAAAATGGCGACCCAAGTCCTTCCAGATTAATTAGGTGACAAACCAACTAGGATACTCATGCCAAATATTTCATTACGTTATTATATTAGCTCGCTACTTGTGTTTGTTTTTTGTCGTGGTTATAGCGATTGCGAAATAAATAGCTTAAGGTTTGAAGAGTTATGGGATTTCCCTGAACAATGTGCTGGAGAAGATCGATGGCTGTACGCAGCGTTTGAGCTCATGATCATCAAGATATTCCTGTCCAATGAGTCAATCGATCAATAAAATGAAAGACTCGAGAGGAACTGCAAATGAGCTCTGGATAAAGCCTGCTGGGAATGGGAATGTTAAATGAGTAGTCAGATGAGATGTGTGTTCACACTGCTTTTTCCCATTCCTAGTCTCATAAATAGCTTTTTAAAGGGATAGTTCACTCAACAATGAAACTTGTCATTTTAGACCACAGTGACTTACTTTCAGATGTTCTATAGAGCACAACAGTAGAATTCAGAAAGTAAAAATCATACTCATTAAACATGTTTCACTTTTAAATAGCAATAACGTATAAACAGACCAAATTTTTTGTTGTGAATTTATTTGTTGTGCTGTTAAACGATTAATCGCGATTAATCGCATCCAAAATAAAAGTTTTTGTTTGCATAATATATGTATGTGTCCTGTGTATATTTATTATGTATATATAAATACACACACATACAATATATCTATTTGAAAAATATTTACACATATATACATTTATATTCTTATATATATATTTTATATATAAACAATTATCTTAAATGTATACATGCATGTGTTTGTCTTTGTATATACACAGTAAATATACACAGTACACACACATATTATGTAAACAAAAACTTTTATTTTGGATGCGATTAATCGTGATTAATCGTTTGGCAGCACTAGAATTTCTACATATTCTGTGTACATATTTTAAATTTAAAAAATTGACTTCAAATGTTCTACTTTTTTACTGAATGGGATAATTCACCTAAAAAGTCCTATAGAGTGCAGCACTAGAATCTGTAAAGTTAAAATCTGTACAGATCTTTACATTTGTAACCTAAAAATGTATTAGCGAAAGAGAAATCGGAGAAATTATTTTAGCAACAAAGTATACACTGCTCACATCAAAGCTCAGTTTTTTTTTTTTTTTAACACACACACACACACACACACACACACACACACACACACACACACACACACACACACACACACATTAGGCGTAATGGTTTTTATACTACACAAAACGTATATTCTATTGACCTACACCAACCCTACACATGCGCTTTGTGCATTTTTACTTTCTCAAAAAAAAAAACTCATTGATTTATATGCCATTTGAAATATGGGGACATGGGGTAATGTCATACTCATGTCATTATACAAATTTGTGTCCTCATATGTCACAAAAACACACTCACACCTATGTCTATTCTTAGTGTGAATAGCCTCTATCGCTATTTACACTTAGTGCAAATAGCCCCTGCCAATTTTCTTTCTGTTCAAACTGGTGCAAAAAGTGTTTTCAATGTGAACACTACTATATAGTTTGACAGTTTTCCAATAAAATTAAGATTTTACTTTCTTAATTACTTCAGTGATAATGTATAAACTGCTCAGGACAGACTATGAGCTCTGAGGTAGAAGTCATTTTGTAATTGTTTTAATTTTATTTATTTATTTATTTTTTTACTGTTGGAAAGAAAATGACTCTACAACTCTTGAACTCTACAATCTTCATTTTAATTCCTAAAGTATATTTTAAACCTTTAATGTTTTACTTTTTTACTCATATTCTAAAAACTTACACTTGTCAATATTTTTTAAATTAAAGCATTATTTCTGATTCCCTCATGTTTTCCACAATGCTTTATGTGTTGAGTTCTTCATTTACTCAATAAATTAAGATATTAAACACCTTTTTTTCACCCCCCAGATCAAACACCTTTTCCTTTGAAACACATGTAATGTTGTGATTCACCTCAAAGCTTGCTGGCTTGTTTTAGGTTTGAGCTCTTTATTTCAGATTTTTTTTTTTTTTTTTGGAGAAAATGAATGGGAAAATACTTCCCAAACTAAAGCCGCTAAAAAAGTGGGTGGTCACCGTTCCGCTCTATGTAAACAGCAGAGTAGTGTGCTAATGAGAGAGAGGGAGAGGGAGTCTTGGAGCTTCTGTGAATCTGCCCCGTGTTCCAGGAAACTACAGCAGTGCACATAAACACTCAGCATGCCTGCAACGGCTCTGTGATGTCACCAGCTGAGAGGAAGGGCGGGAGAGAGAGAGAGAGAGAGAGAGAGAGAGAGAGGGGAGGGGCAAAGGGTGACGGAGTGAGATACAGACACAGCCGGAGGGAAGAGAGTCAGTGAGAGCGAGACGGGGAATGTGAAAGACCGAGAGAGCCACACTCAGCGCTGTTAGAGGCATCGTGTTTCCCGAGAGTCGTAACCCCTCCGGCTCGCTGTCTGCCGTCTCCCTGCTCTGGACTTGAGGGGCTGATGGGTAAGCGCTGTTTCTGTACGGGCTGTTCTGAGAGAGGGAGGTTGAGTGGGCGGACGGACGGACGGGTGTGTAAAGACTATGGCTTTATTGCGTGGTGCTGAGATACGCTAACACTCTGGCGTGGGTGTGCGTGTACACGCACGCTGCATCCTTGAACGCTCTCTAGTGAGTGATGAGAGCTTTTCAATGCACTTTATTGTCAGTCCTTCACTGTATTGTGTGTGTGTGTGTGTGTGTGAGGTGTTCCGCTTGGCTGTGTTTGTGGCGCAGGGTCTCTGTCCTGGACAATCTGTCTGGTGAGGATGGAAAGTAGGGCTGGGCGGTGTGATGACGGACGTGTCGGCCGGTAGAGATCTTGCTGTACCGTTTATACCGCGGTAGATGCATCCAGGACTGCGTTACGTTCTTTACGCGTGAGAGCGGAAAAGAAACATGGATTAATACTAAATGCAGAGCGGGACGTGTCCCAAACAAGTCAAGACGAGGAACTTGTTATTAAAAGGTGTTTGGCATCACAAAGCGCAGATTAGTTGTTTACGGTTGCCGAGGAACATTGTAACTTGCCGCATTAATATGGAATTGAACTGATGAGGTCACATGTGAACGTTTATTGGCTGTTTTACAATGGCACCGAACGTGGCTCATCCAATCAGAGCTAAGAGCCAAAACGATCTGTTTTTTGTTTTTATTTAAATGTATTATTTTATCATGAATAATCGCAACTTCTTAGATTAAAATAATCAGAAATATGAACTTTTTTATTTTGTACATTTATTTTATTTGTAAGTATTTATTTCACTGGGTTATCCCATTATCCAATAGGCATAACTACGTGCTTTTTTAAGCATTTTTAAAACTGTTTAGATGAATTTACAGTAACCAGTGTTGTTATTCTTAACTAATACTAAAACTATTTTTAATTTTTGAAAAATAAGTGATGAGATGAAAAACTTAAACTTATTAAGCTCTGTAACTTACCAAAGAAAACATTTCTAATTTTAAGTTGAAGTACTAAAATGGCTACAACTAAAATTATAATGAGTTATAATGACTAAATAGAAATATTATAAATACAAATACTATTATAAAGAGGACAAAAGCATATTACAAAAAAACCTTAAAAATAAAAATAAAAGCTATTTTAAGACATTAATAAATACTATCGTATTACATACTACATATAATACTAATTTTTTTTAAAGCTAATCAAAATAAGTGCACAAAAAAAGACAAAAACGTGAAAAAATAAAATGAAATCTGAAAATATAAAGTGTTTTTTTCAAAACAAAGAAATGCTAAAATAGTATAGAAATATATTAAAAACGCAAATAAAAATAACAAAAGAACATAAAATTGCTAATACTTTAAAACAAACAAAAAAATGAAATGAATGAATACTGCAAAATAAAACATTTAAAACATTAAGAAATACTAAAATACCATATAAATGATGCAACATATTTAAAAATCAACAAGTAAAAAAAATGACAAAAGCACATAGATAACTAAGACTTTAAAATGAAAAACAATTATTAAAACCAATACGGAAAATATAAAAATAAAGCTATACTTCAAAATTTTCATGAATACTTTTCTAGTATATAAATAATACTAAAATAACACTTTTTTTGTGTAACATCATATAAAATTTCTAAATTTAAAACTTATATCATGCTATATGGTCATATCATATTTTGTGAGATACTTTGAAGAAAGAGAGATTTGCAAGATTTTGTTATTTTAGTGTCTCACTGTGCTTACTGTGTAATTGAAGAAAAGTTGTCATGAATGTGTTGGCCAGTGTGTGCACAGCCGCACACACACACACACACACACACACACACACACACACACACACACACACACACACACACACACACACACACACACACACACACACACACACACACACTCTTAGTCATCCAGGAGCCTGCAGTGTCCTACCTCAGTGCCATTCACATTTGAATGGGCATTGCTCACCCCTTCTCTCTCTCCTCTGCCTATTAAAAGCACATGTGACCATCGGCCGGTGGCTTCACAGAGCAGCCCAGCGTGCAGCACTGTTTTCATTCACATCCAGTATGTCCGTCTCATTTTTCTCTCTACTTTTCTGAAGTTTTAATGAGGAAAAGCTTTCATTCGAACAATCTGCTGAGAGGTCTACCCTTCCATTAGTCTCATGCATAGACATTACCGACAAAAGGTTTGCCATCAAGATTATACTATCTAATCGACATGAAAACTGACCAATGACAGTTTTTGTTTTACGTGTAATTTAGGGGCAGGTTTATTTGTACTCATTGATCTGATATTGCTATTTGATCTGATATTACTATTTATTATATTGGTTCAGATTTTTACTGTTTTGTCCTTTTTTTAATTCCATGAATTTTTAATTCCAGTGAATACAGGCATATCGAGATAATGAATATCAACAAAGTGATTAAAGATGTTAAGATATGTACTGTTTTGCTATTTCCACCTGCTCTAAGCAGAACATTCATATGATCAATGTCATGGACTGGAAGTACAAGTTAATCCTAATCCAGTCGTGCCGAGTCAAGCTGCTGCTCTGCTAGGGGACCTGATGATATAAATAGCTCCAGCTGCTGGTCGCTCCCACTATTGGAGGGAAATGCCTGGAGCGTCTTGTTAAGAGGTGGAGTCTAGATGAGGGCGAGAGACCTTGACTCGCAGTGAGAGAGAAAGATCTGATAAAAGCTCTTGTCTGTATTTCTTATGAAGGGCTTGTTGCTTCCTGATGTAGCTAATCAGTTGTGCTATCTGCCAACAACTTGATCAGAACTTCAGTTTTTAAAAGTTTCATAATGAATTATAATTATATATATATATATATATATATATATATATATATATATATATATATATATATATATATAAACAAATTTTTTATATTTTTTGATGATATTTGATATGCAATTGCTCTACAGTGACATAAAAGGGTGTGTGTGTGTGTGTGTGTGTGTTTTATCCTTTTTTTAACAAATAGCCAAACGCAAAAACTAAACTATTTTTATTCACACATTATATTTATAATGTGCAGTATTTAGTTTAATTATAAACTGGAATATTTATACATATTTTACAAAAATAAAATATTTGAATGTATGTAGTAATTTAATAATGTTATTAATAATTTAGAATTTATAATTATATAAATAAATATGTAATTTATAAAATATATTTTATGTTTAATAAAATTAAAATGCAATTTGTAAAAATATTCCATGTCATTCAGGGACTGACTTAAAAATGTTTGAATAATGAGAATTTATAGTAACATTTTTTAATAAAATTTTAATCAATCAATTTTTTTAGGAATATAAGTGATTTGTGGAATATTTACATACAATTTAATAATGTTTTATAATATAAAATATAATTATAGAATATTATAATATTTTTGTTATTAAATATATTACTTATAAAAATAGAATTTGTGTAATAAAATTAAATATAATTTGAACTGACCGCCACAAATAGATTTTCCAAAAGGCTTTGATTTCGCTGAATAAACATGAGCACTGCACGTTTAAAAATCAAAATCCGGTGCTGGTATTTTTATATCACTGTATTTCCGAAGGAATCCGACTGTCTTCAGAAAATTTTCGATGTCATTTTCATTTTATCTTACATGTAATACCTGATAAAACAGCGTTTGTGAGCAGAGCGCAGCTTTGTGTACAGCGTTACCGGGGAAACCTCTATTTCTCGCACTCTAAAAGTGCCTCCTGCTGGCAGAGAATGAATTTGCATAATATATATATGGGGACGACCTCCGTGAAGTTGGCACCCCATAAAAAGAAATAATCACCAAAACGATGCCATTCGTTTGTGCTACGTTTGTGCTGCAAAAACGAACGTTTGTGCTGGTTTGGTTTTTGAGATAATAAACATTCTTTTTTTGACCGTGTGACGTCACTCTCCACCCCATATTGCCCAAATCGCTCCAAACCAGCTCAGTTCGTTTGTGCACAATTTGTGCCCATTTGTGCCGTTAGAATAAACACTATATTTTCGGGAGCTGTGACGTCATTCTCCACCCCAGTTCGTCTAAATCTCAAAAAACTGGTGTCATTCGTTTGTGCTCGATTTGTGCTGTTGAAATGAACTTCAAATATATTTCCCCTTCTTAGAAATAACAAAAACAATTCGGGGCAGTGACGTCACTCTCCACCCCGTGCCATCCAAATCTCTCCAAACCGGTGCCGTTCGTTTGTGCTCGATTTGTGCTGGTTTGTGCCGTTAAAAGAAACAATTTAACCATGATCTCTTTTTAAATAACGAAAACGTCACTGTCCACCACATTTAGCGCAGCCACAGAGTTAAAAAATAATAAAATAAATACACAGTTAGTGTTCGTGTTGCCTTAAAATTAAGTTTAGTCAGCTCCAAATTTTCACTAACTTCATATTTCAAGTTGACTAAGCTTAAATTTCAAGGAAGCATCAAGTTGAAATTGAGAGGCCTTTTTTTTTTTTTTTTTTTTTTTTTGCAGTGATCTAAATCGTTCTAGTTCGTTTTAATTAGTTTGTGATCGATTTGTGCCGTTAGAACTGAACATATTCCCCCTTTAACAAATATATGCTAATTCCGCTCTCAGTCCACGCCAACAGCTCCGTTCGTTTGTGCTAGATGCTGATAAAATTAACATTCTATTTATTTCTCCTCCGTGAAACATTACACATATCTGGAGGAAAAGTGATGTTACGCAAGTCCAAATTCCTGTCTTCTATAGTTTGCAAATCTGCTGGTTTACAACGTTTTTCTAAGTTTTATTGCCAGTGACTTCTTCAGCTTAGTCAACTCGAAATATGAAGTTAGTGAAAATTTGGAGCTGACTAAATTTAAAATTTTAAGGCAGCACGAACACTAACTGTGTATTTATTTATTTTTATTTTTTTTTACTCTGCGGCTGCGCTAAATGTGGTGGAGAGTGAAGTTTTTGTTATATTTAAGAAGAGATCATGGTTACATTGTTTCTTTTAACGGCACAAACCAGCACAAATCGAGGACAAACGAACTACGCTGGTTTGGAGCGATTTGGGCAACATGGGGTGGAGAGTGACGTCACACGGTCAAAAAAAGAATGTTTAATATCTCAAAAACCAAACCAGCACAAACATTTGTTCTTGCGGCACAAATTAGCACAAACGTAGCACAAATGAATGGCATAGTTTTGGTGATCATTTCTTTTTATGGGGTGCCAACTTCACGGAGGTGTGGGGACGGGGATTGCCGCCACAAATAGAGTGTTTCCCACAGCATTACACTCTATTTGTAGCGGCATATATGCAAATTCATTCTCTGTCAGTGGGAGGCTCTTTTAGAGCGCGGTGAAATAGCGGTTTCCCCGGTAACGCTATACACAAAGCAGCGCTCCGCTCACAAACGCTGCTTTATCAGACATTACATGCAAGATGAAATGAAAATGACATCCAAAATTTTCTGAAGACAGTCGGTTTCCTTCAGAAATACAGTGATATAAAAACACCCGCACCGGGTTTTGATTTTGAAACGTGCAGTGCTTGTTTATTCAACAAAGTCAAAGCTTTTTGAAAAAATCTATTTGTGCCGTCAGTTTTGATATTGTGGCGGACCGCCACAAATAAATCAATGTATATATATACTGTATATATATATTGCATAAATATATTGTGATGTCACTCAGCTCTAGAATTTATTCAGTACTTAATTTAATTATAAGCAAATCACAAGTTTTTATCTGCTTTATGATCAAAATGAGCTATTCAATGCATCATTAAAAATTCCACTCTTTTTACATCAAGCTTTCCAGGAACTGCCGTTGACCCTTTGACCTCACCATAATGAGGGTGAATATTTGGTTAGGACCCATTGTATAATGGCACATTAGCATGTTTGGGTTGAGTTTATGGATACAGTGGTCTGTTGAATGGAGTAATTGGCAATGGCAGCTATACATTATCCTCCGTTTACTGTAAACATGTCATTTCTGATCAGCGTTAGGGTTTTTGAGCAGCCACTGTCAAGAAATAGGACTGCTCTGAAAGATTGTGTGTCTATACGTACAGCTCGCTGTCTGTTTGTTTTGTCTCGCTAATGGCTAGATCAGCGATGCCATCATTGGTGTGAGATTCGCCGGATACGCCTCTGACAGCGGCCGACACGCATCTCTTTAAGCTGTGATTACAGCGCACTCCTGGCGTGAGAGGCTGTAATTGCGCTTTCATCGCAAGCCTCCAAGTAAAGCATGGCTGCTGGTGACCAGTGATTTTCACTGCACTTGAATTAATGGAATAAATTTCAAGGCTTGCGGTGAAGCGCAGTTTTACAGCCCCATCCATCCAGGTGGACAAGTTAGCCAGGCTTTTTAGATAGCACTCAGGGCTCGGGTTTAGGAACATTGAGGCTTTATTTTTTTGGTGTCGTCTTCCAGTATTTGACTGGATGAAAAGATAATTGTCCTATAGATGATAGCATGAGCTAGGGGAAGATAAGAGCATCGATTGATTTCACTAGCGCTCTAGTCTTATGAAGACTAAACATGTTGCTGTGAAGCTTAATGGGAGCTGCATCCTGTTGGATGAATTTTGATTTTCTACAAGCACACACACTTGCAATTCACTTTCTCTTTGCCTTTCAAGGCCAGATGCGTGGTTGGTGCCAAGTGTGGATGGCTGTATGGAAGAGCTGAGTGTGTAGGCCTTTTACTTAAGTGGCTGTTTAGACTAAAAGAGACTTTTTTTAAGAACGCTCCTCTAGCTGCTGACGTTTGGCTTTTAGCCTGCGCATCCGAACTAACGTTCAGGGGTCGTTAGAGCCACCCGGCTGGTAAACACATACACCGATGCCACGGCAACCCCGCTGATGTCATAATGACCTCATAAACGACTTTGTGTCTCACTCATTTAAAGGCTGGAGGGTGGAGGAGTGGGGATGGAAAACTAAACAGGCCTGAAAGACCCCATCACTCTCTCATGTTTTAAACCAGAGATCAAAGAAAATAAAATCATTGTATTTTATATAAATATAATCAGACCTTTTGAACCATAGAAATGTTTGATTTTTGAATTATTTGCATGAGCAATGTTTTCCCTGTAAGGCGTCTCATCAAAACCTCGATTAATTGAACACTTTACCTCGATTAATTTTTTAATATTTTTTTTTTGCCCTCATAATTATACACAAATACTAAAGGTGGGATATTTACTCTAGGACCTAGAGGTCTAGGTTCTTACTGGCCGTTCACACAGAACGCGTCTAAAACAGCGAGACGCAGCACTCAGGAAGGTTAAAAGGTATAAAAGCACAGTGCAGAATGCCTACTCTGCCATGTTGCTGTCAAATACAAAAGTTGCCATGCCTACCTGCTACTGTAAAAGCTCGCAACGCTGGGCCTGCCTCCAGGGTCTTCTGATTGGAACTGACATAGACGTGTAAAAGATTTAATTCCTTTAGCCACTCACGTGTAAGATGCTGCAAGAGACGCAAGCACAACAGTCACGTCCATACTGTATAGCACCGACTCAGTACTTAATAGGATTAAAAAAACGAAATAACTGACATGGGAAAATTACGCCGGTTAGGGTTTCTCAGTTTCGGTTTCGATTTCTTTTCGATTAATCGTCTAGCCCTAATAAAGACTTATGTTGTCAGAAAAGATTTCTGTTTTGACTTAATGCTGTTTTTTTTTTAAAGTTTTTATTCATCAAAGAATGAAAGTAATACACATTCCAAAAAAAAAATTAATCAGCAGAACTGTTTTCGACATTGATAATAAATTAGCATATTAGAATGATTTCTGAAGGGTCATGTGACACTGAAGAGTGGAGTAATGACTGATGAAAATTCAGCATTTCATCACAGAAATAAATTATACTTTAAAGTAAAGTAAAACATAAAACTATGATTTAAAATTGTAATAATATTTCACAATATTATAGTTTTTTTATGTATTTTTGATCAAATTAATTCTTATAGCCTTTATAAGAATAAGAGTCGTCTTAAAAAAAATCAGTAATATTTTTAACGGCTGTGTGTGTGTGTGTATGTATATGTGTGTGTGTATATATATATATATATATATATATATATATAATATATAATATTATAACAATTAAATGTATTCATTAAATTGATTAACTGTTTGAGTTTATTAAGTAATTTAATTTTTAAGCTTTAACATTTTAGTGGTAGTGATGCTTTAAAGGAGAATTTCGAGACAAGGCATTCTAACAGTATCCTGTTGGACTGTAAATATGCTGAAACATTATCAAATACATTTTTTCTTTGAGGTAGTTTAGGTTTCTTGACATTCAAGCTACAGTCTTTGTGCATTTCTGGAATCCTGTCAACACTGATGCACTGGGGTCTCTCAGGTTAACAGCTCAAAGCATGAGACACTGGCACTACATGTTGTCACGCACTGCATGAATGGACAGCCAATCACATGATTTCATTGATCAGCTATAGCGCGACAGTAACCTGCCAACACACAGGCACATTGACGAGCGCTCCTGTGTAATTCCTGCGAAGCCTCGGGGGAAATTGAAAAACAAGTGACTCGTGCCATTTGTAGTCAATGTTTATGGACAAGATGGCTCACCCTGGGCTATTTATAGCGGCTTCTGTATAGCACAAGTAAATTCTCCTTAATACTTCTCCCTCTCATTCTGTCTTTCTCCTTTTTCATCTTTTCTGTCAATGACTATGTTTACATGCATATGGAAATGCATGTGTCATATCAAGATGCTAACCAGCTTGTTATAATGCAATTAAGGCAATATTCCGGTTTCTAGAATGAATAATTTGGAATTGGATGCATCTTATGTGGCATGTTTGTTCACTTATATCTGCGCATGTACTGTTGTGTAATGGCCACCTCTTTTTCTCTCCTCATTCTTAAGTTAATCCACATTTTACAGTGTGTTCTGGACACTGGTCTGTGATCGTCAGTGTGGCCTGTCTCTCCATGGGACAGAACAAACGCTCCTCTATTCATCTGAGCGTGGCCTGCGGAAAACCGGGGCTCCTCTGACGTAATCAGCACGCAGCTCTGATGCTTCCCCAACACTTCATTATGCTCCACATCCCAGCAGAGGGTCAGAGGGTCAGTCAGGGACAGTGTTCTGCAGAGGGAGGTGATGGGCCATGGGCCTAGAGCTGCACTGTGCTTCTCAGGAAAGACTGCTGTATGCTGTTTGGGGGGGAAAGCATGTAAAACGTTGACATTTTTAGTTGTTGGTATTAAAAAGTTTTGGTTGAGTGTTGGAATGATCTCACAGGATCTGTCTTTTGTCCCAAATCAAACATCAAAAATCTTCCGTTTTAAGTACTGTTTACTTGACTTACTTTTAGAAATGTGCAACTTTTTGCAAATCATTTTTAGATAAATGAGTTATTTTTTTATTTTAATTTTGAGATATATACAATCAAAATAAAAAAATCTAAAATAATATTTATACTTTTCATATTATATAGTATAACCATATATAGACAAAATATGTCTTTATTAACCTGTCAAGTTCTAAAACACTTCTCAAGACCCCTAAATTCTGCTGGCTGGCTGTTTTTGCACCTTAATTTCTGCTGCATTCTACCTGTGTGTGTGTGTGTGTGTGTGTGTGTGTGTGTGTGTGTGTGTGTGTGTGTGTGTGTGTGTGTGTGTGTGTGTGTGTGTGTGTGTGTGTGTGTGTGTGTGTGTGTGTGTGTGTGTGTGTGTTTGTGTTTGTGTGTGCTTTTGTGTGTGCTTTTGTGCGTGTGTGCGCGTGCGTGCATCTCTGTGAGCCTCTCCATAAGTTCTGTCTTGTTTAAGTGAGATATTATAGAACTGGACGCTATTGTTTTAGGCAGGACGGTTGGTGCAGTAGAGATGCCTGGACTTGCTCTCAGTAGAGTTGCACCTGCACCCATTTCCTGACTTAAATGTGATGCATTGCTGATGGATAGCAGCGCAGAGTGCTCCCTGTCCCAGGATGCATCACTCCTCGCAAGGTACATAGTGTAATGGTTGGCCGCAGCATTCATGGCCTTGGCGAATCAATCTCCATCATTTCATGCTGTAGAGCGTGTGGGTGTGTATCCGTGTGTGTGTTCGGCCAGTGCTGTTTATGTCAGCAAATCCCCTTTTGTAGAAGTAGTGCTGCAGGGGTTATTATTTCTCTTTACGCTTATATTGCATCATTCTAATTGGGTAGAAATGCATATCCCCTCTGTCCCCAGTGTGTCTCCTAACTGTAACATGTAGTGCCCTGGCTGTTATTAATGTCCTAACAGTCTCCCTAAGTGTGTGCCAAGCGTCTATCCTCAGAGAGCACAGCAAAGACCGGGATTACCTTCGGCCCGTCGGCAAACTCCTAACGCAAATGTTAGCTAATCCTCCCTGTAAGAAATAATTAGACCAGTAAACAAACTGTAGCACTGTATCTGGGCTTTACTCAAAGGGAAGGCTCATCTTGCCTCTGCACGCTTTCTGCTGAGATTGAGGTGCTGACGGAGTGGATTTTACAGTTCTTAGTTCAGTTGTGCGCCAATGAGAACTGAATTGAGAATGTTCTTTTAAATTCCTGAATTTGAATGTAAGGAAGTAGAATTAAAATGAACAGGAATTCAAAGATATTCAAAAATGTAACTAAAGTTTATGAAGACAAACTTTGAATGTTTGCTTGAGAAAGTTTCAAAGTTTATATTCCGGATGGATGGATCGAAAGACAAATTAATAGACGGATGGTTATATACTGTAGTTAGGTGTATGGACAGATGAATGGATTAACGGACGGATGGATGGATGGATTGATGGATAGATACTGTAGGTGGATGGAAAGACAGGATAGACAGACGGATGGGTATATATTATGGATGGATGGGTGGGTGGATGGATGGATGGAAAGACAAATGGTTTAAACTGATGGATGGATATATACTGTGGATGGATGGGTGGATGGAAAGACATGGATAGACTGATGGAGAGACAAATGGATTGACAAACAAATGGATATACTATAGATGGATGGATGGAAAGACAAATGGATAGACACTGATGAATAGATACTGTGGAAGGATGCATGGAAAGACAAATGGATAGATGGATGAATACATACTGTGGGTAAAATGGATTGTTGGATGGACAAACAAATAGATATATACTGTAGATGGATGGATAGAAAGACAAGTAGATAGACAAACTGATGGATATTAGATACTATTGATGGATAGATACCGTAGGTGGACGGATGGAAAGAAAGGCAGATGGATGTATTGAAAGACAAATGGATAGACACTGATGGATGGATGCATGGATAGATGGATGGATGGATGGATAGACTGATGGATATAGTGCGATGGATGGATAGAAAGACCGACAGACTGATGGATAGATACTGTAGTAGATAGGTAGGTGGATGGATGGAAAGAAAGGCAAATGGGTAGATATGATGAATGGATAGACAGACAGACAAATGTATAAGCAGACAGATAGATTTCCCAAAACGGATTAACTGTGCTGAATTTCTTTGAATTACAATTCAATAAATTCCCCTTCCTGTCATTCCAGTTCAACTTCCTGTGGCAAATGCAGTTCAAATTCACACCGTTTGGGTTTGGGCCAGTGTTTGTTCCCTTCTGAACTCTCATCTAAACTATTGCATTTTCAGCAAACTAAAATTAGCCATTGTGAATGAAAGACATTAAAGCAGTATTTATTCATTCCATTAGAGCTTTCTGCTTGCTTGTGCGCTGTGGTTTTCTTTGGCATTTTAATCACTGCTAATAGTTGTTTGGGGTTTTTTTGGCCACTGGGCTTTGTTTGGACTGGGCGGTAAATTTCAAATATGTTTTGCCTGTCTCTTGACAGCAAATATACGGATAAACAATGCTCTTATCACCACTTATTGATGCAAAGTAAACGTGGAGGAAGTAGTTCACTAGTTGACGGCTTCCTGTCCAGCTGAGCGTGGACTGCAAAAGAGCGTAGTGGTCAGTTTCAGGGGGCCGGGCATCAACGGCCCCTTTGTGACCAAGGATTTGCGTCATAAATATGATTTTATGACACGATTGGGTCAGGATTAAAGGGCGGTTTTTATTCCATTATATCAAATAGCCTTTGACGCTGGCCTTTGTGTGGCCTCGAGGCTTCTGCGGAGGGCTTTTGTTTCGTCTGTTGTGGGGTCAGAGGAGCATCCTTGAACTTGTGGCATTCGGGGCATCATGACGTCCCATGAGTGGAGCTGACACTTGAAGCATGAATGTGTTCAGTGTTCCCCCTAAAACCTCTCCCATTCACTAATGCACAAATGAAGAGGTCCCATGCCAGCGGTCTGGATGTAATACGGTGTCAGAGGCCATTTATTGCAGACCACATGTCTGCTTTGTTCACCTTGGCCTAGTTTTAGCCCGGAAAAAGAGCTAGTATGCTACAGAAAGTATATAAATAATGTAAAACAATCCTAATAATAGTAAATATCCTAGTTTATACTGATGTGTTGGTGATATTTAAGGATTCCTGGGCTGAGCTTGAATGAGCAAAATTCTAATTAGACAGTTTCTAATAAGAAAGAGCAAAATAAAATGCTGTTTAATGACATCCTACTTATTGTGTTGAATTTCATTGCTGGTTTTACCTACAAAACCTAGCTATAAGGTTGTAAAGCCACTTATCAACACAAGCATCCTCGCTGTGGAATGTAATTGCTCAGTTCCTTAGTTTTCCTCAGATTTATCTGTTATGAGAGACAGATGATTGAAGAAGATGCCGCAAGCCAGGCTGCTTCCTGATTCCAGTGATGCTGTTCGCTAGTAGTGAATCTAACCAAGATCTGTGGCAGGAACATGAGGTTTCTTTCCTCTGTTTATTTTGATGGCCGCTATGATGCTGATGCAGTACTGTACTCTGTGTGCACGTTCTGAGGAATGTTCAAGATGTTTTTGATAGGACAGGATTTTTTTTTGGTACAGGCATTATGTGAACTTGCTCTAGCACATTCTCATCTTCTAACATGTGCACCACTGTATTGTAAAATGCTTTTGTTTTTTTATGAAAACAATTAAAATCAATTATATTTATTTAAATTGATTAATTTACCATGCACTTTTAACCAAAATTACTTGGAAAATAAGCAATTCATAGTTTATGAATAAATTGTGTGTATGTGTGTATTTATTCATAAACTACGAATGACATTTAAATGAACTTTGATGAATGAATTAATTTTAAAAAAGCCTTTTCACCTTTAATTGATCTGTATTAATGACTATTGTATGTATACATTTAATAAATAATTATTTTATATTTTAGTTATTAGTGATGATTGTGCATATATTTCTATAATTAATTTTAAATAAATGAAATTTTAAATAATATTTAGTGTTTAGTATTTATAATATGTAGTATTTAATATATAATATTTAGCATAGAATGACAAATTTATTTGTTTATTTTTAATTGAAATGTTCATTTGTTTTGGGAATGATACCTGTGGTGGTAAATGTATAATGTAAATGTACACACCAGTATTTTCTTGCACTATTGACTTACCTCTGAGCCTCGTTTTTGCAGCCTAAAAGTTAGTTTGTGTAAATGACATTTGAATGTTGACTTAGAAAAGCTTTTCCTAAAAGTTTAACACAGTTTTAAAAGCTGAGTACTGTACAGTTTGTTGTTTTTCTCTTTTATTGAGTCTCTGTTCTCTCTTTCCGCAGTTGATGTGAGTGCGGCGCTGCCACTGCAAGTGCCGCCTTCTGCCATCCCCATGGACCTGCGTGTGGATCACCAGTTCGCCCTGGCGCCGACGGACTCGGCCCAGCGCGAGCAGCAGCTGCAGCAGGAGCTTCTGGCCCTCAAGCAGAAACAGCAGATTCAGAGGCAGCTCCTGATCGCAGAGTTTCAGCGGCAGCACGAGCAGCTCTCGCGCCAGCATGAAGCGCAGCTGCAGGAGCATGTCAAGGTGAGGCGAGTGCCGCTGACTCAGGGTGGGCGGTACAGAGCGCTGCGGGGATGAGCTGTTTTTGTAGGCCTACCTGGAAGTTTGCATCACCTTATAGATCCTCCACAAAAAAACAATATATTTTTTCTATTGGTTTTTGGATTGTTGTAGAAAATAAACTCGGTGACCTGACAAAAGTTTATGATGCTTACATGCAGTTTGTTCATCATGATAATCTTCACAAATAAAAAAATTCTGAAGCCTAAATACAACGTTCAGAAGTAAAAAACTAGAACTACACCATGGTTGCACGACATTAATGTCACCGCCATTAAGCTTCTGACAACGGTTTTTGGGTAAAAAAAACAAAAAACAAAAAGAAAGTTGCAAGAAACTGAGTAAAAAAACAGTGCCTCCAACAACCTCTGAATTCCAATTTATTCAGGACAAGTTAAAGTTAATAATAAAAAAAAAAATTAAATTATGTTTACGTGATTTTTCTGTGATTGTCTTTATTTGATTATCATCAATTTTAATAATAAATATGTATTAAATCATAAATCCAGAAAAATTAAGACAGAATTTAGGAACATTTCTGGAAAAATAAAACATTCCATCAGACCCTATTGTTTTAAAAAGCAGTTGATTAGACTGATTTTTGATTCTCAGAATTTAATTAAACTATTAAAATGGAATCCAGAAAATTGTAAACGCCAAACATGGAATTTGAGAAAATTTCAGATTTCATGTGACTCTAAAAATGAAGCTTTTTTTTTCAATTTCTTGATTTCAGTTTAGACATGCTTTTCGGTTTCTAAAATTTAAAATAAAAAAATCACTTTTTTTAGAATTAAAAAAAAATGGAATTCAGAAAAAGAATGACTGAATAAATAAATAAATAAATAAATAATACTTTTCATAAGGCCCTTGGTATTTTTGATGTATTTTATGTCATAGAATAAAATGTAACACATATCTTGAGCCAGTGTTAACCACAAACCTTATTTCAGGCATTTAACCAAAAAGCCATTTAAAAAAGTTTTGGCGTGATGGAACTGGGAGTGCAAAATGATTTCTGCAGCATTCCTGCTCTATACAGGTTCAAATGAAAAACCAGTACAAAATATTCAACAGTTGATTTTTTTTTTTTTTTTTTTTTTTTTTAAATACCGTCCACTGATGTCGAGCCTGGAACAGTGCTTTAAATTGAAAGCTGTGGCTTTGTTGGTTTCCTGAGATTTCCGTGTGTTACTCACAGTGTTACTATATAGATTGAGAAGACATAAATAAAGCTCACAAGCCATATTGATTACTTTTTATGGTGCTTTTTTGAGCCTGACAGTTGTAGTCACTGATCTGTAGTTTAATGGACGAGTGCTGCTTAAAATTTTTTGTGTTCCATGGATACAGTAACAGCACATAGGTTTTGGAGAGTAAATAATGGCAGAATTTTGATTCTGTTCCTGTAAAGAGCTCACGATGCTGCGGTTCTCGTCTCCGCTCCTCCCTTCCTTCAAGGCTTCCCACGCTTCTGTCTTCGATTTTCCATTTCTTTGTGCGGATTGTGAGGAATAGAGTTTGTTTAGATATTGAACGCTTGTTGGCGAGTGCGATCTGTCGTGTCTGTGGTTTCCCGAGGCAGCGCTGCTGTCATTGGCCTCCAGACTGAGCCCTCATTGTGAGGCCGGACAGGAGACGGGTGACTGCAGTCGCTGTGGGAACTCTGTCCTTGGGAAACACCGGGAGCCTGTGAGCTCAGCAGACCTCTGGCTTTGCTGTGTTGCTACAGTGAGCTCTCTGGCCAATGGGAACGAGGCAGGCCTGAGCTAGCTATAAATAGCCTCACGGTCTGCAGGCAGTGTCAGAGCTGATCTCTCTGCTAAATGGACAAAGTGTAACGCTGGGGTTTGATGGATGCCGCGCTTTTGCCGTGACACCTTGCTGATGATAGGGAGAAGAGAAGCGATTGGGTTTTTCTGCAGTTTCTCACTGGCTGCAAACTGCAGAGATGGTGGAAGGGATGTTTACTGTGCAGTCAAAGATTTCTTTGTCAAACACATTTTCATGATTTTGTCATTGTTGTTGGATGGTCTAGTCATGCAGGACTCCGGAGGCTTCATCTATTATTACACTTTTTTTCTGATTATCAAGATATCTGTCAATTATATTTATGTATTTATACTTTACTTATTTACTTATTTCTTTGAATTAATCAAATAGTTGATAGATAGATCTATAGGCCTATGTAAGATCTAGATCTCTAATATAAAATTTGATGTACTGTATATCTTTGTATTATATTTATTTATAAAATGTGTTAAATAGTTATTTGAAATAAATCTAAGAAAAATATATATTCATATTATACATTCTTGTTCCATATGTAAATATGTCAATGGCATATTCAAAAGAGTTTACATTGTTCTGAAGTAATCTCTCAAATGTTATTTATTTTTTTATTCATTTATTTGCTGATTATTTCTTTTGAATTAACTTTTTATTAAGTAATATACATATATAATGTATTTTATATATACACATTTAAACACATTATTGTTTCTTTGAAGTAACTTTTGATTAATGAAGTAATATGTATAATTAATGTTAATGTATTACACTTTATACATTTTTGACTTTTCTATTTTAAATAAGTAAATAAATAAACGCATAATTATTATATTATAATTAGATTTGTTTTTTATATATTTATGTATTCATAAACATTTTAATTAAACTTTTATTGCATTTAAATGGTCATTATTATAATGAATATATATATATATATATATATATATATATATATATATATATATATATATATATATATATATATATATATATATATATAGTTTATTTAATAAATCATAAAATTTACTTTTCAATTTATGTATTAGCAATACATCAGATTAAAAAGTACTTTACATGCATTGATCAAACACCACTTTTCCAATAATATTTTGGCCTTGGAATTTTACTTTTGGAATTTTTATTTTATTTAATTTTTTTAAATATATATATATATATATATATATATTTTTTTTTTTTTAAATATATATATATATATATATATATATATATATATATATATATATATAAATAAATAAATAAAAATTCCAAAAGTAAAATTCCAAAAAAAACAAATAATTTTTTTTTTTTTTTTTTTTTTTTTTTTTAACCAAAAAAAAAAAAAAAAAACAATAAAAAAAACAATCAACATCAATAAAAGGCATCTTTACACTACAAAAGTGGAAAAGAAGCTGCATCTGACATGGCTTGTATGATTATGTTTAATGCTGCTCAGGTGCATAATAGCCTATAGATAATAAAAAAATTTTAAAAAAAAACTTATCTTGTAATAGTGATTATTAATGTTAATTAATAGAGTTTTTTGTGAGGAAAAAGCATGTCATCCTTGAGATCGATCGATTCATGTCATCGCTTATTTCTGGTTTTAAACGGCCCAGATGTGATGTGAAATGGTGGTTAGACCCATGCATATTGATGAGGTGAGGTAGATGGCATGGTTTGAGAAACTCCCGTTAGAAATGTCAGAGCTTTGCCTGATGAGGAAGAGTCTTTGTGGTTCGGTAGACGTGCTCTCCGCTCCAGCGTCATCACAGCCTCCAGCCTCCAGCCCCGCTCTGCCAAGTGACAGACGCCCATGACTCATCGCCGGTGATCTCCCAGGATCTGCAGAAAAAGATGTGGAAAGTGAGAGGAAAGACTTATATAACCAAAAAGAGGAGTATCAAGGCTGGATAAAAGCATCTTCTTAAGTAACTGCTTGCTTACAGACTAGCCGTGAGCTTTATTAGACCCTGCGCCAGTGTTAATGTGATTTAACTGACCAGAATCACCGATATTCACTCAGCATCCAAGCATCAGCTGTATACGGCTCTGATATTACCCATCATCACAAGCCAGTAATGGATGTGACTGCTGCTGAGCTGAATAACTGCAGAAGTGGAAATGCAGTTAAAGGGAAATGTTAGACGAAATAGCTGCATTTACAGAGCACAGTGTGAGAGAGATTACCAGCGTCTTTAAAGGCTCATTTTAGTCAGGGAGCTGTTGAGGTAATTGCTTATGTTAGTTTCATTTGGGAAAAAAAGTGGAATGTTGCTTTTATGCTACACAACAAGATATCGATCAACACATTCAGGAACTGCTTTCTTGTATGGTGTCGGTATTTCCAACAATTGCATCTAGTTATTGGTGGTACGACTTTGGTGTAGTCGTGTGTGTCTTCAATATAGAGTCAATGTGAAATGCTGTTTTCATCTTATTTTACTACCATAATCTGATTGGTAAAAAGCAAATAAAATAATAATAATATTAATAAATGAAAAAATTAATAAAGAAGAAATGCATGTACACTACTGTTTGCTCACCAGGGCTTTTATTTATTTGATTAAAAATACAGTAAAAACAGTACTGTTTTGAAATATTATTACAATTTAAAATAGCTGTTTTTTTTTTTAAATTGTAATACATTTTAAAATGTAATTTATTCCTGTGATGCAAAGCTGAATTTTCAGCATCGTTACTCCAGTCTTCAGTGTCACATGATCCTTCAGAAAACTTTCTAATAAGCTGATTTGCTGCTCAAGAAACATTTAGCCTATTATCATTGTTGAAAACAGTTCTAGTGCCTAATATTTTTGTAGAGACTTTTTTTAAATGATTTTTTTGATGAATAAAAAGCACAAAAATCTTTTGTAAGTGATTGCAAATTTAATGCATCCTTGCTGAATGGAAGTTAGTTTCTTTTCGCCCTTTTTATTTTTTTATTTTATTTAATTAAGTTTATTTTTCATTTGCTTCACGCTTTTATTTACGTTTTATATATTTAATGGAAATAACATGCTTGATTAATGTTTGTGTGTGTGTGTGTTCTTGTTCTTCCCCTTCAGCATCAGCAGGACCTCCTGGCCCTGAAACATCAGCAGGAGCTCCTGGAACACCAGCGGAAGTTGGAGCGCCATCGTCAGGAACAGGAGCTGGAGAAACAGCAGCGGGAACAGAAGCTCCACTTACTCAAAAACAAAGAACGCGGCCAAGAGAGTGAGTGAAAAACTAATTACCTGACTGAAACACATAAAGGTCTTTGATTTATTAGGCTAATCAGCACTGTGGCTTGCATGTCTGTCTCAGCATTATAATTGCTTTTCAAAACCAAAATTAAAAACTTGCCTGAAGTAGTCAAATGTGCCCATATTGTTAGACCACGTATCGCACCAATGTAGATGATATAAGTTTGAGTCTGACCTGCATCACTTCCTTCTAACCACCTGTTTTCCTTCTAAAATCATTTTCAATAAAAAAAGAACTCCATTTTAAGGGTCGATTTTAAAGGTTTGCTCATGCAAAACTCCTTATTAGAGTATGTGGTTTCTGTTCCTTCCCTGTGACTACATATCCATTGCATGTAAATTTGGTTGTCAGTTCACCTTTTAGTGTTCGATTCTGTTCTGTACACACACAGTTCAGTAATTTACAGGAGTGACAACCACATTCTACAACCATAAAACAACAACAAAGAGCAAGCCTACAATAAACTTAAATCCAAATAAGCTAATGCACCTTCCTAATTTATGAACTTCTTAAACTGGCTCGCTTTATGATCTAAGCTCAAACAAGAAGCAAAAAGATGCTTAATTTGCTTATAATAAGTAGGGTTGGGTACCGAACTCGGTACTTTTAAGGGTACCGACCGAATTGCGTCGGTACTACCGAGTATCGATTCACATTGAATCATTCGGTACCAAATTTCAGTACCTGAGAACGCATTTGGGCGCATACACGAGAGAGAGAGAGAGAGAGACCCTGTGACATGATGTCACCACTGCAACTCTTTAAAAAACAACACGCGGTAAACCGAAATGTTCTGAAGTGTGCTTAAATTTCTAGGGTCATGGTTTCCGCGAAGACGCGGACAAGATGGCGGTGTTCATTCATAAAAACGGAATTTACTCTATAGCGCGGAATGCCACGGAATTCGTCAAGTTTTGAATGAATAAAATAATGTCTGTCACTTAATTCGATTCGCGATATGAACTAGTGTATGTGGATATTAAAACGCAAAAAGACGGTTTAAATATGAATCCTGCATGTTCCGTTATCCTCGGTATGTATGAATGGCGGAGACGCGGTTTCGTTTACTACACAAATACCGAAGCACACGTGAACTCGCGATGATTTATTTCTGCATCTCACAACATGCAGACATGAACTTACAGGCTGTGAGAGTCACTTCATGAGAATTTTACCGTTTCATTTGAGAAAACCAGCATATCATATTGTACACACATACAAACTTCACGGCAACCTGTCAAAATAAAAGTGCGGTTTAACATGTAACAGAAATATATTGCTCTTGTATTACTTTTGTACAGTATAATGTAACGTTACATCTTTATATATTCCACTTACTGAAATATTTAAATAAAACAATTAAATAATAAAAAAAAATTATTACAACCACATTAACAACTTAATTGTGAAAAAAAATACAATTATTATTAGAACTTTTTTAAAAGGAATATTCACACAATTTGTCTACCATGTATTAATTTTAAAAGTGAACCTCTGTTTATTTGCCAAAAAATAAAAGGGTTTCATTTTAATTTGATTAAAAATAAATAAATGTTCAATGCCTTTATTTGATTATCAGAAAAAATAAAACAAAAATGTCTGGAAGAAAAAAAAAATTCTAGGGCCCTATTGTTAAAAATGTTAAAATTGAGAGTTTTGGACTTATTTTTTCACTGAAATAAATGTTTTTGTTATTACACAGAGAGTAAAGTACTGAAAAAAGGTACCGTTGGGTACCGGTACCAAATTTCAGGTACCGGTACCGGTTCAAATGTGAACAGTACCCAACCCTAATAATAAGTGGATGTGGCAACCCTTTCAAAAACTTTGAGAGTGGGTTCTGTACACAAAAAACTGCAATTTAGGGGATTCATTCCTATACATACATACATACATACATATATATATATATATATATATATATATATATGTGTGTGTGTGTATATATATATGTGTATATGTATGTATGTATGTGTATATACAGTATATGTATATGTATATGTGCAGTTTACACTCCTGAAACTTTACAGTAGCCATGTTTTCAGCCAAAGTTGCGAATTTAACTTGTGCACAAAATTGCAATATCGCATACAGCTTTGGCGAAAAAAGCACCAAAAACGTTCCAGCGAGATGAAGAGAACAAAATTGTCCCTTTCTCATAAACTGGCACCAAATATCATTACGAAAAAGGTAACACTGTGGTGCTTTTTCATATACAGTAGGCCTATAATAAATTACTTCTTTAGAATTAGACCAAAATCAATGGTCCGATATCTTATGAGATTATTAAGTTTGTTGTACGCAAATTAATATTTGGTGTTTCAGGCATGAGCAATATTACCAGGGACACTTGCACTAGTTTTGTATATTTTCTCAGATAGTGTGTAGTTATCTGAGATGCTCCTGGCAGTACAGTACAGCCGGTCTATTTTTATCCGTTACTGTTTTCGTTGACACGGCAGTCACCTGTTGCCTGCGAGGAGCGTGTGTTGTCTGGCGGCGCAGATGTGTACGTACACCAGCGACGGCCTCTGGGGACATGTTTACAGACGATGGGAAAGGTGGTAATTGAAGAAAAAGCTGTGAGAATTCATCCATCTGATGTGTTTCTTTGATAGAGAGAACAATAGTGAGAAAAAAGACGTCTTTGTTTAACCGTCGCGGTCTCAAGGGAATTGGAATAGAGAGTTTTCTCTCTATTTAAGACCGGATAAAGGGGTCGTTCCTCTCAGATGTGAAGAGATATCTGAACTGAGTCGGGCTGCAGTGGAAGAGCTGTTTATCGACACCAGAAAACAAGTGTCAGCCTTTGTGGTCGTGATCAATTGGCCACTGTTCGATCTTCTCAGTCTCAGACTATTAAAAGAGTTTTTTAAGAGCATTTAGAAGACGAAATTACAGCACTGCAAATTACAGGGTTTAGAAATGGCAAAGAATTTGACAGTCGCAAATGCATAAAACCCCTTCCCGAGGCTTTTAGAGAAATATAGTATAGCGCAGCTAGAGGCTGAGAAAGTGCCATTAATGTCCTGCTGCTTGGCTGTTTGTGATCTTCCTGAACTGTGGGCTCTGATCGACAGGCGCTGTGGCAAGCACTGAGGTGAAGATGAGGTTGCAGGAGTTCGTCCTCAACAAGAAGAAAGCGCTGGCCCAGAGGAGCCTCAACCACTGCCTGCCCAACGACCCGCGCTACTGGTACGGGTGAGTATCGCAACCTGCTCGATGCTGTCCTGTTTACATCTGGCTTTGACAAAGCAGTCATTTGAGACAAAATTGCATGCAGTTTACAATTAACATTAACATGCAGCTTTCTGGTTTTGTGAAGTAAATATATATGCACACATACACACACACACACACACACACACACACACATGCAGTATAATAATATAAAAATAAAATTAAAAAAATTCTGAACAGGTTTACACAAGTCAAGTGCCTCACTTGTGAAAAACTGATTTAAAAAGAAATAAGAATAAGAAAAAAACAAAAAAAAAAACATTTCAAATTAATAAAAAGCCAAGTGGAAATTAGAGGAATTATTTTATTTTATTTTATTTTATTTTATTTTGTTTTATTTTCACTGTAACAAAGAGATTAATTTGCTGTGTGTTTTTTGTTTTGTTTTGTTTTGTTTTTGCATATTTGTGACATTAATTGACTGTTTCATTGCTATTTGTTTTGGTTGTCTTTCTTTCTTTTTTTTTTATTGTATTATTATTTTTTTAATTTTCTACAAATGATGAGCACAGCGATTGATTGGCCAGTGAGTAGTTAGTGTTCATTGCATCAGGACATATTAACTTTTACACTATGAATATAGTGTCGTCACAGGTGTTTTAACTACCTCTGAATGTGGTTTGGGTGATTGAATACTGAAGTGGTTTGGACCTGTTTGCACCTGTATTTAGCGCTGTGATCAGTTTACCTAAGACAGATCTTAAAAGCTGATCAAAATGAAGCTAAAGGTCCACATGCTACACAAAGCTGATGCCAAACTTCAGAGTGTAGTTAAACTTTAGTTCTTCCCTTGCAGCTGTATGCCAAAGTAAAACCATGTTATGTAAGTTTTACTTTGATTGATTGACAGTTTTGTTTCTCCCTTCACCACACAAAAGATGTAGCCAGCTGTCACCTCTGGGTTCTTGAAATATTTGAGCAAGTTTTGATTGGGGAGCTTGTCATGTGTGAAAGATAGCGGTGAAGAGGAGGAGTGTGTCAGTGTGTCAGTGTGTGAGGGTGTGGATGTGAATAAGGGTGTGTTTGTGTGAAAAACTCGCACTCCATCAAGCCCACCTTTCACACTCCTCATCTGTGAGGCTCGGAAAATGGAAAGAGAAAATTCCTTTTGAAAGAAATGTTCCAGGTTTTTGCATTTTCATACTTGAACTACTATTCAAAAGTTTGGGGCCAATAAGATATTTCTTTCTTTTTTTCTTTTTATTTAATGCTCACCAAGGCTGCATTTATTTGATCTAAAATACAATAAAAACATTAGTAGCAGTTGAAGTATATCTGATTTATATTTGGATGCATACAATGAAATTTATTCCTGTAATGAAAAGGAAATTTTGGTGATTTTAAAAAATATATATTTTGTATATATTAAATAATGTATATTGTTTTATTTATTTGTTTGCTTACTTCTTTATATTATATTTATTTGTGAACTGTATTTGTTTAATAGTTCTTTAAATTAAATCTATTATAAAATATATATTCACATTTTTGTTACATATTTAAATTCAATGGCTTTATCTAGAGCTGCAACTACTGTTTCTGATAATCAAGTAATGTCTTAAATTAAATGTCTTAAAGATTTATTTATTTTTATTAATTGTGATTTTATTAATTTACTTTTCTGCTATATTATTTATTTATCTACTGACAGTTTCTTTGAATTAGCTTTTGTGTGTGTGTGTGTGTGTGTGTGTGTGTGTATGTATATATATATATATATATATATATATATATATATATATGAGTTGCATCTTTGAGTTCTTTATATCTTGAATTCAATTTAATTAAACAAACAAAAAAAAAACTGTTTTGTTTTGTAACAATAAAAAATAAGCAGTGAATAGCAGTGTATGTTTCAGCCAATTGCTTCCTCATTTCCGACATACTGATTACAACATTTGCACTGGGGTTGACTGAGAGTGAGTCATTTTTGTAGCTTCCGTGTGCTATTAAAACAGATCAGGAGCTCCTGGCCTGTGTGAGATGGGCGGACAGTGAGCCAGATTAAATTCTTGGGTCTGTGGGGAAGCCAGCTGACCTCAGATGCCCGCTGCAGTCGTCTTTCCTGTTTAGAAGGAGCAAATCCCTTTATTTTTGCAGAGCTTTGATGGGCTAGAGCTGATATTTTTAAATCTGAAAGTGTGTCATACTCAAGCATGTTTATTTGTAAACAGAATGATGGAGGAGGGGGTCCTTAGACCGCACTGAGGCATTATGGGTGATCTGTTTGCATTCCCATTAGTTGGCAGAAAGCGTCCTGCTGCTGGGAATGGAGAGCAGCTGTGTGTGGAAATGTCTAGAAATGCACATATTTGAGTACCTATGTGTGTGTTTGTGATTTGTTCCACAGGAAAACCCAGCACAGCTCCCTGGACCAGAGCTCACCACCTCAGACAGGGATTTCCACTTACAACCACCCGGTGCTGGGAATGTACGACCCCAAAGATGACTTCCCGCTCCGCAAGACGGGTAAATCTAAGCACCTTCTTCTCAATGCATCCTGCTCTGTATTTTCACATTCACTAGGGTTGCTTACACCAGTTCAGGTTTACTTACTCAGAACTGGTTCCAAAAAACGTGGAACAAACTCTGAGACCTTTGCTTCCATTGACGCTCGTGGAAACTGTTTTTTCCTTCTGTAGATGCAGAAGCCGTTTTCTCACACTCACACACAACTGTACAAGATTGTAATGTTCCACGGCTGCAAAATGTGGAGCAGTGTTTGAATGGCTTAAAATTAATTTGCAAAAAATTAGTATAATCAAAGATTATATTATGAACAGTGTTATTTTAGTATTATGTATATACAATTATAGTTTAAATTTTTTTTTCATGTATTTACTTTTATTTTTTTATTATATTTTCAGCTTTTATTTTATTTTAATTTCATTTTAAGTAATTTTGCTTTTGCTTTTTAATTGTGCTTTTGTCATTTGTATTAGTTGTTATTTGATTGTACTGTTTAGGTTTGTTTTTATTTCAGTTTTATTTATTTTTTGTATCCCCAAATTCAGAGGAATAATAAGTATAATTAAGTAAATAATAATAATAATTAAAAAGAGTAATAAAACTATATTAAAATATTAAAATAATACTAATATTAATAAGTAAAAAATAAATAAGTTAAAAACTTGAAATAAGGTAAAAATTATTATTTATTTATTTATTTATTTATTTTATTTTATTTTATTTTTTATTTTTTTGTTCCATTTAAAATTCGGAAGGGAAATATACAGAATTGAAATGAAAAAATAAATAAATAGTGTTTTGTTTTGTTTTGGTTTTTGTTTTGTGAAACATGACCAGAACAAGTTGACTATTTTTGTGAGATGCACCTTCACAAGGTCCAGGTAACATTGTCTAGATTTCCTTGATGGCATTGGAGACTTCTATAATTTTTTATTTTTTTATTTTGGAACATTCTGGAAAGTTTTCTGCTTTTGAGGAAAAAATGTGCATGGGGTTTTAGGAGGTTTAGGTAAAGACATCTGCTGTCTGTTAAAAAGGGTTCCAGTGTCTGTGGGCTGGCATGGGTCCTGTACCCCTGCTTCAGCATCACTGTCTCCACTATCGGGGCTCCAGGCAGTGTGTGTTAAAGAAGTTGTTAAAAAACCCCCGCCCCCCGCAGGAGAGCACTCAAGGGCAATTCCTATGCAGACTCACTTTGGGCTGGTTTAGGTAGCGTAAAGCCTCTGTGCTCATTAATCACCCTGGAAATGGGCCTGTCAGGGACCTGCAGTACAACCTGCCCTGGGCCTTTAGTACACACAGAGCCCCGGTGAGACCTGCGTAATTACAGTGCAGGCCAGGGAGACGGGAGGGGGAGGTGTTGCGGAGTGCACTACAGTCGTAACTGCGGACAGAAGGTGAATGCAGCTCCTGCTACTTAAATCAAAGAGTCCTACTGTACAGCAACCTTTCTGACCTCTAGGTCTGCACGAGGATGATTGAACATTCATTGCACTTGTTTTGCTGCACCTGCCAAATTGCAGATAATCTGAGAAAATGTACAGGCTCGAAATTCCATATGGGCTCTTTCTTTTCTTTTCCCTATAAGTAAGCGATAGCTGTTTTTTATATATTATATATTTTTATTATATATATATATATATATATATATATATATATATATATATATGAAGAGTTCAGATGCAAAAGCCATCTGAAATTTTCTTCTAAAATTTGCATTTTTTTCTCACGCTCTTAATTTTATGTTCAGTTATTTCACTTTAATGGCAATGAAAAGAACCTATTCATTAGGAGCCCGATAAAAATGCCCATGTTTCAAACTTTCAAACGGCACTTAGAGGCTTTTGCATCTGAACTCTTCATATATATATATATATATATATATATATATATATATATATATATATATATATATATATATATATTTATTTTTCATTTAATTTATTTTAATAATGAGCTGAGAATATTTACAGGCTATAAAAATTCTATACAGGCTTTTTATTTTATTTTATATTATATATTTATTTTATTTTCCCCACAAGATAGTTTGGCTTTTTTATTTTATTATTTTAGATATGATATATTATTTTTGTTTATTTTCTATTTTATCCCTATAAGAAACAGGTTGTTTAGCTGTTTTTTTTTATTTTATTTATATTTTATTTTATTTTATTTATTTTATTTTTTTTGATTGTGAAAATCAAAAGAAATTGATTACATAAAATGTTACTTATTTTTAAAAAGTAACTTGTGTAAATTTCCCATGAAAAAAAGTCTAATAATAAAGAGAAAGAGACTATTTAGTTGTTTTTTATTTATTGAAATAGTTTATTTATTTAATTGCTTTTGCATATTTGTGACAAACAGCATGAGTCATTGTGCTATTCAACTGCTCCGGTCAAAGAAACATTCATCCACATTTTTTTATTTGGTCTTAATGCGACAAATATTTCACCATATGTGTTGCCACATGGGGTTCAGTGAAAAAATGACTTCATACAACCTAGAGAAACTTCTGCACAAGGAATAGTTGTTTATTTTTCTTTAATAGACTGTTTTTGAGTTTGATTTGAATTGATTTTTATTCCATCAGCAGAAGTTTTTGCTTGTCACTTGCACATAATCTGAGATTCTTATAATCTTACCTATAATTTAGCTGTTGACAAGTTACCAGTCGTCATCTACTCACATTTGGCGCTTGGCGGGTGTTAATATTGGACCCTGATTGCGCTGTTGCAACCCACAGTTTGGTCTGATGTGATCTGTGTTCCCACAGTTCATTGTTTTCTTTATCCATGAGTGGCACAACCTCTTTGACGTCCTTTCACGGTTATATTTCCCATGCGAGCTGTTAACCTGGGAAAGCAGCGGGAGCACACAGGCGGTGGAACTTCGGGAAAGAGGATCCGATGGTCTGAACTTCAAGCTGTGAAATGTTCTTTGTTTAGTTCTGATGATTGAGTTTGCGGTAAGGCTCGTTTGCGAGTCGATTCCAGTCGTCCCGCTGTAGATAAACCTCAGTTTGCTCTGGCTGGCAGAGCGCATTCCTGCAGCGGGGTTATGGAGAAGGAGGGTGGCCCGGCCTTAACCAGAACTGTTTGACGCTCGCTTTCCCTCTCAGGACAGGCCCGAGTCTGTTTTCACACATCTCACCTAACCGTCGGACATCTGGAACCTTGGCTGTTGGCAGCTGCAGGAAGTGTGATGTTGTTTTAGGACAGTGAAGTCTGCTAGATGTCCAGTGCCATGAATGCTGCACAGACAGTTGCTCTTCTGTATTTGTGTCATGGTTTTCTGATAGTGGTGAGCAGTGTTTTGGGGGGTTATATGTTACAAGCTGCGTTATCGATTTGTTGTTCTCAACGAGTGACTTGTGTAGTTATTTTGTTCAAATAAGTGCTGGATGTTACATAATCATATTTTTTTCAATCAAATATCTAATTTAGTATCAGTAACTGTGTAATCAGATTTTAATGCAACAAGTGATTTCATGAACAATCAATAAATTTATACTTTATCTGATGCTCTTTCTAATAAATAATATATTATGTAATACAATTTTTCACATAGTCCGATTTTTTTTTTCATGCAACATTACGATTGACACAATATTGTTTACATTTTACATTTTGCATTAAACAGATTTTTACAGATAATCACATTTTATACACAGCAATACATTGAACATTATTATTGTAATATACACAATGTTAGTTACTGTTTTTAAATAAGCAATGTTATGCAATCAGATTTTTCAGATAATCTGATTTTTTTCATGCATTAAGAAATGATACTTATTAAATTTACGTAATACAAGTTACTTTTTCAAATAAGTAAAATTTTAATCAGATTTTTAAAATAATTTGATTTTCAAGTAATTCAATGCGTTGGTTGTTAAATTTCCACAGTATCTGTTACTTTTCCAAATAATTCATGTATTATGTATCCAGATTTTTTAAATGTTAATGTGATTTATTTAATTTTTTGCATCAGATTTTTACTCAAAAAGTAATATGTTGGTAATTAATTTTGCATATCAGTTTTTTTAATATCACAACATTTTATGTAATTATTTTTTCACATAATCAGATTTATTTCACGCAACAGGCAATACTTTGCTCATTAAGTTAATCTTATACTTTTTCAAATAATAAATGTATCATGTAATCAATTTTTTTAATTAAAAAAAAATAAAGGTTTTCCCCACTGAGTAATATTTTACTCTAATCAGATTTTTTCACATAATTAGACTTTTTTCATGGGAAATTTACACAAGTTACTTTTAAAAAAATAAATAACATTTTATGTAATCAAATTTTTGATTTTCACGATCAAAATCTTCGCGAAAAATTAAATTGACGCAATATTAGGTACTGCACATTAAGTTACACACAAGTAACAAATAGGTATTTTTTTAATGTAATGCAAAAAAAGCATGTTAGTTGTTAAATTTACAGTCTTATTTTCAATTTTAATGTGCATTACTTTTCAATTTTTTTAGTATGTAGCAGACAAAAATAACACTTTGCATTCCTTTGCCATAAACATTTTGCTTATCGCAGTTACATGTCTGATGATTTTGATGAAGTTTTCTGTTGATTTTGTAAGAGAATAAAAAAAGATATTTAGAAACTTTTTGTCAGAAATGTAACATTCAGATTTGTGATGCTTTACATTTCTTGTGATTGTCATATGTGGAAAAAAGTTGTCTGAGGACAGAAAACTAACATGACATAACAATGTAGCAATTATTTACTTTTTAGAATAAGTAATGCAGTATTGTAGCATTCTACTTTTACAAGTAACATCCTCCAGCAGTGGTTGACACTTTCCTCTCCACGCTGAGTGTGTGAATGTATGCAAGTATGTGACTCAGCGAGAGCTCTTTTGTTTCATTCATGCGTTTCTCCTGCAGTGCTTGCGAGGCTGTGCTCTTCTGAACGTGTTTGAGCAGGCGGGAAGGTCACAGAGCTGGCATTTTGCGCAGAGCGGGCTTGCAGCAACCGTGACTCTTTTTCGGTGACTCATTCTTTTACATGTCATGCACAAAGTGTTTTTACTTAGAAAATCTGGCTCAAAATTCATCGCAAACAATTATTTGCTGTTGACAGCCTTGGGGCAGTGAGTAAATGACTGTCTGTCATGCCTCACTTGAAACACAAGTTGCTCTCACTTGATCAGAAATAGGACACTTTTACAGAAAATGAGCTTGAGACGTCGCACAAAGCATTGCCGTTGCTCTTCTCATTTGTACACCATATGAATCGCCTCCAGGTTACACTGAAGTGCTCTTCACATCCATGTAGGCACGTCAATTTTTGCTGGGGAGTCTTCAGGATTAGAAATCCAAGGATAGATCTGGAAGGAATTGAGCTTGAGCTTTAAACACAATTACATTAATCAGCCTGGAGGTTGCAATTTGTGACCCATTACCTGCTAATAAGAGCTGGGATGCAGGCTGGGGGCAGCAGCAGTAAAGGACAGAGGAGTGCACAGCACTGTGCTTTGTTTCTTGGGTAATGTGTAGTGATCAGGTCTGGTAACCAAAAGCTGAAAAATGCATATGCAAAAGAAAATACGGTTGTCTGTCTGTTTACAGTATGTATATTTTTAGGGCTTTGGCAAAAAGTTAGGCTGATGATACACAGGGCAACTTTTTTTTAAGCAATGTTACTTGGGCGCTTTCCCATTGAGAATGGGTAACAAATCAGTCGTGGGCCCTGTGTCTCACCTGGTTGCCCGATGAGGGGCAACATTGCTCAAAAAGTTTCCCCGTGTATCATCAGCCTTAAAGTGTTCAAATATCATTGCATCAACTTAACTTAAGATTTTTATATTTACTTTTTTAGTATGTTTTATATTTACTGTTTTATATTATACTTAATATTAACCTGTTGACTTAAGATGTTAAGTTGACTTTTTTTGTAATATATAATATGAACTATTATTGTTATTATTGGATATATTTATGTTTAGATTATTATGATTAAGTTAATATATTTTATCTAAACTTTATGCTGTCTTTTCTGTTTTTCACATAATATAGTATAAATGGACCTGTGTGCATGAACATCTATTACTCCCTTTTATATTTTAGGAAGGGAATCGTCATGTTTAGGGGTTCTTGGCATCAGAAAGTTTGACAACCCCTGTCTTAGACTACTGATGGCCATAAAATGGCTTTGACTGCAGCTAATGAGGAGCCGTGCCGCTCCCTGAACATGCTGTCCACTCAACACAGCTTGCCTCCTAAGAGCTCATTTCCCTTATCTGGATCTAAGTGCTTTTTTAATAGCTGTAGGGTGATGACTTCTGCTTGTCATTTCCCGTCGGCTCTGTTGACAACTTGTCCTCACTTTATCAGCTTGATAACTCCTCCAGATCTTCTCCTCAGCAATCATCATCATGAAAATATATCTTCAAGATCCTCTCTCGTATTTCATATTCTGAGATTTAATTAATCGGCTTGTGATGTGAGGTTCTTCTCGGTGCACTGCAGAAGCTGATATGCCAGAAATGCTGTGCAAGAGGAAGCTGGTACTTTTTTAGGAATGCACAACATACTGTATCGATTATCAACCAATTTTATTTATAGCAATCAGCTGATATTGGGTGTATATTTAATTGTGCAAGGTAATTTTCCCTGTTTTTCCATTTACTGTGGGTTTCCCATTTCTTGCCATCTAACATTCATTTAAAGTATTAAACAAGTTGTTTTTTTTTAACTAGTAATATAATTACACTGTTAAATGTAATCTTTAGAAAATGTCAAAGTTAAAATCCATTTTTCATATTGCATATTATAATTTGTTGATGACTAAATTCACTGCTAGCCTTTGAAATAATTTATAGGTTTTATTTTCAATATAATTGTAGAATTTTAATATCAGCCATTTATCCATTATCAGCCCTAAAATGAAACGAAATATCGGTTTCAAATATCTGCATTTGAAAGTATTATTTTAGGCTTTATTGTTTTAATTAATCGGACAAAATATTAGAGAATTTTAATATCAGCCATTTATCCATTATCAGCCCTTAAATGAAAAGAAATATCGACTTATTGATTTCAATAGCTGTGCATTCCTATTGCTTTTCTGCATTATGGTTAAACTCAAGCTAGAACCTTGACGATCTTTCACTTTATAAAAAATAGTTTTTTTTTTTTTAAGTGGAATCTTAAAGCGCACGTCTCAAAGCGAATATCCATTTTCATATTGCTTAGTATAATTACTGATGAATTATTAATTGAACAAATCTTGTAGAATTTTAATATCAGCATCTATCAGTTATCGGCCTTGAAAAAATAAAAATAATCGGCTTATTGATTTTAGTATCTGTGTATCCATAGTGCTTTTCTGAACTAAACTCAAACTACACTTAAGTTTACTTAAGTTGAATAATGACACTATTATATACTATCATTATTTTCTTGTTTATTACTGTGAAGCTGCTTTGAGACTACTTGTATGAAGAGCTATATAAATAAATATGACTTCATTTATCTACATTGTGGACTTTCACTTGGTGAAAATAGTTTTTAACCTGTCCTGCCTTGTCAGACTGCCCAGTAGGGTCACCGTCACCCTTCAGGAGTTGAGTTTGGAGCAGACGTGTGTGAGTGTGTAACATCAGCAAATATCATGGGCCACTGCAGCGGACATGTCAGAGAGTTCTGGAACAGCGCTGGCCCAAACACACTCGCACACTTCTGCCATCTCAACAGTTTTTACAAGAAGCGGCTGAGAGTCAAGGGCCTTGAGTCCTACCAGTGAGAGAGCTCATCCATTTCCTTTACAGCTGCCGACTATAGCCTGTATTTCATGCTAAAACTATTAAAATTCATCAAGTGGTCAAACCAAAGAGTGTATAGCTTGAGAGCTGTTGAATTTTGAATATCATTTTATAGGTGCAGTATGTAATATTGACAGCTAGTGGTTGAAATGGGTATTGCAGTCTATGTTCAAAATATTGGAGAGAGTTGTTTCTCCCGCCCCCTCCTCTTCAGACTCATGTGGGTTGCCAGATTGGTGACACGAGCAAGAACAAGCGCAAGTTGATAAACTGTTTTATTTCCATTTCAGTATTCCTCTGGTCATAGAGCTGTTTAGATGGATGCTGAGGCATTTTAGGTCGGGTAGGATCTGCGATCTCTGACCCAGTTTGTTTACTGGCTTCCATGGCAATACGTTGTGTTTTCCACCAACTGGCAACCCAGGGTGTCGAAATTCTGGCTAATTTGGCAGTTTGCAGAATCACGCACCAAAACAAAAACAGACATTCCAACATGGAACTCACATTTCAAAGTAGAATATATAACAGTAGCATTGTTTTTCTGAGAAACAAGTATGTGAACTTAGTGTGTTTTCTAAATATCTGCAAACATAGTATGGTATTTTTATCGCTTTAGTATTTTAACACATTACCGTTAAATGTGCTTTGTGGAGATGCTCAATTGCTCACATGCAGCTGCAAGTTTTGTAATCGCAAAAGTTTTGTCTACTTTTTATTAAATGGCAGATGGCGTAAGATGGACATGTGCTCGTGTTAAATTTACTCCTGTCTTTATTACCGTTCCTTGTTCCTCTGCCCTTGCTAATGCAGGCATTTATGGCAGCATGCCCATCTTTCTTTAACATAGATGTCTGGGAATGTTCCTACCACTTACAGGAAGTGCTGTCCTCATTTCTACCTAGTTTGATAAGTATAACCACAAGATTGGCTTTTCAGAATAGAGTGCTCTTGAGAGGAGAAATGTAAGGGAACCTTTGCTTCCTCAACATCTACCTATTAGAGCCAGTGGTGCAGGTTTTTACTTTGAACATTCATTTGAACCCTTCCATGTCAACATGTCATGACTCAATAGAAACCATAGGAGGTAACAAATATGTTTTTCCCAGTATTTAACACCAAAATATGCAGAATATGTGCTTTAAGTGATTAGTGTGTGACCAGAAGTAGCACCACACTTAATATCAATTGCTTTATACTAATGCTAGATCAATTTTACAACCGTACCTAATATATCTGTTTGGTTTACCTCTCCATAAGTCAATCCATGTTCATTTTTTGTTCTTTTAGTATGGTTGCTTTTGAGTTTAACACTACTTTCCATAAAACTGGCTCTGCACCCCTTTACCTAAATTCATTACTTCAGACTTATGTGCCCTCTAGAAGCTTACGTTCTGCAAGTGAACGTCACTTTATTGTGGCATCCCAAAGAGGCACAGAATCACTTTCACAGACTTTTTCATTAACTGTTCCCTCCTGGTGAAATGACCTGCCCAACACAATCCCAGCAGCTGAGTTCTTAGCCATCTTCAAGAATCGGCTAATCTTTATTTGACCATCTAACTCTAGCACTCTCTATTCTAATTATATTCTTAAAAAATAATAATAATAATAATAACACTAGCCTTTCTAATCTTTTTGTATTCTATCTATTTGGGGTTTTTTTTGTTTTATTTAATATGCAATTAACAAAAGCAAAAAAGGCCTCTAACACTAGCTTGCTCTATTATTTTTCTATTCTATCTGTTTACATTTTATTTCTATAATTAAAAAAGAAAAAACCTTGCTACGTGTACTGCGTTAGGCTAAATGAGACTTGTTATGGCACTTGCATATCATTGCTCTTTAGTTGATTTTGATTGCTTCCATTGTCCTCATTTGTGAGTCGCTTTGGATAAAAGCGTCTGCTGAATGACTAAATGTAAATGTAAATACAAATCTCATTTAAATTGAGTTTGACTTACTTTTGAAATTGATTCACTGTATATATGTATTTAGGTATATGTGTTTATGAATTGGCAGCCTGTCATGTTGGGGCTCTGTGTATTAGTCACTTTATTGTTGTAATGTGATTATTCAGTCTGATGTTTATTTATGTGCTCTGATGCAATGCAGATGTTTGAGTTGTAATGCAATGCATTGATGGTGTGATGCAATCCAGATGTTTGATGTTTTAATTTAGTATGTATTCAGAAATGTTTTAGAAACATTGCACTTGTCCACTATTAACTTCAAAGCAGTATCTCATACTACATAATAAATAAATAAAATAATAATAATAATAATAGTAATGATAAACCTTAGTCTGTATTTTTTTTAGATGTATTATTATTATTTTGTATGGAATTTAATGTTGGTTACTGTTAATGTACTGACAGTAATTGATAAAGTTTATATAATTATTTACACTTATTAATTACTAATTAACTAGTGATTATTACATTTGAAATAAATGCTAAACTTACTAATCATCAAAAAAAAGTATCACCTGTAAAAAATGTATGTACACACACACACACACACACACACTTACATGTGTAAGTATACTTTTAATATTTAAAATATTTTAATATAATAAATATAATGTATAATATTTTAATATATTCTTGCTGAAACTACTGTTAACATACAAGCTTACTATAATTTATATTAACTGTAGTTTATTAATAAACTATAGTTTACATTTTCGTATCCAGTTTTTTTTCTCTCCTGTTTTCTGCATGAATCTTTACTAACGAAAAAAAGGTTTAGGCTTAAAAAAAGAAAAAAATAGGCTAAGTAACCTTTTTTAAAACTATATACTAAATTGTTTTACTGCTTCTTAATGACAGACGCATGACTGGGGAGAGGAAACACGTGTCCCTCATCACTGTTTGTATGATTTGAGCACTTTGACAAGTTCATTCATGTTAATGTCTGTGGATGGCAAAAGGTGCTTGAGGTTCCGTTCCAAATGACTATTGAGTGCACTTTGCAGTGGCCAGGCCTGCACTGCTTCTGATGAACTTTGCATGCACTTCTCTCTCGGCCATGCACATTTTGACACGGGGTCACAAATGAAGCAAGGATTACGCATTAGAGCACAATTGGGGCAAGAGAGAGATTGAGGAGCCTTTGTTGGAGTATGTGAGCGGGTGAAAATGTCAGCAGTGGCTAATGGGCGAATCGTCCGTGCCTGGATGACAGCTTCAAACAGGCGTGACCCTCGCGGTGAACTTTCGTTTTGGTAAATTGCTGGCCAGGCCTGTGCGCCGCCTCAGTGGCAGGCCTGTTCTGACACGCTACGTCACACTCCCAAGAGCTTGTGTTTGCAAACTGTTTAACTGAAAGCCCTCTCGACCGAGGGTATTCATTTGCAGTGTTTACACTTAGATGGACTTGATTAAACTTTCGGGCAAGTTGCTGTGCCAAGCTGGAAGCTGTTCAGATGCTGGTTTGCTCCATTGTTTCTGAACTGGAATCTGGATTCACAAGCATAATGAGTGAACTGAACTTGCCTCTTTTATAAGGATTAATTCGTTGCTTGGGACAGGTCAAACTAGTGTCAGACATCCTGGTTATTTAACAGTTGTATTTTGCTGAATCAGTCAAAATTCATATCAGACCAGAAATCTTTTTCAGTGGAGGATCAGGATTTGTTTCAGATGGATTTTAATGTGTATGTATTATGTATCGATTATATGTATACATGTTCATATTTAATGTATTTATTTCTTTCTCTTTTTTAATAATATTTATTTTTAATTTTTAATATATTTCTGTATTTATTTATTTTCATTATATTTATTTCCTTTATATAATATTTATTTCTCAATTATTTTAATGTATTTATTTGTGTTTTTATTTTTATTTATATATATATTTCTTTGGATATTTCTTTATTTATTTTAATATATTTATTTATTTTATGATTTAATTGTTTATATTTATTTTTCTGTGTGTATATATTTGTAATTATGTATTAAGTTTTTTTTTTCAAGTTAAATATAATTCATAACACATTCCAGCTCACTATTTGCATGACACACACAGTTCCTGTCTATGTTCTATGTATATTAAGTTATACTTTATTTAGGATGCTGTCTTAAAAGGCAACTGCCCAAGTCGTAGGAAGATAGCAATGTGGTTTTGGAGCAAAGCCTAAGTGTAAATGTGGTCTATTTGGTTTTAATGTCACACAACTCTATCCTACACACATCCTGTTATTTGAAAATGGTGTTGCAATATGAACTACATTTTCTGTTCCATCTCTCATTAGCATCTGAGCCCAACCTGAAGCTACGATCCAGGCTGAAGCAGAAAGTTACGGAGCGCAGGAGTAGCCCGCTGCTTCGGAGGAAGGATGGGCCGATCACCACTGCAAAGAAGCGCTCTCTGGACATGGCAGGTGAGAGGATCCGTTTTGAACATTGTTGACATTTTATTCATAGTGAAAGTAAAATGTCAAACATGATTGGCAGAATCTCCTGTATGCACTGCTAGGCCATGACTCCAACATCCGTTCATTCTTGACTGACGCCAAACTAATCAAGTCCATTTTCTCTCAGAATCGGCATGCAGCAGTGCTCCTGGTTCTGGTCCGAGTTCACCCAACAACAGTTCAAACAACATTACCAATGAGAACGGCATCGCTGGATCAATCTCCAGCAGTCCAGTGGAGGTACAGTGCACTGCGTATCAATCTGTGACCACAGCTGCTTAAGATCAGTTTTGAAATCCCTGGTATTTATTATAATTCTCAAATGAGAATTATATTATATTTCATGTGGTCTGAAACTGAAACATTGTCATTTTTCAAAATAAGACATGAAAAATCATCCTTACTTTGTCAAATTATAATATGTGATGTGTAATATACTATAATACTTGAATTGTTTTTATTTTAATATTTGCATAAATATATTTATTTATTAATTATTTCTGTATTTTAATATTTTGCATTAATATAAAATAAAAAATAATATTTAATAAAAATATTTATAATGACTTTATTAATAAAACTATTAAATGCAAACAGTGTCGGGGAAAGTTACTTTTGAAAGTAATGGATTACAGTATTGCGTTACTCCATAGAAAAGTAACTAATTGCTTTACTTTTGTTACTTTTTATGGAAAGCAATGCATTAAGTTGCTTTTGCGTTAATTTTTGTCTCCTGAGCTGGGCTTGCATATTTATTTTTAATAACAAAAAAACAAAAGTAATATTTTTGGCAACTACCAACTGAAATAAATAAGCCTCAGTCTGAAGGAAGTGCCTTTCCCGATTTCTCTCAAGATGGGGACAGGAAAGGTGTCAGTGAATAAATGGGAAAACTTCCATTACTTATTTGAAAAAGTAAGTCAGATATATTCTTGTAAATTTAAAAGTAATGCATTACTTTACTAGTTACTTGAAAAAAGTTATCTGATTACATAACTTGCGTTACTTGTAATGCTTTACCTCCAACGTTGCATACAAATGAATGGGGGAAGTTGCAAAGAAGCTTCACAATCTAGAGTTAGATTAATGATTAACTACACTGGTCAGCTTAAAACCGATTTATGATGACTGTTGTTAACAATAAAATGTATTATTTATTAAACATCTGTGTCTTCAGTAATATCACTTTTGCCACCATTTAATAAAAGCCCGTTGTAATGGTTTTTAATTAGGCTCTTTGCTTCACCGTGCCTAAGAAAAGCTTTTAAGCATGATAAAATCACTGCAATGCATGACATCTCTTTCGAAGCTTATTGGTGTGTTCTTAAATGGACCTCTAAATCTCTTTGCATGCTTTGTCTTTAGGACACGTTTTAGTAGTTATAGCTCAGTTTTATTGGTGGCCACACTTGTCGCTTGTTGCTTTAGGAAGTGTTCTGCAATTTTCCTGGCTGTTTCCATGCATGTTTTTAAACTGTGCACAGTCTCCTTCTGTAGACGGGTCCCGCAGGGGTCCGGAGAGCGACCAGACAGAGCTGTTTGTTTTTAACGGTGGGGTTTATTTATCTGTGCATATGTTGGTGTGTGTGTGTCGTTCCAGCCATCTTTGGCGCACAGACTCACGGGCAGAGAGGGTCCTGTTAGCCAGCTGTCTCTGTACACATCGCCCTCCCTTCCCAACATCACCCTGGGCCTGCCAGCCACCGGCCCCTCCAGCGTGAGTCCATCTTTCTTTCTCTCCGTCATAGAGAGGCCCCTGTCTGGAGCGTCAGGGGGCCACATGTGGCTTTCAGCACCAGTGGCGTTTCAGAAAGAGCCTTTTGAGAGACAATAACTGACCGCGGGTCTCTGACGCAAGCGAAACATAATTTACGAGGGAATGTCCTGTCTTCTTTGCCCCAGATTCTTTTGGAATTATGCTCTTTCATTCTCTATTCACATAGGTGGCGTCTGGCCAACAGGATGGTGACAGAATGGCAGTGCCAGGCTTGCAGCCAGGAATACCCATAACCACTCCGTTCATGCCAGGAGCCCACCTGCCTTCTTACCTGGCCGCGTCCACCTTAGAGCGGGAGGGCGGCTCGGCACACAACACTCTCCTGCAGCATATGGTGCTTCTGGAGCAGTCGGCCGCACAGAACTCTCTGGTCGCAGGTCAGTCGCAGTCATAATAACCAATATTGATGTTACCAAGACACCTTGACCCGCAGAGACGTTTTTATTGAAGTTATCCTCTGGTAAAACACAAAGTGAGAAGAGAATCTCTATAACATCTATCCATTGAAGTTTGATTTACATTTTGTAAATTTTACATTTAGAAATTAAAAATAAATGAGTTCTGTAACACTTTAGGGGTAATCTGTGTCATGTCCAGAGAAAATCAAAAATTATTGGGGAATATGAGAACAATTTTCTTTAAAATGAAATACTTAATTTTTATTGTAGTATTATTATTATTATTAAATTAAATAATTTATTATATTATATTATATTTGTAAAATACAAAAATGCACTTTTTTTTATAACTAGTAAGCTTTGTTGCCCCCCCCCCCCCTTAATGGTATCCGTAACCCAACATATAGTTTAGTAATCAAAAGTTGTTTGTTTAATTTATTTATATATTTTTAGGTGTGTGTGTGTGTGTGTGTGTGTGTGTATATATATATATATATATATATATATATATATATATATATATATATATATATATATAATATTAATTTGTAATATTAATTAATATTAATTTAGTTTTTTTATTACATTTTTATTCATTAAATTATTTTTGTATTTAATATGCTTTTATTATTTATATTGTATTGTATTAAATGAAAAATACAATGTCAATACAATAAAAAAAATACAATGCACTATTGCGTTTCAAAATTGTATTGCTAGATATTATTCAGAATTTGTACATTTTGATTAATTTATTTTTGTGGGGGGTTTTTTAATACAATGTAAGAATGTACTGTTATGTTTCAAAGTTTCATTTTATTATTCACATTTTTTAAAGATATCATTAAACCAGACATTTAAAATTGAATATACCAAGTCTGCTAAATGCATAAATCTAAATGCAATGTAAATATAATAATTCTACATTTTAGCTGTTGTTTTAGGTTATAAGGAAACATAAAATGTTGCAGTTCTCCAGACTTATTGTATAATTCCTCATTTTCTTTGAACGGAAGGAAAATTGGCCGCTGCTTGAAATGTTTCAGTCATTCACCACGGCACAGCTTTCCCTGAAGCATCTGACACACTTTACCCCGCTGCTCCCACTTTCAATGTTTCATTTTCATAATTCATGTCTAATCTTTTCAACTGTTGTATTGCTTAAATGTATTATTCACTTGGTTTGTTAATTCTCATAATACACAAATATTTCTCATTTCTGTGACATAATTCCCCATTATTTGCACATTACATTTCAAAATTGCACCAAAGTGGGGGCTCGGAACAGCCAGGTGCCCCGGGGCCTCGCAGGATCATAACGCGTCGCGCTTCGCTCTCCCTGCGGATGTCATGCATTTATTGGTTGTAATTAGTCCAGCATAGGTTATGCAGCGCCCTTTATAAATTGGATTCAATTTCCTCCGATACGCACTAAAGAAGGCTCATTTTAATCAAATTAGTCATAGGCGGTGTTAATTAGCCTCCTGATGTGCCAGGATCGGCTTCACGAGAGACGGGAGAGAGAGGCTGCCAATAAGAAGAGGTCAATACTTATCCTGAGGATGAGAGAGAGCGAGAGAGACGCCTCGGTGGCGCAGTCAATTCTGACTAATGATTTGTGCCATCATAGACCATCACGTTAAAGAGGAAACCTCTTCTCCGCCCACTGTTGTCAGGGAGACTAGTGAATCCACAGGAAGTGTACAAACAGGAAGTGTCAAGCCCCTGGGAGGAGTAGTGATGGAGAGTGTGTCTGGAGCAGAGTGGCACAATAACACTAAATAAATAAATCAATAAATAATAAAGTTTTCTGAATGAAAACTGTAGCTTTTCTTTTGGCGATCCATCATTCAGTGTAGTGGAGGTAGAGATGCATGTTTCAATTCATAACGGTGACATACTGGGCTACTCTGTGGTCTTCGTAACACTGCTTTCTGCTGGATTCTGATTGGTCAGCTGTGGCATTACGTTTTTTACAACAGATTTTTTGTATAATTATTCTGCACAGTGTAATTGATTGTTATCCAAGGCAAACAATTTCCTACATAGCTGTGTTTATATGATCAGCATGAACACTGACAAGCTACATAGTTTTTCTGTTTTTGTCATTGTATGTATTGAAATATTTTTATATACATGTTTTTATAATTTTATTTTATGTAATTATATAAAATGTATTATGTATATGTATTTCAAAGTTAAAAATTTTGTTTTTATTTGAAATTATTTATATTGAATAATTTCATATATATAAAAATGAATGATTATTTTTTATAATTCTATTAAAAACGAAATCTAAAATTATTTATGTATTTTATACACAGTGTATGCATGTTTTAGTAAATTTATAGAATATAATTCAATGAAATTGATATTTTTTGTCATATAATGTTATCTATATTTTGTATAAAATTAATGAATATATACTATATATTCATATTAATATTATGTTCACATTTATATATACAGTTTATATATTTTTACTATATATCACATATTTAACACATTTATGTGTTTAACTAATTTTGTAGAATTTTATTTTATTTATATTATTATTATTATTTCTATTTGCAAATGCACATATAAACATCTTTTGCTGTTTCTTTTACACATTTTGCACCATTAGTTACATATTTAGGAACATGTTAAGTTTGAAATGGTTAACTCTCAAGATCAGTGCACTCTGTCACTTTTTGAGAAGGATCTTGTCAGTTTTATGTGCATTGTGCATTAGATGCTTCGTGAGCGATCCGTGGGCATGAGGCAGAGATGTGCTTAAATCTTCAGCCGTGTGTTCAGGAAACTTAACCCCCCGAGAGCCAAAGCAGGCGAGGTGTTAATTAGTTTGGGGCTGAGTGCTAACTAGAATCTGCTGTGTAACCCAAAGCCATGTGTTGTGTCCCCAGGCCTGGGGGGCGTGTCCCTGCAGTCGCATCCCATCCACAAGCTCCGGCAGCATCGGCCCCTCGGACGCACACAGTCGGCCCCCCTGCCCCAGAACGCCCAGGCGCTGCAGCAGCTGGTGGTTCAACAGCAACACCAGCAGTTCCTGGAAAAACACAAGCAACAGTTCCAGCAGCAGCAGCTTCACATCAGCAAGGTACAGCGCTCTGTCTGTCTTTAGCTCCCTTAATCACCATGGCAACCAGCAGGATGTGCCTTCCTAATATGGTCAGACCGGAAGCACTCTACTTGTGTGTGTGTGCGCGTGGGACTGCAGTCATAAGCAGACCCAGACTGAATCTTTGGATAGATTCGCAATTGACCTATCGGTAAGCCCCGCCCCCCTTATTTACTGTTGCTCCCTCGGACAAACAAAGGGAGTTGCTTACTGTCTTTCAATGACAGCTGCAGTGTGAAAACCTTGTCCCACGATGTTTTTGCACAATTTTGGACACAGAAGGCTACCAAATGGGAATTAAATATTCCATGGAGGGATTTATAAAATATTTAAAAATAAATACGGTGGGTACGTTAACTCGAAGGAGGGTTTACAGATCGGGAGAAGTCTCATATTACGGTCGGTCATCACAATCGCGGATGACAACATGCAGGATCAACACTGTTCATGTATCGCAGGCTATGATTAAATTAATGTACATTTAATCAGTTTAATATGGAGAGGCACTAAAATGTAGACCTTAGTTTATGTTTTTGACCTACACAACAAGACGCGGGAACAGTCCGCTATTTAGGTTTGTATATTAGCATGGACTCACTAACTTTAACGTTAGCTAGTTTAAGCCAGAGATACCTTGCTAAAGCACAAGATAACATTAACGTTCTGCTTGAGCAGATGAAAATTGTAACTTAATGAGTGTATGACAACCAGAAAATGAACGTTTTTGTCTTCATTTGTATTGGGGTGAATACTAGGGACATTTTGTTTGGATTCAGGAAATGTAATAAAATAAATGATATTGCCCATCCTCTCAGGATACCTTGAATCATTGTTACAAGTACCCCAGGCACATCGTTTTTCCATTTTTGAAGCATAAACCCCTTAAAACCGATGCAAGCTTCGGATCTTCCAATGTTTCTCTGTGGCGCTGAAACCTAAATATGTCCGAGTTCTGCTCCCCGTGCAACTGATACTCGACTGCCATTGGCTAGTCTGCGTTCGAGGGGAGGGGCTTGCCGATAGGTCAATTAAACAGGGTTTAACGGAAAGAAATTTGTCTGCTGGTACCATTTCAAAAGACTGATCAATTTTAATTTCATGTATTTATATATTTTCTAAGTTTTAGAAATCAAGTTTTCTTGACCATTAATTCATAAAATGAATTCATAAAATATATACAGTTCAAAAGGGTCGGTAAGATTTTTGAAACAAGTCTGGTTATTGGTTATTCTCACCAAGGCAGAGTAAAAACAGTAATATTGTAAAATATTATTACAATTCAATAGAACTGTTTACATTTTTATTACATTTTACATTTTAAAACGTAATTTATTCCTGTGATGCTAAATCAGAATTTTCAGCATCATTATTCCAGTCTTTAGTGTCACGTTTCCTCAGAAATCACTCTAATATGCTGATTTAATAATGATGATAATAATAATGCTAATGTTGAAAATAGTTGTGCTTTGATGAATAGAAAGTTTCTAAGAACAGCTTTTTTTAATAGATTTTTGTAACATTATATAAGTCACTTTATTGCATCTTTGCATAAAATTGTACTGACCCCAAAACAGTAGTGCATTCTTTATTTATTTGCCATCTTTTCTTCACATTTCATTCAGATGTTTTGCTGTAAAATTATTCCACTGATTACCATATTTAAGCTACTTTTATAATTGTGCATATCTGAGTGTTTGAAAATAAAATATGTATTGTTTTTGTACTTGGAATCAATAACTATAAGTGTTATCGTATTGTTTCATAATTATTGTATCATTTTTATTTAATACATGCCATTCACAGTGCTACATGGTATGAGCAATATTGCATCCTTGTCTGTATTTTCATACTTTTTTCCACATTTAATTGCTTCAGAATGAAGTTTATAATTCATCTAAGAGCTAGCTGATTTGCTTTATGAACTTTTCATTGGAGAACTGCGAAAACGAATGGGAAAAATACTTGCTGTGCTCCATAACCGCCCCATTTTATCCCTCCTCGTGTTTGCTCATGGAGTGTGTGGTGAGGTCTGTGGAGATTACTAGTGTTGGACTGTTATCCTACAGGGTTTTTGGTTTGTTTCTAATGCCTGTGCTCTCACCACCGCAGTTGTGCATTATAGATTAGTTATGGGGTTAATCCATGCCTGCACACAAACATATCAGAATGAGCTCACCGGGTGTGGATCACCTCAGCGCTACACTCTGGGCTTCCGGGAATACTGCCTCTGCTCAGCAGATGTCAGAGGAATTTAATGCTTCCCAAGCATTTACGCTGTTTAGATATGACTCCATTCCTGTGTTTTTAAAGTTCACGGGGGAGATGTGAGGAGACATATGTTGTGAATCAGTGCATGTGGTTTTCTGCATATCTGTGGACTTAATTTGTACTTTTTATTCAATGTATCTAGGAAAAAATCTGCAAAATGAATTTAAACATGGTGAAACATGTTAAAGGGGTAGTTCATGCAAAAATAACCGTCACTTGTTCCAAACATGTATGAGTTTCTTTCTTCTGTTGAACAAAAAAGAAGATATTTTGAAGAATGTTGGTAACCAACATTGATTTTTCATTTGTCCAATTTAAATATGCATATATTCAAATAATGCATAATTTGGCATAATTGACTACAAATCTTGCATGACTGCTTTAGGTTCACCACATGTGAATATACACAAATGTAAATGAGATTTATGTGCTGCAGCGGTGAAGGTTGTTGGTGAAAAATGTCTTCATTTCTGTTTTCCTAAAGTTTGACTTCAGAAAACCCCAGAAATAGTACTCAAGACTACTTTTATGACTTTATTTTATCCTTTATCTCTTTGTCAGTTTTGGAGCTTGACAGCCTTTGCTTATCAATGGAGAGGATATGTGGGTGGATAAATGATGACAGAATTCAAATAACCTAATTAATATTCATGACCCAAGCCACACCTGTCAAGTTTGTGTGCAGAGTTACTGCCGCTGACAGAAAGTCTAACTTTGTGAACTACCGAAGATGTTTTAGACCTAATTATTGAACTTTTGTGACAAAAAGACCTGGGTGATTGACGTTTTTGCTTTCAAATGGTATCTGTTATCCTGTCATTTTGGCTTTGACTGATTAATTTTAGAAAGAAATGTAATGTGTAATTTACCTGGCATGAACATCCGACGTGTTCGCTACGCTGAAGGGAGAGGACGGGGGGAAAAACAAAGAGCAGAATACAAAAAAAGAAAAGCTTGTTTGGAATGAAGCACAGGGATGAGGCAATTGCCGAGCGCTCTGACGTCAATTATGTTCCCTCGGCACATTGCCAGGGGGCTGTGTTTTTACCACACTCAAGTGTGTGTGTGTGCGTGTGTGTGTGTGAATAGGGGTGAGGGCGGGGCTAGAGCTGTCATTGCCACAGTGATAGGGTTAGACACAGCTGTCACAGCAAGAACTTGAGCCAAGAAGACAGTTTCTTTTGTTCTTGTTGTTCCAAGAGTATTATTTAATGCAACTGTAGCTTTGACTCTGTATTTTTTGACACAAGATCTGTGTGTGTTGTAGAGGTCCTTTTCTCATGAAGCTCTGTTTTGTTAGTCAATATTCACAATCACAACCTGTTTTACTTCCGTTAAGTGATGTGATTCTGAGCGAACCAAGATATTTATTGTTTTGAAAATGTGTATTAATAAGGTAAATGGGGTCAGTTTTATTTTAAAGGTTGGTTTATACGTTTTAAATAGTTAGTTACACTACAAGGTACTAACAAAAACTAGCTAACAATTCTAGCTAACAAACAATCTGATATATCAAATTAAAATAACTAGTTTCTATTTTAATATATTTTAAGCTGAATTTTAGGAAACATTACTCCAGCGCCACAGATTTTATTAACATTAGTTAATGTGTTAACTAACATGAACAAACAATGAACAATGCATTTATTACACTCTTTATTAATCTTTGTTAAAGTCAGTTAATGAAAATACAGTTGTTCATTGTTTATTCATGTTAGTTCACAGTGCATTAACTAATGTTAACAAACACGACTTGTGATTTTAATAATGCATTAGTAAATGCTGAAATTAACATTAACTAAGAATGCTGTAGAAGTATTGTTCATTCTTAGTTCATGTTTACCAATGTTGTTAACTAATGAACCTTATTGTAAAGTGTTACCGATTCTTTGATGAATAGAAAGTTCAAAAGAACAGCGTTTATTTGATTTTTAATAGAAATAGACCTTTTGTAACTGTCACTTTTGATCAATTTAATGTGTCCTTGCTGAATAAAAGTATTCATTTCTTTCAACAAAAGAAAGAAAGAATCTTATTGTTTAGTACAACTAATAATTGTAATACGTTTTTCAATTTTTAAGGTTTTTCCAGCACTATTGAGTAAAGATCCAAATCATATTCTGTAAAGAAGTTATTCATTGTCAGTAGACGTCAATTCTACTTCATCAGTTGAATTGATGGTGATTTTGACATGTGCTTCTCTCAGATGATGGCTAAGCCGAACGAGCCGGGCCGACAGCATGAGAGCCACCCGGAGGAGACGGAGGAGGAGCTGCGGGAGCATCAGGGGCTGGGCGACTCCACGGAGGCTCTTCCTCACGGGGTCACCATCAAACAGGAACCTCCGGATGAGCAGGATGAAGAGTTCCAGCAGAGAGAGAGGCAAGCCGAGGAAGAGCTGCTCTTCAGACAGGTGAGGGTGTTAGAGCAGGAATATATGAAAGCGCATCTGTCGCTGTTTCTGTGAATGGCACGGGATGAAGCCACGAACACACTGAGCACCAGAAGGGGGCAGCAACAGGCTCCTATAAAGAGTCAGACACCCTGTTGGTGAAAAGAGGGTTATTAACTCTTTAAGAACGATCTGTCCCAACGAGATACTGCGTAATTCTGCAACTTACTCAGCTGCAGACATGCATTAATTATACTTAAAGCTGCCAAAAAACAATAATATCAAATACAAATAGACCAACTGTGCTAGCTAACATGCTGGTTTCATTGAATGCATTTCATTGAATCGGCAATATTGCACAAATAAACAAACAAACAAATATTTCCAAAACAGTGGATCTTTTCTATTTTATTCTCTATAAAAATAAATGAATAATACATTTACTTAATAACATTTTTATATCAATTTATACTTCAGAAAAATACACTTCCATTCAGACGTTTGGGGTCAGTAAGATTTTGCAATGCTTTTGAAAGAAGTCTGGATTTTTTTGATTAAAAATATATTAGAAAACAAGTAATATTGTGAAATGTTATGTTGAATATACTTTAAAATGTAATTTATTCCTGTGAAGACAGAGCTGAATTTTTTTTATGCAATCCCTGAAAAATCTGTGTATTTTTTCACCGTTCAGAAGTGTTTAATTCACCCACAGGTCCTCAACGCTGCTTTTTAAAAATGAACTGGAGGTGGGCACTTGTGCTGGACGAGATCATTTAGGTCCAGCTCTTTTTCTTCTTAATGGACAGCGGGGGTGCATGTTCCTTCAATCGAGCTGAAATATTCATCAGCTAACTAACACTGTGTCCAAAACCGAAGGTAGCTGCCAATTAACAGGCAGGGTTTATGTATGAAGAAACCTCCAAAGGTTTCAGACCAGCTTCCAAGGCACCATAACATCACTTCTAATGATCAAGAATAAATCAAGTCAGCTTTAGACATAACCAAGTAAATATTTAATGGCTAAAATGCTTATTTTCTTAGTAGTAATTGAAATATACAATACTGTTCAGAAGTCCCTGGTAAGTTTGTTAATACTTTTTGAATGAATACTTTTCAGCAAGGATGCATTTAATTGATCGAATGTGACAATAAGACATTTTTAATGTTAGATTTGTGTTTCAAATAAATGTTTGAAACATTTGATATTCATCAAAGAATCCTGAAAAAGCATAGCATGGTTTCCTCAAAAATATTAAGCAGCATCGCTGTTTTCAACATTGATTATAATAATAAATATTTCTTGAGCATCAAATTAGCATTTTAGAATGATTTCTTGTGACATATAAGTTTTATATATATATATATATATATATATTATGGAATACAGTTATTTTAAATTGTAACAATATTTCAAAATGTTACTGTTTTTTACATATATATATTCTATATATATATATATATATATATTTGATCAAATAAATGTAGTCTTGGTGATTTTTTTATTTATTTATTTTTTAAATGCATTTCTACGGATTAATTTACATTTTTCAAACCAGATAAGCCTCATCAAAAGTAACCACCTCAACCATATGTGCTTTGGTACTTTAAGGCATATTTTCACAGGTTTTACTGTCTTGAACAGCTAAACGCAAAGCTTTGTGGGATTATTGAGGTAATGCTCTTACCTTAATAAGCATAATAAGTGAAGATTTTCTATTGGATTTTCAAAATGTAAAGCATTTTCTACATATAACGCTCTTGCTGGTGGTTTGCAATGTATTGAGTGCCACCTGCTGGTTATTTGTGTAACTACAGGGGGCCTAAAAACACTCTATGTTCTTCTTTATGAAGTATGAAACATCTATATAAAGATATTTATGTCAATTTTCACATATTGACTTGCAAAGTTCATTTATTTCAAGCTAAACTTCTGTTCTTGTCTCCGAGCAGCAAGCTCTCCTGTTGGAGCAACAGAGGATCCATCAGCTGAGGAACTATCAAGCATCTATGGAAGCGGCTGGACTGTCTGTGACCTTCCCAGGCCATCGGCCCCTATCCAGAGCACAATCATCCCCGGCCTCTGCGACCTTTCCCATTGTGGTGCAGGAACCTCCGGCCAAACCCCGCTTTACCACCGGTCAGTCACTGGATTTGATGCTCCAAATAATTTACCAATTTAATGCCTCAGGACATTACCTTAAAAACATCTTGTATGTAAAAGTGCATTTGTATTAGTTTGCAGCCCTCTTTAAATAAGTATTTGTGTCCTTACAGGTCTGGTGTATGACAGCCTGATGCAGAAACACCAGTGCATGTGTGGAAACAGCAACATCCACCCCGAACACGCCGGACGCATCCAGAGCATCTGGTCACGACTGCAGGAGACGGGACTGCGCGGCCAGTGTGAGGTAACCCGTTCACCCACGTATCTTCATTTGACATATCAGCACTTTTAGCAGTAACATGATGTAATCTTTCAGCATCAAACACATTTAAGTGGTATTTACCTTCAGCCTGCTGGTCACCGGGGCAGGGTGAAGGATTTTTTTACGATCTGTAGAGGGCGCAGTTCAGCCATCACAAACACAGTCACACACTCCTGTTGATGAAACTTTATGAATAAACCAAAGAGTTTTACTCAAAGGAAAAGGGGGTGTGAGATTGTTTTGAGTGTGTTCGAGGAAAAATTGAACCAGGAGAGAACTTCCACATAAGAACAGAGGAAGTGCTGGGGAATTACAGCGGAGATCAGGAGGGGAATTCTTATCTTTTCACATTTTCACAAGTTTTTCATTAAGAAATGGAAAAAGAAAAAAAAAATCATAATGTCTTAGCATTTAGTTTGTCTCACTTTTCCTCTAATGGCAGTATAGCAATTAAGCTACATGAACACCACAGGTTTGTTCAAAACCTGATGCTCATATTCTCCTGCATCTAAAAAATGATCCAAAGAGCATCTTGTGCTTCAATGGAAGCAGCAGCTTTTGACTTTTGCACTGAAGAGTAACATGACCAATTTGACCAAGTATGATGACCTAAAAATAGTGTTCATTTAGGCTTAGAAAGATTTTTAAAATGTTTTGGAGTCTCTTATATTCACTTACAGCATTTAAATGAAGCATTTTTTTTTGGAAAATTCTTTTTTTATTTTTTTGGAAACATTATAAATGTCTTTACTATCCCTTTTGATCAATTGAATGCATCATTGCTGAATAAAAGTATTGGTTTCTTTCAGAAGCAAAAAATTAGTGACCCCAGAATTTTAAACATTAGTGTATTTCTTCTTAATTTAATACTAAATGTTTCAAAATCCTGCAACTTGGTTAATTTACAAGTTAAAATGACACAATCACAGATTTTTGTTTACAGACTCTAGAACCTGCACGAACGTCCTCACAAAGCACCACACAATTCATATCTGTTAGTTGGCGCATACATACACACACACACACACACACACACACACACACACACACACACACACATGTAAATATGTATGCATGCTTTAAGCTACAATTAACATTATTTTTCTCCATTTACCACATTTTGCGATGCTTAAATCCGTTTTCCCCCAAAATCAGCGCAGAGAAGCAGTCTGTGCCTGCTTATCTCTGCCTCCACCTGCTGAGGGCAATTCCTGAGCTCTCTCATCATCTCGAGCTCTGATCGCTGGTGCCTAATGGCACTCGCTGGATCTAATCTCTCCTGCCACGCTGGCTCCATTGCGTCAGGCCTGTTAGAGTTAGTCGCATAGCTGCAGTCTCTGTTTTCCTCCAAACAAACAAGTAAACAAGCACGACAATGGCACGGCCGCGCGCCCGCTCTCTCGCCTACGTTCGCTCCTTGGTGGGGATGTTTATTGTTCAGGGAGATGGAAACAGTGAATTGGGCCGCAATTAAAGGCAGTCATGACTCTAATACCCCCTAATCTACAGCAGGGGGGCCCTTAAAGAGTGCGGGGTTGTTTTAAGCTGCCGCCAGCCAGCACCGGGCCCCCGAGGGGCCCCTCTTTAACTGCCCCTGCTGTTAAATCTGAGAGGTAGTACGTCCTGTTGCAGGTGTCACCTCGGAGCGGCCCAGAGCGCTTCCACAGGTGGGCAGGTCCGCCTCCCTCTCGGATGGTTTGTGCCTCAGAGGCCAGGGCTATTAAAAAAGGGAAAATGACATTATTGCAAATCCAGCAGCTCCGGCACCTCCAAGGGCCGATGGCTTTGTTCTACAGGCATGTGGGGCCCAGTTTGGAGTGGGAGGTGGACAGCGGGTCTGTTTCAGCTCTGCTTAGACAGCTAAAAACTTCAGAGGGGGCAGGATGGCGGTGCATTCAATATGGCTGTCGATTTTGCAATCAATGAAATATGTCTTGCCAAAACATCCCGAATCCAGTCAACAAACTATTAATAGCAGATGCTGTAAAGACATGACCTAGACCTGTTCCTGGGGAACTCCAACCCACTCCAACACACTTGTCTGGAAGTTTCTAGAGAGTCTGAGGACCTTGATTTCCTGGTTCAGATGTGTTTAATTAGTGATAGAGCTCAACTCTGCAGGATGGGTTTTTTAAAGGGATCATAGGTTGTTCAGAAGGACAATAATAATTGTTCTCTGTGTATAAAGATCTAGAATGTGTGCTTTACTTACACAATTTAATTTTTTATAAATACATGTTTTTAGACAGATTTATCTTATATAATGTAAAATCATTTGCATTTGCAACTTGTATAAATGTGATTTTATTTAATAAAATGTTCAAATTTGAATTTTGAGATTCTGAACAAGAAATGCTTATTTAGCAAGGATTTAAACAAAGGTAATGCTTTTATTCAGTAAAGATGCATTAAACTGATTAAAATTGACAGTCAAGATTTTTATATTATAGAGGAATTTTATTTCAAATAAATGCTTTGCTTTTTAACTTTCTATTCATCAAAGTATTGTAAAAAAAAAAAAATAATAATAATAATAATAATAAAAATAATAATAATGTTACAATTTTCCACAAAAATATTAAACAACTGTTTTTAACATTGGTAATAATAAGAAATGTTTCTTGAGCAGGAAATCAGCGTACTGAAAATGATTTTTGCTGATTCATACTGTATGACACTGAAGACTGGAGTAATTATGCTAAAAAAATTCAGCTTTGCTATCACACAAAAACAAAATATACATTTTAAAATATATTAAAACAGACAAAAGCTATTTTAAATGGTAAACATTTTTCACAATATTACAGTTTTTCTAAATAAATGCAGCCTTAAAAGACTCGTTTCAAAACATTTTTTAAAAAGTCTTACCGACGCCAAACTTTTGAATATTAGTTCACGGTTAAGAACATGAAATATACACCAAAAATGTTGTATTTCATTGAACAATAATTTTAGACTATATTTTAACAAAATGCACAAAAAATGGCATCAAATTTAAGACTACATTTCAGCTGATTAATCTCAGTCTGTTGCTACATAAGAAACTCACAGCCTCCACTTGAATATAGCATCGGTTCTAACTAAGGTTTTAACTCTCTCTCTTTTTGTTTTTTTTTGCAGTGCATTCGAGGCAGGAAAGCCACTTTGGAGGAGCTACAGACGGTCCACACTGAGGCTCATGTGCTGCTTTACGGAACCAACCCTCTCAGACAGAAACTGGACAGTAAGAGCAAACACACACACTCACACGCGCACACACACCTGACTACACCACGGGCTGAATCTGACTGAGTTTTGTGAATGAGCACATTGTTGTATTTCTCTCTCTGCGACAGTTGGAGCCTGCGATGGCCTTCTCAGTTATTAGCCCGTGAAGCTTCGCCTGGACTTCTGCAATTATCCACATTATTTACGCTTCTGCAGCCAGATCCGCCTTACAGCATGTTTCCTAAACGCTGCAATTCGTTTCATTTCTTTTTTTGGCCCGTTGTCGTTCCCTCCCCATCCCAAACTCCCTGGCGTTCCCCTCTGTCAGCCCACTCTCTGCTTTCATCAGTCATGGCCTTGATCTGAGTTTGCCCCTGAGCTGTCCGTCAAGGCCGTCACCTCTCTGCCAATAACAACCACACATGCAGTTTTCCATGACTTCAGCTCCGGCCCCCTCATGCAGCGATCAAACACATGCTTAAACGACATGCCCGCTCACACACACACACACACATTTACACGCATGGATATTTCACACTCCTCGGGTACGGAGATGACATGTTTCCACCTTTCCTATCTGATTGGGTCAGTTTATTCAACAGGCTTTTTTGATCTTGCAACAATGTGTTGCTTCATAAGCACGATTGATTTAAAAAATAGGGCAATTTTAATCAATAGATGATTTGCCTCATTGAGAAACGTTGGATTATTGCATGTGTGTTTGTGCAGTAATGTAGTAGGGGATGGTCATTGTGGTCATTTTGTTGAGTATTCAGGGTTGGTGGTCCATCTGTGCTGATTTTTAATTGTTCGTCTATTTACATAGCGTATGCGTCCGATTGACGTCTTTTGCCATTGCATTACATCTCAGTTTTTTTAGTGTACTGATGCCATTTACTTGCACACCATGTTTTAAAGGCACTATGTTATTTTAAGTTACAGTAGCACAGCAGCATATATAGTAAGCATGCAAAACAAAACTGTACTTGCAATGCATTTAACAAGCATTTAGTTTTGCACATGCTTTACATGGGTAACGCAAATACAGTAAATAATTTTTGTGCAGCAGAGGAGTCCCCAGTATAAAATTTGGTTTGAAGATTTTTTATTAACATTTATTCTTGCTTTAAGTGTGTCATGCGTAAAGGATAATCAACGGCTAGCCGTGCATTAAAATCCTTGGAGGCAAAGAACCGCCCAATGCGAAGCGGTTTGATTTGCTTAAAAGTATTCGCTCATAAGAGTCATTAATTTGTGAATCAAATGATACTAGTTGCACTATGTTTTTGATTCACTTAAAAAAGTTGGCTCATAAGAATCATTGGTTCGTGAATCAAATGACACGGGTTGCACTAAATGTTTTTGATTCACTTAATAGAGCCAGCACATAAGAGTATAAAAAGAACTGGCTTGTAAGAATCATTAGTTAATGAATCAAATGACACGGGTTGCACTATTGTTTTGTTTCACTAAAAAGAACCAGCTCATAAGAGTCTTTTTTTTTTTAGGGATGCACCAATATGAAAAATTTGGGCAGATACCGATAACCGATAATTCTTTATACATGCAAGCCGATAACCGATATGTTGGCCGATAAATCTAAATCCAATTTTTTTATATCATTTTTGAGAGCCTGATTACAAAAAAAGTCTCACCATTAAAATCCATTAAACACTTCAACATAAATAAAAAATAAACAAATAAATAAAACAATGCTTAAATAATGCAAACAAGTCACTGGACAACATTACTTAACATTACATGTGTAAAACAAAAAAACAAAACAAAATCAAAAATCATGTGCCAAGGATAAATTAAACGGAATAGCCTCTGCACTGACAATTAAATTATTTTCATTAAACCGTATTATTGATGAAAATAATAAGAAAAATAAAAGTGGTGGTTATTATTCATATATCAATGATTTTGAAAAAGAAGTATGTTAAATTAATACCACTGTTTCAAATAGCAGCATGCAGTTTTAGTGCTGCTGAAGAGCTGAATGAACACCGGTAAACTGAAGCACTTATTATTTATACAACATAATATAATATTATAACTTATATATGCACAAAAAGACGCAAATGCGCAAGATCTTGACACTAAGTTACGCGCTAATAAGATGTGATGCGCTCTTGGCTTATTCCGCAATAACGCGCTGAAACACGACAAATTAAACCAAAGAATTCACAACATTTTATTATAATAGTGTTCTCATTATGATATTATATATATGATAGTCCCAATCACTGTTATTAATGTTGTGCGTAGCTGAAACTTAAGAGCTGAACACTGGTAAACTGAAGCTTGCTGGCAGCTTATTTAACTCAAAGAAACGAATCATATATGAGATTAATCAGCTATTTATACAACATAAACATAATATTACAACTTACCCTATATATGTAAAGACGCAAATGCACAAGTGAACTCAGTTACGTGCTAACCAGCTGTTGTGGATACGCTCTTCCCGCAATAATGCGCTGAAACACAACAAATTAAACCAAAGAATTCACAACGTTTTATAATAATAGTGTTCTCATTATAAGGTGAAGTAAACATCAGAGATGCTTTGCCACAAGCTGCAACTGTAGGAACTACACTAACTATGGTGATGCAGAACTTCTTCTGAGATGGTATTCCTTGGAGCATCCACGTTGTTGGAACCCTTCCACATCATCAGCAGGGATCTCGGGGTCTCAGGTGTTTCGCCCCTTAACCTGAACACCTCACCTGAGTTGGGCAGTGAAGACTAACTAGCCTTCACCTGCAGAAGGGTTCCAACTGTGGACTCTCTTCAATATTATATATGACAGTCCCAATCATATAGTTATTAATGTTGTGCGTTGCTGTTTGAGCTGCATGCACTGATCACAGAAGTGATCTATTAATGCTCTATTAGCTTAACCAAACAAATTATATAGGCCTATGAGATAAATCATATATATATATATATATATATATATATATATATATATATATATATACAAATGCTTAAGCGAACTTAACTGTGCTAGTCATAGCTCCGTTGTGGATGCGCTCTTCCCGTAACAACGTGCTAAAACACGGGCTAACAGAAAGATTCCATTCATTATTTTACTGTTTTATTTTATTATAATGTTCTCATTATGACAGACTTGCCCTGTACATGTTGCACTTCACTGTATTTTCCTTTTCGAAGTGATTCCAATAATATTTCAAGCAATTAAAAACCATCACGGCGAACAGTGCGCATCTGAAGTGCCTCTGCAGGAAATGATGCATTATTTATCGGCTTTAATATATCAGACAAATTTTCTTATCGGTTCGATAACGATAACAGAAAAATTAACATTTATCGGCCGATACCGATATGGTGGCAGATATATCGAGCATCCCTAATTTTTTTCATGAATTGGATCACACTTGTTTCACTGTTTGTCTTGACACAGGTTGCTCTATAATTTAACTGAATAATTTAATTCACTTAAAGTGCCCCTATTATGGATTTTTGAAAATGACCTTTCATGCAGTGTGTAACACAGCTCTAAGTGAATATAAATATCCCGCAAAGTTTTAAATCTGGAAGTACACCGTGGATAAAGTTATTGTCTCTCAAAAGGAATAGTCGACTCTGAATCATTGAAACGAGTCGTTTTTAAAACGAATCCCAAGCCGTTTCATGTTGACGTCAAAATGAAACATTAGCATATTGCCCGCCCACTTGTTGCGCAAGGGCAGACCTGAGAAGACTTGATTTTTGCCTTGGTCTGAATGAAAATGCAATTTCATTCTTTGCCACTAGGTGCCGCTTTTGGAGCGTTAAAAGCACACAAACACTGCTTTAAATGAAATCGACCAATCACCGCATATTAGCGTCACAAAAAGGAGGGTTTTGGAAAAATCGTTAAATTAATCGTTAGGGAGTCGTCGAGCAAATAAGGTAAAAAATAAATGCATATTATAAGAAAATGAAAGTGTTTTTTGACCTTGCATGCATGACAGACTATTGTTGGGGACTTCCAAAACCAAAATATGAACCTTTCATTACCCATAATAGGGGCATTTTAAAGGAATCAGCTCAGAAAAGTCATCAGTTTATGAATCAGATGACACTTTATAAGTTTATAAGTTGCACTATGTAGTCAGCAAAGACAATGCAATAATAAATACATATTGTCTTAACATCATTTTGCCACTTTTTTTTTGCCTTATCAAATTACACAACTATACAATTAGTTCTATAACTGTCGTGCTCCTAGTTCATCTTCTCCACTGAACAGTGGTGCTAAAACACTGCTAGCCTAAAGTGGATTTCTGGCCTGACATGTAACAGATATGACTCAGTACTGCACATACATCTTGATATAGCTCAGTGATGTTGATGATCTTTATGTCTTTCTCTCTGTCTCTCATCAGGCTCAGTGACACCCATGTTCGTGAGACTGCCGTGTGGAGGAATCGGGGTGAGTTTCTCTTTCTTTCCCGTGTGTAAATAACGGTCCTGTTTGTTCTCCCTCCCCCGAACTCCAGCGGCAACAAAAACTGTTGCTCTCCTCTCTGCCGAGCGGGTAATTGTGTCCAGATGTTTTCTATAAACAAGCTGTGTGCGGTGTGTGTGTGTGCATGCATGCATTCTCTGAAGATGATGATGATGAATGAATGGATAGACTTGTTCTTCAGTGCTGAGTGGACAGTGTCAGCCACACTCTTTCACGGCTCTGGAACAGGAAGTACTCATCCTCACTTCTCTCATTCTACTCATGCCCTCCCCGTCTGGTGTAGGTGAATGATTCAGACAGACCATGATTGGGTTCCTCTAATGAATGGAGAGATGGTTCAGTCATTCATGGGAAAGAATGTGGAGTAATCTCGCTTTTATATTGTCGTCAATACAGTATATCTATATGTCAAAGGGAAATGATTTCTTTTTCTGTGGCGTTGTTGCAAATATTGCACAAAATCGTGACTATTTGGGGTAATGTAATCAATGTAACATTGCATTTTTGCATTTACATTCATGCATTTGGCAGATGCTTTTATGCAAAGTGACACACATTGCGTTGAAAATATGCATTTTATCTGTTTTAGGGATTTCAATCTATGATCCTGCCATAACATGCACCATTCTCTGTTGTTTGAGCTACAAGAAGACTATATTAAGTTTTACCATCCAAATAAGGAAATGTTAAGATAATATAGAGACATTGAACTAGTTTCATATATTTTTGGTTGTTACAAGTTCCAGCAAATCAGCATATTAGAATGATTTCTGAAGGATGTGACATTGTGTGACATTGAACACTGAAGTAATGATGCTGAAAATTCAGCTTTGCATAACAGGAATAAATGACATACTCAAATATATTTAAATTAAAGACAGTTATTTTAAATTGTAATAATATTTCACAATATTGTTATTTACTGTCGTTTAAATCAAGCAAATAGAACAAATCCTTAGTGAGCATAAGAGAAGCCCCAACCTTTGAATGGTTGTATATGTATTTAAAACAATATTTATCTATGCAAGATTTTGTGAACAATGTTTACTTGAATGTATTGTTCAGGTGAACTGGGATCGAAGAAAAAAAAAAAAAAACACCATTCACAGTTTATGACAGTTTACAAAACAAATTTAATACAATTATCTGTCTGACAATTAATAGCCAGTCAAATTCCATAATTGTGATAGAGTTGTTTTTATACTTCCAGACGCAGTGAGGTGGATTTGTGTGTGTGTGTGTGTGTGTGTGTGTGTGTATTAGTTAATGGTGAGACCTCAGGCAGGGCTGTTGGAGGGGGACTGATAAATGGCAGGCGGTCTTGTCTGGCTGAAGTCACAGTCTTTGAGCTGAATGGTGAGAAACAGAAGGGCTCTGGACTCTTTTATGGAAATGGAACAAAATTGTTGTCTTCCTGCATCTCTACAGCGAAAATTAGCCTGTCAGGGTGAAGATAAACTGTGCTTGTTCATTCCAACACGCTCCCCAGCCCTGCCTGAGACCTGCACCCCCAAACCTCAGTGTCTACAACATCACTCTATTACTTTCTTCCCCTTTTATACCATGGGCCACGTTAGGGTGGGCTTTTGGGGCTTAAGCCCTAATGTTTTGATGTCTTTTGCCATGTTTTTTTTTTTTTTTTTTTTGGTTTGTTTCTTCTTTTTTTTTTTTTTTTAATTGTATATACGGTTACATATGTGCCAGGGTTGGTACTAAAGCTAAAACCATAAAAAAAAAAGTTTTCTTTACTTCAAATAAAATAAATGTTAACTGAAATAGAATTAAAAAATAACCTTATTTTATTTCAGCTAGTTGCCAAGCTAGTATTTCTTATTTTTGTTTAGCTTATATTAATAAAAAAAAAATATATATATAGACATATTGGTAACACTTTAATATAAGGACCAATTTTCACTATTAACTAGTTTTCTATTGCCTGTTATTAAAGTACCCCTATCATGGATTTTTGAAAATGACCTTTCATGCAGTGTCTAACAGCTCTAAGTGAATGAAAACATCCTGCAAAGTTTGAAATCTGAAAGTGCACCGTGTATAAAGTTATTGTCTCTCAAAAGAAAGAGTCGACTGAATCATTGAAACGAGTCATTTTTAAAACGAATCCCAAGCCGTTTTATGTTGAAATCAACATGAAACTAGCATATTGCCCGCCCACTTGTTGGTCTTTTCGTGTTGGTCTGAATGAAAATGCAGATTCATTCTTTGCCACTATGTGCGCTTTTGGAGCGGTAAAAATAGCTGTTTCTATGGTAACGCTGTACACAAAGCAGCACCCTGTGCTCACAAACACTGCTTTAAAGGAACACTCCACTTTTTTTGGAAATAGGCTCATTCTCCAACTCCCCCAGAGTTAATAAGTTGAGTTTTACCGTTTTGGAATCCATTCAGCCGATCTCCGGGTCTGGCGATAGCACTTTTAGCATAGCTTAGCATAGATCATTGAATCCGATTAGACCAGTAGCATTGCGTTCAAAAACGATCAAAGAGTTTCGATAGTTTTCCTATTTAAAACTTGACTCTTCTGTAGTTATATCGTGTACTAAGATCGGCGGAAAATGAAAAGTTGCGATTTTCTAGTCCGATTTGGCTAGGAACTATACTCTCATTCCTGTGTAATAATCAAGGAACTTTGCTGCCGTAACATGGCCGCAGCAGGCGTAGTGATATTACGCAGCGCCTGAAAGTAGTCCCCAGCTAGGTACCTAGTTATAATATAGCTGGGGAATACTTTCAGGCGCTGCGTAATATCGTTGAGCAATTAAGGTTAAAATAAATGCATATTATAAGAAAATGAAAGTGTTTTTTTGACCTTGCATGCATGTCAGCCTGTTGTTGGGGACTCCCAAAACCAAAATATGAACCTTTCATTACCCATAATAGGGGCACTTTAACATATTGGCTGTTAATTAGTACTTATAAAGCACATATTGTTTATGACTGTATTCTACATC
>CM071946.1:31508163-31533163 GCA_036784905.1 Acrossocheilus fasciatus | reverse complement strand
GCAACATGGTAGCATCCACCTGGAAATGATGTTTTTGTAAATAAACCCACATTCATCGCTGTACTGCTGTGTCCAAACCAGGCTCAATGCTACAAATTCCAGTGTTTTCTGTTCTCACTGAAATTGAAATTTAGCATGAAATGACAAAATCACAGCTAATCAAAAAAAAAAAAACATTTGAATGTACAGTCAGCCAAAATATGTATAGTCCAGAAAAAAAAAACTGGGGTGATTACTGCAAAAACAGCCATTTGAATTGAGTTAAATTAAATATTACTGTATCTAACTTCCAATAAATAATGATTAAAAAAAAATAAAGGAACAATCATTATCCAATTAATAATAAATTAGCTAGAAATATTGATTTGAAATTATTGTTATTTTATTACTTTTAATAGCTACATTTTTATATAAGTTTTTATAAACAAAATATTTGTTTATAAAACTTTTTTTTTTTTTTTTCATTTTTTGTTCATTTTTAAATGAAATTTTAAGTATAACAAATGCAGTAATGTATTGGATAAAAGATTAAACTAAAATAAAAAATAAAAAAAAAATAATCAAACTCCTAGTAAATACCAACTCAAAAATAAATTATTTTTAATTTATTAAAATAATTGTTATAAATTATATAGTATAATTATATTGTTACTTTTATGTTAATTAATTACTATTTTAAACATTTTTAAAAAGGCAGTGTTTTATCTGCTCCCATAAAACTTTAGTATATTACAACATTTTGACCCAGACAAGGTCTTTGTGATATTACATGATTTTAATATCATTATTTTTATTGGAGTGTACTGTGTGTGTGCGTGTGTGTGTGTGTGTGTGTGTGTGTGTGTGTGTGTGTGTGTGTGTGTGTGTGTGTGTGTGTTTAACTAATTAGCATAACAATATTATTATTTATTTATTTTATTTTATTTTTGAACGAGCACCTGTTCTAGTTATGTTGGGATGTGTGCTTTGAATTGAAATGAATTCATTTAAGATACTGAATTAAGGTGATTCTGTATTTCTTACATTCAAGGTCTTACACACTGTGGCTTAAACAGCTGTGTGTGTGTGTGTGTGTGTGTGTGTGTGTGTGTGTGTGTGTGTGTGTGTGTGTGTGTGTGTGTGTGTGTGTGTGTGTGTGTGTGTGTGTGTGTGTGTGTGTGTGTGTGTGTGTGTTGTGTTTGCAGAACGGCTTTGCTGTGGTACGACCTCCAGGACATCACGCTGAGGAGAGCACTCCAATGTACGTCCTCACTGTCTCTCTGTGATCTCAAAATAAACTCCACAGCTGATATCAGCATCATATTATACACACACAGCATCAGAAATCAGTGTGATACACACTATCCTCTGACATAAATGAATTCCAGCACTGCAGTGGACTCACGCTGGCTTCAGTACAGTCATGCAAATTATCGGTGAGGTGAATACAGCACAGTAGGCCAACGTTATCTCCACCACACTGACTCACGCCAGTTTTATTTGGAAGGACTAGCATGTGTTAGAAACTGCAAGTTTTGTGAGTAAAGTAGAGTTTGGAGTGTCTCTGTATCCAGCAGTGAAAGGGATTCCTATAGCTCGACTTCAGAGTTTTGATTCCCAGGGAACACACAGCTAAAAATAATAATAAAAAGCATATATTTATATGTATAATCTTTTTCTTTTTTCTTTTCTTTTTTTCCAAAAATGTGTTTAATTATATACTGTAAAATAAAAATGACAAAAATGTCACACATAATTACAAAGAAATGGTAAGTATTACCGACTTACTAGAAAACAATAATAACAAAAAATACATTTTAAACTGTATTTAGGCTTGTCCCAAATTGTGGTAACCGAGTTGCAGAAAGTGGCCATTAGTTGACCTCAATTTTGTCAATCAACGTTTTCTGGTGGTTAAGCACTTCTTTTTGCTGACCAAATGCTGAAAAACCAAACTTGATTTCATAATTGATTTTGTAAGGGTTTCAGACTCTCTCTGTATTTGTAGCATTTGTTGCTGATCTGGAAGCATTTTCTTGCATGCTTTAGACTCTGCGTTTGAGCTGTTTGGGTACACGGTGTCCTCAATGCTCAGCTCGGCAACTTGGATGCAATTTTATTTATCTTAAAGCTTGATGGTTTATCCAAATTAATGTCAGGTATCGTTAACGGGGGACTAAATTCCCTCTAATTGCCGAGCTTTGCCGCTCTAAATGGCTGGAGCGTCACAGCCGCTCCTCCCATCTTTATTCCCAGTGCGTCTCCCTCATTATGGAAAGGTTAAAGTAAACGAGTGTTCCTCAGTCTCTATGGTGAAAGGTTAAATAAAAGGATTGTTCCGTGGATGGCGTGTTTGGGGAGCAGACTGAGGTTTGGTGCCTCTGTCGTGGGCCGCGGGCCAGGCCCTGTTCTTACGCTCTGATGTCAAGCCAGGACGCAGTGGGTGAATCGTGTCATTAGTGAAATGAGACAATCCATCAGGCCAGGAGGTCCACTTCACAAACGCACACGATCAGGCCCTCCACCATAGATCACACACCAGCTGACTGTGTTCTCTCTCACAAGCTGTTTTCTGCTTTTGTTTTTGACACAAATAACAGGGGATTTTGCTATTTCAACTCGGTCGCCATTGCAGCCAAACTTCTGCAGCAGAGACTCAACGTCAGTAAGATTCTCATTGTGGACTGGGTAAGTTCACACTCGATCAGATCATATTTTCTCTATTAATAAATGTCCCCTTTCCTATTTCTGTGCCACTGAGTCACCAAATAATCTCATTTTCAAACTGATTCCCAAACAGTGACATAATGTAACAGTGGAGAAAATTGCAAACATCATTTTTCAGTAAATAACAATTCTTTTAACTGTTTTTCTAGCTCTTTAATTCTTTTATCACAGTTATATATATATATATATATATATATATATAACTGTTTTAATCATTTGACAACACTTATGTTTCAAGTTTACTTTATTTATATAGCACATTTAAAACAGCCACAAGACTGACCAAAGTGCTTCATAATAAGAAACAGCATCATAAAATTAATAATACAAAAACTGCAACCAGAAAAATAAAACACAAATAGGATATATATATCTATATATATTATATATTAGGGGTGGAATGATACATGTATCCGTACCGAACCGTCACGGTACAGACATCTCGGTTCGGTGCATGAGGCCTTACAACGAATACAGGCAATTCATCCTCAATCCAGAAGGGGGCGCCCGCAGTAATGCAATGCTGTTTGATAACCGCGGGTGCCAGCAGAAGAACAGCGGGTGCCATGAAAACAAAGCCCCCTAGACAGTGACTATGTGCTGATTCTGAACGTGTCTCTCACATAGACTGACAATGGAGTATAGTTTAAAGGCTTGCTTTATTATGTAAATGTTAGGCATTGTACTTCAGTCGCGTTCCAATGGTAACACAGGCGGGCGCGCTGATGTTTGGTTCACTGAAGTTTATTTTGATAAAGTACTAACTGCGCTGTCAAGTTAGCAATGCTGGAACTGATGTGTGTGTGTGTGTGTGTGTGTGTGTGTGTGTGTGTGTGTGTGTGTGCGTGCGTGCATGCGTGCGATCACTTTAACTGTTTCTTTATAAAAGCAGAATCAACTTTAAACACTTATTGTCTTATTAATAATGCATCACTGTATAAAGGTCTGCTTTTATTTGTGTACACTCACAATGAAAACAAATACAATGTCGCTTTCTGCCATTTGAGTTTCCTTTCTGTGAACAAATTAGTGTCACAATTAACTGAAAAACTCAGCATGTATATGCTACGTTACGTGTCGCACTGTTTTTTCCCTTGTTTATCTGTAAACTAAATCAAATATATTTCAAGAATTTATTCCTTGTATGTATATATGTACTGCAGATTTGAGATATATGTAATAATATTTAGTATTTCCACATGTAGGTGGAAAAAAATTGTAATTTGTACTACTGTCTGTTGGAAATAAATAAAAAAGAAACCGAGCATAGTAGATTTTTTTTTTTCTCCTGTTGTACCGAAATCGTATCGAACCATGACCCCCGAACCGAGGTACGTAGACATCTGTGTACCGTTCCACCCCTAATATATATATATATATATATATATATATATATATATATATATATATATAAAATACATAAGTATTTCTTAAATATATACTTCTATACATTTCTAAATATGCACAGTACCCACATATATATTATGTAAACAATTTTATTTTGAATGTGATTAATCAATTTGACAGCACTACTTTATAGTAAAATATTAATATATTGAATAAAAATCATAAATAAATCATAATCATTAATCATAAATTAAATATTTATAAAACACCAGGAAAATATTTTACACTGGTTATATTAACATTATAAATATATAATTTACGAAACTTCAAATGTATTACATATATTAAAAATATTAATATATTTATTATTAAAAACTAATTAATTATTGAAAATGAAACCATTTTTCATTTATAATATTACTTAAGTCATAAAATATTCAACTAAAATATATTTTTTTAAAATTTCATAAATTTTATTATTTGGATGTTCACAATACATAATACAAAATATTATAATCAAATATTACACTAGTTATATTAGAATATGGTTGTATTGGCACTGGTTATATTGGTATTATAAATATTTGATGTATTACATTTTAATGTGCATCAATTTATTTTTACTAACTTACTAATTCTTTTTTTAAATGAAATATTAAAATAAAAATGTAAGCAATAAAATAGTTTATGGCATGTCCGTCTGATCCTGGGCCAGCGGTAGCCTGAAATGGGTCCACATGCGCAGGAAGACGTGTGGCGTCAGGGCAGGGCTCTGCTGGGGTCATTAGGGTTTCTGGATGCCTTTTAAAATGGCTTTCATTTCCTCCTGTCTGTCACACGGCTCTTCTGACAGACCTGCCGTATGCAGGGAAGCTGACCATGACATGTAGTGGCAGACATGAAAAGAAATGAACAAAAGAATACAGCTCTCTTAAACGGCCCTCCTGCATCTCAGACGACCCAGAATAGATTTTTACACGTTTTTCATTCCAATGCGAGTGACGACATGTCTTTTTACAGCATCTGACTTTTACATTGTTTAACCAAATATTACTGTTTTGTGCCATTTTGACTAGATTAATGGTCACAAACAGATGACACGTGAATGTACTGTTGTGTTTTAGGATGTTCACCATGGAAATGGGACTCAGCAGGCCTTCTACAGTGACCCTAATATCCTGTATCTGTCTCTCCATCGCTACGACGATGGGAACTTCTTCCCTGGCAGCGGAGCCCCTGATGAGGTGGGTTTCATGAACATTTTGACAGGATTTGATATACACTACTATTCAAAAGTTTAGGGGCGGTAGGGTTTTTGAAAAAGACTCTTATTATCACCAAGGCTGCATTTATTTGATCAAAAATAGTCAAAACGGGAATAATTTAGAAATATTTTTACAATTTAAAATAACCGTTTTCTATTTGAATATATGAAGAGCTTATTTGCAAAAACAGATAACTCAGTTTTTTGTTTTGTTTTTTAGTTATCATGTTTTTATTGTGTTAGTTAGCTGTATTTTTTTAGTTATTTTATAACCTAATCAAAATAACCCGACTGCAGTTTGATTGAGATTAACTGGAATGCACAATGAAAAAACATGATTTTTGAAAACTGTTAAAAACGTAGTTATCTATTTTTGCAAATGAACTCTTCATATATTAAAATGTCATTTACTCCTGTGATGCAAAGCTGAATTTTCAGCATCATTACTCTAGTCTTCAGTGTCACATGATCCTTCAGAAATCATTTTTTATATGCTGATTTGATGCTCAAAAACATGACTTCTTATCATCAATGTGGAAAATGGTTGTGCTACGTAATATTTTTATGCAAACTTTGATTGTTTGGGGGGGGGGGGGGGGGGGTTCAGAATTCATTGTTGAATACAAAGAACAGCTTTAATTTGAAATGAAAATAAAAAACTGTTAATTATGTGCAGGAGAAGTTTTTTTGAAAACAAACACAGTTTGGGGGTTTTGAAAAATGTAAAACTAAGAAAAATTGGAAAACCTAAAGACAAAATGTTTAATACTTCACGCTATTTCTAAGATTTCAGATTTTTTCTGCACTATTTCAGTCGTTTGTTCTTTCTTCCATTGAAAATTGTCAGGATTTATACAGGATTTTTACTTGAATCGGTATGCTTGTGATTTTATTTTAATTAGAAGATTCAAACTAAAAGCATTTTCACTCGAGGTCCAAGACTTTTGGACCTTACTGTATATTCTGAATATCTCATATCTCACATCAACCTGACATGAGCAGAGCAAAAGACAGTTGTGTTCTTCTTTTCCCTTCATTTGACTCCACTTTCTCTCAGTTATAATTAATGCTCATTATCATTAATCCGGTAAGTCAGCTCCTGCCTCTGCACTAATGAGGGGATTGAAATTTAATTGACTCCGCTGTAGCCCTAAATTCTGGTATTAGTCAAAGTCTATTTGGCTTTCAAATAAAACCTCATTACAGTTTCACTCTGGTCATAATTGTTGGGATTTGTCCTTCATTGGCTCTGTGATATCAGCATTAATTTAGCGGTTTCTCTGGGGAAGTTTGAATGTGCATGATTCATAATACGTGATCGTCAGCTCCAGTAAGAGCTTTTTTGGGTATTAGAGGGAGTTTACTAAACCGCACATTTAATTGAATCGTATTTGTGTCTGCAGGTGGGCATTGGTCCAGGCGTGGGCTTTAATGTGAACATGGCCTTCACCGGAGGTCTGGAGCCGCCCATGGGAGACGCAGACTATTTGGCAGCATTCAGGTAACACCGTCACAATTATGTACATTTTACACCAAAATGAGCAACGGCCTATATAACCTTCACATAGCATACTATGGTCTTTGTTTACATATACAATGCAGCTCAGCGTCTTTTTGCCATCATGAGCTGATAAGTAATTTTTGCTTTATCCCATTTTATCCTATTATCCCGGCCCTCAGATACTGATGTTAGTTGTGCCTGGTTCGAGACCAGCATGTTTTAGTGTCTAGTTCAGAATCCATGTGTCCCACCCAGAATTACATTTTATTTGGAAATGTGCAGAATGGATCCAAGTTGGGCAGTGACACAACTAACTAATCAGTAAACACTTTTAACTAACACAGAGTGATATGTGCCTTACAGTGTTTGTTATGCATTTCTTTCAGTGTATAGTTATTTACTCCCTCAGCCTATTTGTATTACCAGCAGCTGCACAGTCAGGGATTTTATGTGGGCACATGTGGCAGAAAGTGGCCTGTTTAGGGCTGAATTTATCGCAAGGCAATGTGCTTTTATTGGATGGGCAACCCCAGTGACCTCAAAGACAGTAGAAGTACTGTATTGAAGAAGTACTGTAAAAAGGATGTGATGATTGAGAACGCAGGAGAATCCTAACTGACTCTTGAAAACACTCCAGTTTAATGAGTTGGATCAATGAACTTTTTCTTTTTCGGCCTGAAATAAATTGATAGGAAAGACATTAAAAAACTATTTCAAAGAGAAGCAAAGGCTCTGTTCCAAAACCTAGCGAGCCTACACAGGCAACTACTTCTAAGGTGAAACCTCATAACTGACCGATTTGAAACGGTTATGAAACGATTTTGGTGTTCATTAAATTTGAACATCATATTTAGCTAACATACCTTAATTTGACAAAATTAATAAACGAACTGAATAATACTGATACTGAAACAATTTGAATTTATTGATTTACCACATTTTGTTGAGAAATATTTTTGGCATGTTTTGCGCAATGAATTATGGGATCGCATTCTGCATCCTCAATTTTGTCAAAAGAAAGAAGGTCTATTTGCGTGTGTGTGTGTGTGTGTGTGTGTGTGTGTGTGTGTGTGTGTATATATATATATATATAACAATGCAAAATTGTTTTTTTTTTTATTATTAGATTTAACACATTTTAACAGCACTTTTTTGTATTCATTAAATTATATTTTATTACTGACATTGTTTAGCATTGTCCGCCGGCTTGGATTGTGTTTTCAATAAGCTTGTCACAGTGCGTTATGATATTATCTCATCCATTAAGAATGCACTCGATGCTGCCTTAAAATGTGGTCAAAAGAAGGTATTTTTTAATTGTGTTGCATACTTTTTTGCTTTGTGTCAATTTCATGATCTTTTAAAATGAGAACTACAGAGGCAGAACCAAATAGAGCCAAACCAGCTCACTGGTTTAATATTGCTTAACTAACACCCATATGACAGCCAAACAGTGTGAAAAGCCCCAGGCAAAGCCCCATTTTCACAGGGATTTTCATGAACTGTAGGCAGTTGTTAGAGAATTGGTTGGAGAAAGGGGTCTTGTAACAATTTGTATAAGCACTGCTCATCCGTTGAACTGTCCCTTTTATCTGTAGCAGGGGCTGATGGGAGTCTTTGATGGTGAGCCAGTAAAGCTGAGCCCCATTAGCATTGGTGTTTGGGGCTATTAATAACCCCCTCTCTCACGGTGCGGGCGCACGGCCGATTCGAGACGCTCTTTGAAGAGGGGCCTCCGTGCCCAACGCGTTCAGGCTGCTTCGGCAGGTAGATGGCTAAAATATGGCCCGCTGCAGGGTGATGATAAGACAGGATAGTCCTCGCTCATCCCTTTTTTCAAAAACCGACCACCTCCTCCTCTTTGACCCAATCGGCCCACTCTCAGTCACTCCGACTGTTGTCGTAAATCTCTTCCCAACACATCTTCGATAAATTCGCTTCACCTCCCTTTGGCGGCCCTTCCTCACGCAGGGTCTAAGCGATGCCAGCTGAGTCCGACCCGTCTGTGCATCTGACCTCAGATCTCCCCCTGATCTCATCTGCATCAGCACCCGTATTAAGATGCTCCGGTTCGGCTATTGAGAATCAGTTGGTTGGAAAAGCTTTTAAGCTTTGTAGTTTGATGCGCATCTTCCTTCGTAAAGACTGCAGGGATGTGACTCGCTTTTAGACGCTCTACATTTCCATATGACTCACAGACACGTGTGTTGCCAGCCGCTGTACTCATACCCTGGCAAACACCTTTACTCTACCGGTCCATTCATACTGATTCATCCGTGGCTACCAGGCGTCTGCACTTCTCGTCCCACCCAGAATGCGCTCATCCCCCTGTAGAGACGTCTGCTGTTTCAGGGTAAACAAATCATTTTATAATTGCCGTGACAGATGTTGTCACTCACTTAAAGATTGCAGAGTCAAACTGCAATGCACATGATTTCTGTTGAAAAAACTGCGATATGATTTGAATTATTATTTTCAGTTATTTTAATTTTGAAAAATATGCATGTCATACATCTATTGCACAGCTGAGACAATGATCTTGATTATCTGAGACAATTATCTTAATAGCAATAAAATGAGCAAAAAAAAAAGCATCTTTGACATATTTGTAAGTATAGTAAAAAGTTAAATTGTTCAAAATGTATTACATAAAAGCAGTTATCACTCATTATTACAGCAAATCTTTTTTTTACTGGTTTAGATTTGTCATATTTACAACTGGAATTTTTTAGGATAAAAAGCTGTTAAACGAATAAAAGATTTGTATTGAGAATTTATTGAGAAGTTGCTTCTGCGGTCATGTATAATCATTATTATTGTAAAAGAATCAACTAATAATAATAATAGTAAAAAAAAACAATATTGTTGTTATTATTATTATTATTATTATAATTATTATAGTTTTTAATTTTTTTTTTAATTTTTTATTTTTTTAAATTCTATAGTGTGACCTTAAAATAAAACAATAAACATGTTTAAAAAAAATCATTAATATAATACAGTAAATTGAAGACTTGTGGAGTTTTGGATTGATTGAATTGATTCTGCTGGAAATGCTGCTGCAGCTGTGGAATGACCCACACCGTATTGGTGTCAGCATTGGCCTCCTACAGAGAGTAGCTGTGTAGCTCAGTATATATGTATTACAGCGGCACCTGAGCTATTATTTTAATTGAATTACATGCAAATCTGCTCATGATTCATTCTGAGTCAAAGGAAACTCCATGTTAAGTGACTCAAGAGTTGTGTTCATGGGCAGCGGTTATCTGTGTGCCGTGGCAGTCCTGTGTGCACCCATGATCCACCCAGATGTGGGGATGCACTCTCTCTGTCTCTGTCTCTCTCTCTCTCTCTCTCTCTCTCTCTCTCTCTCTCTCTCTCTCTCTCATGTTTTCTGTCATCAGCTACTCCGCACAAACATTTCTCAGTGTTTGATTTAATGATCCCTCGAGACTGAGAAGGGAGAACGCAACACTTCGTATATTTCTGTCTACTGCCTTCCTGCTCACGCCTTTCTTTCTTTCTTTCTTTCTTTCTTTCTTTCTTTCTTTCTTTCTTTCTTTCTTTTTCTTTCATTTATGTCATTCTTTTATTTGTTCTTTTTCTTATTCTTCCATATTTTTTGTTTTTGTCTTCCTTTATTTTTCTTATCTTCCTTTATTTTATTAGTTTTTATTTTCATTTTTGTTTGTTCTTTCTTTCATTATTCTATTAGTTTGTCCTGTCTATCTTATTCTGTTTATTTTGTTTGTTCATTTGTTCTTTATCTATTATTTGATTATTTATATTCTGTCTTTTGTTTGTATGTTTGTTCATTCTGTATTTTTGTTTATTAATTATTTTTGTCTTTTGATTGTTTGTTCTTTTTGTTATTTGTTTGATTGTTTCTTCAGTATCTCTTCTTTAATTGTTTGTTTTGTGATTGTTTGTTCTTTTGCTTTTTGTATTTTTGTTTATTTGTTTGCTCTGTATCTTTCTTCTGATCTTTCTTTTTTGCTTTGTTCTTTCATTTGTTTTTGTTCCTCCTATCGTTCTCCTTTTCTATTGTTTGTTCTTTTTTGTGTGATTTGTTGTCTTTATTTTTTTTTATTTGTTCCTTCTATATCTTTCTTTAAATTGCTTGTGTGTTCTTTATTTTTTCCTTATTTGTTTGTTCTGTCTTCATTTTGTTTGTTCCTTCTGTATTTTTCTTTCTGTCTTGTTTTCCTTCTTTCTTCTCACTTATCACTTTCCCTCTTAATGCATGCCTCCTCCTTGTTCACTCAACTTTTTTTCCTCCTCTCTCTCTCTCTCTCTTTCTTTCTTTCCCCCTACTTTCTCTCCGCTCGCTGTGTTTCCTCCTCAGCGATGTTTTGTGGGCCTCTCGAGACAATGCATGCCTTACGGGCAGCACCTTCTTATTTAGACCCAGTCAGTGCCACGTTGCATTTGCAGGGGATCAACCCTAGGATGAAGAAAGGAGGGAGAAAAAAGATAAGAAAATTGGCTCTAATGAAAACCAGAAGCCCAGGCACTCTCACCATGAACTTGGAAACAGAAAGGAGAATTGAAGTTAATTCAAACCAGCTCTTTGCAATGCCAGATGACAAGGCTTTGAAGTGCCCCCCTCCTCGCCGCCTCTACTCTTTGCGTTCTCGCTTTTTTTTTTTTTTTTTTTTTTTTTTTTCATTGGACGGGGGAGCGATTGGAAAAGCCTTTGAGACTGATGGATAGCCATGTCTAGCGTTAACCCTTTGGTGGCCTTTTTTTTTTTTTTGGTTTTACAAGTGCAGGATCTTCTGCTCCAAACCGCTCTTGGCATGTTCCAGCTCTGGGATTTGGTGGACCCGTGAGGTGGGATCGGTTTTCGAGAGCCTCGTGGTTCCAGTCCATGTAATTTGTCTCAGTCCATTGCAAGGAAATTTGCGCAGGCTAATACTAATTACCAGTCATAAATCCTTGCCTCATCTTGCACGTCATGGTTGTGTCTTCCTCATCTGCGGATCCATTTTCTGGGTGCCCCCCTGGCAAACATGACAGAAAGTTTCCCTGAATAAGCTTTTGGACGAGGATTCAGAGTTTGAGGTGGAGCGGATGAGCATCTAGAGAGATGGAGGTCGCCGTTTGTCTTGTTCGTGCCATGAGAGGAAGACGTTTCCAGAGTGTTTGTGTGAGAGACAAAAAGAAAAAGCATTTTAAACATTGTATATCCCAGACACGCGGTCCTGTGCTCTCATGCCAAGCTCCGCTGTCTTCCCACCAACCCCACAGCAAGGCAGATGGGCTGCCACTGGGGACAAGAGGAGGACGAGGAGGACGATGAAGACCTTCTCACGCTCTGTGGCCTTGTCTTCCTGAGACTCCGAGCCTGTTATCACACTTGCTTTGATTGTTTGGTCCGAACCACAGTTTGACAAATTGTGAACTGTTTTGGAGTTCACATGAATCGAACTTTGATTGTTTGTTATGTCTGTCTTTCTTTTGCTTGTTTGTTTGTCCTTTCTTCTTACTTTCTTTTTTGTTCTTCCATCCTTCATTTCTTCCTTTGTTTCATGTCTCTTTGTTTACTCATTTTGTCTTCTGTTTGTTTGTAGTTTTTCATCTTTCTCTTTCTTTCTATGGATGATCTTCTTTCTTTTGAGGAAGTTTGGTGTTACAATGAGGCTTTGTGTTCTGTTTTCAAAGGCGATTTGGCTTTTACACATTTGTGAGTTGGGTTTGTTTTTTTATATTTGTAATAGGGCTTGGCGATATATCGAACACGATATTCATACGCATCTTGTCAGTAAAGCTAGTTCCGTGATTAGCGCTAAATCTCCATCACCTGTTTTCAAATAAAGCACCATTTAATACACAGATCTGTAGATCACTGACAAGCTACGCTATATCACGTTCATTATTGCAGATGAATCGCCTTTGATAATGAACTCGATATTGCGTAGCTTGTCTGTGATCTATGGATCTGTTTGATATATCGCACAGACCTAATTTGTAATAAAGGATTGTTAAAATTATTTCTTTCTTTCTATTTCTTCTGCAAATTATTCTTGATTACTCTCACACAAATTGCAAGTGCATATGAACCAGTCTTTCAAACCATCTCAAGTGCAGTTCCTTGTTTTGCATCATACACCGTAGTTCAAAAACGATTTAACACACTCTGACATCAAATGGATGACAAAACCTCGATTGTGCCATGAAACACAAACACAATGTCTTCTGGGACAGTGTTCAGGCCTAATGTTACCACACAGAAGTAGCAGTTAGCATATAAATGCCACTAAATTAATGTGAGAATTAATGTAATATAGCCATTTATTGTATTTATGTTTCAAGTACAGAAATATTTTGTGAACATCTGATTTGTCAATTGTAAACTGTATTATTTATATATATATAATTCATATTCATATTATAAAAGTCAGTTTTTGACAACTTCTTATCTCACAATTCTGACTTTTTTCGGTTACACTTTATTTCGATAGTCCACTTTAGACATTCTACTAACTATAAGTAACTTTGTAACTACATGTCAACTACATGTCAACTAATTCTCATTAATTTGTAACTACATGTCTACTAACTCTCAGTAGGGTAGGTTTAGGATTAGTAGAATAAGTTGACATGTACCTGCAAAGTTTCTGATAGTCAGTATGTTGTATGTTGTGGACCCATAAAAATAAAATGTTAGAAGATATTAAGCAGACAGTCTACTAATACTCTAATGACTGCTAGTTGACATGTAGTTGCAAAGTTACTTACTGTTAGTAGAATGTCTAAAGTGGACTATCGAAATAAAGTGTTACCTTTTTTTCTCATAATTGCAAATTTCTTTCTCACAATTTAGACTTCAGAATTGTGAGTTTATATCTCACAGTTTTTAGTTTATATCGCATAATTTTGACTTTTTCCTCAGAAATGTGACTTTATTTCTCACAGTTGCGAGTTCATGATTTTAACTGCATTTGTGAGTTTATATGTAGAAATTGGAGAGACAAAGCTGCAATTCTGAGAAAAAAAAGTTAGAATTATGAGATGTTACCTCACAATTGCGAATTTATATGTCGAAATTGCAAAATGAAAGGCAGAATTGTGAGATTTAAAAAAAAATGCAATAACCTTTTGTTTTTTTATTCCTTCCTAAACCAGAAATGGTTTATTTTACATTGACAAGGTTGGTAGATTTTTGAAATTGATACAAGGAGAAACCAACATTTTTGTGAATCATCCAAGGTGCCATGATTAGCAGCCAATGCTGATAATCTCAAATTGGCTAAAAAAAATTGACCTGGCCAATATTTAGACATGTCTGGTTTGAATTACTTGTCATATCTGCTTGCAAGTTTCTAAAAAAAAATGTATGTTAGAGCATAACTTTGAGTATTTGTCCTCCTGTTTCGCCCTTGAATTTCAGCTGCAGTGATAGTGAGAGAATCCAGATATTTGCTTTCTTTCAATTATGTCATTAGTGAATGTAGAGCCCAAACCGCAGTCTGCAGAGATCCTCTCTGTGAGTTGTCATTTACTGATCTGACTGTCCGCTGGATCTGAAGGGGCCCCTGCATGCGAGTTCTGGGGGAACGTGATACTGTGTTCAGGTGCGGCGTGTGAGGCCATGAACATTTCCCAGCGGCCCTCTCTGTGCAGAGTGAGCTCATGGCTGATGAGAGGTGCAGCGTATGATGCATGCTCAGTGTTTGCGAAGGACTCCTCTCACTTTCCTTATGGACAGGCTTTCATCGATCATGGAAAAATATGGAAATATTAGGGAATTCTAAAGTAGTGTTTTTCAGGCCTGGAAAACCGTGTGAAGTCCCTATTGTTATTGTTGATCTTTTTTCTTCTTTTTCATGGAAGTCCATAGAACTGTTATTAGGTAGAGTTAACTTTTTGACCTTTCGGTCTAGAATTTTTTTTTTTTTTTTTTTTTTTTTTTTTTTTTACTACTACACTGCAAAATAATGCATTTCTTACTTAGATTTTTTTTGTCTTGTTTCCGGCCAAAATTTCTACAAATTCTTAAATCAAGAAGGATTTTAAGTAAATAAGTTTTACGTTAATTTAAGTAAAAATTATTGTCTTGTTTTCAGCAAACAAGCAAAAAAATCTGCCAATGGGGTAAGCAAAATAATCTTGTTTTTTTGTTTGAACTAAGATTATTTTGCTTACCCCATTGGCAGATTAACAGACACAACAGATGTGTTTCATAAACACATAATCGCCATCAAAATGATACATTTAATTATTCCAGCTGCAGTGAGAAAAGGCTATAAACGATCCGTCACCTGCAGGATCCTCACATGCGATAGCCTAGTAGCCGGGACAACTTCTTTGTTTACAGACGTGACGTAATGATGCAGTGCCATGCTCGAATATCCCACGAAAATCTACCCATACCACTCAAATCAGAAAACATTATTATAAGCTAACCGTTGTGAATCGGGCTAAAGTAAGGGGGTAGTTTTGAACACTGGCTGGTTATGTACTTGCTCAAATATTGATTTTGGATCAAAAAAAGTTACGGACTGCAGCTTTAACTTTTTAATTTTTTTATTCATGGATGGAAATGAGCTTCCATATCATAAGGAATAAAATGAAAATAACAATCAGTCCTAATTTTCACATCAAATGTCAATCAACATAAGATAAAATGTTTGGAAATATCATGGCAAGTCACTAGTCAACACGCCATCACTACTAGTTAATTCTAGTTTCAGAGAAGAGAGGTGACGCAAAGACTTCAGAATAGCAGGAATCTAGAAACTTGTATCTGTGTGCGTGTGAGAGTCCCAGTCTGGAGCAAACACATCAAAGGTCAAAGGGATTTGGCAGAGGCCCTATCTTCTCATGAGAAATGATCCCTCGTCTCCGTATCCTGCTCTGGAGCCTGACGCCGGGTCTCGGTAAGACTCGCACGGGAGCTCCTCGAGGGAAAACTTCACATGAGACCTGCAGAACCGAGCATGCTTTAAGAAAGAGGGGCCTCCTGCTCGTTCGTCGACGCTGTTGGTCTTCAAAGTGGCGTGGTGTGATTTGATTTGTGTGCTTTTTGTGTCTGTGTGGTCTAGCCGGTGATTAATCCCGCTTTTTTTTTTGTTGTTGTTGAGGCAATTGGATTGAAATGCAGGAATGATCATATCCGTCAGCAGAAGCGGCTATAAAGAGACCAAATAAGCTGACAGTCAGCAGAGACAGGAGTTTGGATGGCTCCTACTTCGAGCAGGATGCAGCTACGTGGGTCGTAAATCTCAGCATCCACGGCCTAATTAGTAAAGCTCTTTTTCATCTCCGCATCGACGCTGTCTGATTCATGAGAGCGCGGGCTTTAAAGAAGACTTTTCCACACGGGCTTGATAATTGATCGTGCGGTTTCCAAAGAAGAGGCGCGTTTTTTGTGGCGGGGGGGAATGTGATGATGCAAGCAGTTTTGGCGGGCGCCTGAAACTCGCTCGTCTCCGAACATCAAAAGGGAAGACGGACGCTTCTGGCCGCTCGCCTGCACCGCTGCTGTCATACCGAGGACCCCTCTGTGAGTCTGCGGCTGCCCTCAGAGTGCCTGTGGCCTGTGTGTAAAAAAAAACTAGAGCTTTGATTTGCCCAGGGCTAGACTGGAGGAAGACTTTATGTGGGCGTCCTGCTGCTGTTTCTGGCAGGTTGGGAGGCCCTCGTTGTGAGGTGTCACCTGTGATGGAAAGTGTGACCGTTGAGCAAAGCTCAGCCTTTTTTTTTCTTGCTGTGTTAGTGAATAAAGGTCTCATTAATAGGCATTCTAGCCTGAGATCTTGACCTTGAAGAGATGGTTCAGCCAAAAATGAGAATTCATTCATTTATTCAACCTCATGTTGTTCCAAAACCTGACTGACTTTGTTCTGCAGAACACAAAGAAAGATATTTTAATAAATGTTTTTTTCCAGAGGATTCAATACCTTCAGTTTCGGGGGAAAAAACAGATATTTAAACAATTGAACATTTAAATTAAGTCAGAAATGCACCTTTTGCTTTGACATTTACTCCACTTTTTTTTTTTAGGGTCGCATGATACATTAATAAATATATATATATATATATATATATATATATATATATATATATATATATATATATATTATATACAAAAAGTTAGGAATGCAAAATGTAGGAAACATAGTGGGTTTAGGCTAATATTATTTTTTATCTATCTCTCTATCTATCTCTGTTTATATATATATATATATATATATATAATGTATGTATATATGTGTGTGTGTGTGTGTATATATATAGATATATATCTATAGATAGATAGATAGATGTATATATAATCAAAACAAAATATTTAATTTCCTTTTCTTTTCTTTTTTTTTTACATATTTTACTTCAACTTTACATCAGTTAATTTTATTTTATGTAGTTGCTTTATTCTAATACTTTAATAGTTTTGTTAAATGTAATTAGCCAACTGCAAAATGAATGCATTTTTTTATACTGTACATTATAATGTTGTGAGGTCTAAACTCATTTCTAGCATTTAAATTGATTGATTTTACATTTTAGTTTTGTTTTCAGTTTATTTATACAAAATAGTAACATTTTAATATTGACAGTTTGGCCAAAACATTAAAATAATTATTACATTTGGCCTGATATATCAGACAGAATTTTAATATCCTTGCGTGTCTAACCTAACACTTTTTTTTTCTTTTTCGTTTTTGATCCTGCAAGTTTATTTTCAACCACTGATTTAACAGCCTCGACATGTACTAGCACGAGTCACTGTTGACCGTCAAAATAGTATCAAGAGAGCTTGTTTTCACCAGCTGCCCACACAGACACCACTGCGCTTACCCAGACAGCACTGAAAACACCGCATGTACTGCGGCTGTGTGATGACATTTCAACCGCTTTTCTGTGACGCAAACCCTGTTCGACTCTCAAGGCCTGCTGTCATCCTCTCTGAAGCCGTTAGACCTCCGGTAAGTCAGGCGGTGCAGTCAGCTGGACTCGGTGTGGGGCGCAGGGAGAAACTGAGGTGAGGTTAGGTACTTTAGGATGGAAAATCTAAAGCACAGCTGTGGACCTTGGCCATCTTAGGAGCTGGGCCGTTTGCCCGCCTGCGGCAAGAGGACAAGTGCCATGTTCCAGAGGCCAGTGAAATTCCAACCACATCCAACCAGAGCTGAAGTATATTGTGCAACTGGGCACCACAGTTAATGCAATGCAAAATAGCTGCGTGCGAAAGAAACCTCCCTGCGAGGAGCATGCATGAGCCATCATCACCATGTCTAATAAGGGTAAGCTGTGTCATGTCAAGGGAATTATAAAAAAAATATAAGGTACAGTTCCATTCAAAAGTCTTATTTTGTTAAACATTATGTTTTCATAAAACAGCCTGGAAAATGTTTCACATTCAGAATATTGGAATGTAGCAAAACCATTTTAACATTTTTATTTGAAGTTTCCTGCAAAGCACTACTGCCTTTTTGGAAAACACTTCTTTCAATAATTCAGGAATAATTTTAACCAGTGTGTATATTTTGTTTTATATTGTTATTGTTAAATTCTGAAAAAATTAAATATATATATATATATATATATATATATATATATATATATATATATATATATATATATATATATACTATACACTATACACTAATGCATTTGTAAATTGTATATTTAATAATATATTAATAAAATGAGGTTGAATTTTAATTATATAAATATTATATAAATATAGTATTTAAATAAATAAAATTAAATATATTAAATATTTTTATTAATATGTAATTTTATGTGGTGAAAAAATGAAACTATGCACATACACTTCTTTATAAATATATTAAAACATTAATATATTCATATACATTAATGTAGAAATAAAATAGAATTGTATTAAACTTTTATAAATAGTATTAATGTAATAATTCTATAAATAAATTATATATTTTAATACATTATTTTTTTAAGTCGTGAATAAATACATAAATAGACATTTTAATAATAGTATATAATTTAAGTTGTGTGTGTGTGTGTGTGTGTGTGTGTGTGTGTGTGTGTGTATACACACACACAAATGCAGATATTTTACTGCAAATCAGTTTTTGGCATATTCATTTTTCTCATGTACTTAATTACAGGCAGCTCTCTAAATACAGTGTATGGTCACATGATACAGTCTGTTAGTTTAGGGTGGGTGACACATCTTACCCTGCTCTCCCCCACACCTTAAACCCACTGCAGGGAATCTTTATTAACAGACCTCGGCCATTGAAATGGAACCTTACACAAATCAAGCCTGTAACGTCAACTACACCTACACTGGAGCAAAGAACACCAAGCCTCCCGCCCCACCAAGCCCAGTTATATATCCAATTTCTCCAGCTGCAGTTCAGAAAGAGAAATCTGCTGTCTTAATATAGACTCACAGCTGTGAGCCCAGAAGGAATGCAGGGCCTGGCCGCAGTCATAAACTCAAAGTCAGAATATCCTCCGCCTAATCAATGTGCGTGTCGTCTTCTTCCGACGTGAGCTTTGATGACCCTTACAAAGTCCGATCGCCATTGCCAAGACAAACTGAATCGGAGGGTGTGTGCATGTGCGTATGCATGGATGTGTGTGTGTGTGTCTTTCAGACAGAACGGCTGGGATTGTTTTCACGCCATGCACACACCCCAGTCATGTTGTCATACAGCCTCTGCTGAGCTCCAGGCCAGCGAGTCCAACGACTCTCTGTGCAACAGGCAATCTTGGTTTCGGAATCGCAACTTTACCACAGAATGGGCCGTTAAAACCACACTCGTCCCATGAATCATCCTGAATCTAGTTTTGTTTCTTGGAATTTAAATGTTTCTGCTCTTCCCATGATGGCAACTGGTGTTTTGGGGGAGTTTGGACTATATTTAACATACAATAGCGCTGCTTCATCATCTTTGGGTTGTTTGCCATAAATTTTTAAAGGGATTGTTCACACAAAAATTAAAATTGTCATCATTTCCACAGCCTTATGTCATTCCAAAGCCTTATGACTTTTTTTTTTTTCCCTGTTGTGAAACACAAAAGAAGACTGCAAAATGTTTACACTGCTTTCTTTGATACATAGTCACTGAATAGTGACCAATGAAAACGCCATAAAGACATAAAAGTAGTCCACACGACTTCTACACTATTTTAAAAGTCTTTTTAAGTCATGTAATAGCTTTAATTGAACATTAAGTCGCCAGTCATTGATTGAAATGTCTTGATCACCATTCACTTTTTATTGTATGGGAGAACTTCAGACTTTCATTTTCTCATATGAATGTTGTATTTTAAAATTTAGGTGCAGATATACTATCAGCTAGCACCAGCGCTAACCCTCATTTGGCGTTAAAAAAAATACTGTCAGGATTTACTAAATTAGCACCAAAAAGGCGTGGGAACTTATTACTTACCTTATTCAATATGCATTTGTAGGAGTTTTACAATAAATTTATGTGATGAAAATGAATCACTCAATGCGATTTACTTAGATTTCACTGGTATTTGCAGGCATTATTTAACGCCCCTAAAAAAGCATGACTTAAAGCAGGCGGTAATTTAGACTGTGCTGGTCATTATGGAAATGAGATGTTGCACCTTTTTTCTGCTCCCATCGGTGCTTTTATGGAATTGCGCTCTAATGCTAATTTGTCCTGTTTAGTAAATCTGGCCCTTGGAAACTTTACACCATTCCATTCTTAATTTATTTTTGCTCATTTTCACGTGTCCTTTATTTTATAGACAGACCTAGACTTTCGATCTTAAACCATGAAAATCTGTAATAAAAATGTGTTTTGCAACTATGATAATCTAAAGAAAGTGTCAACGTGTTAAAACCATTTTAAATTGTTTTGCGCGAAAATGATTTTTTTCAATTTTCGCACATGAAAATGGGACTCGAAGAAAATAAAGAACAGTCATGGTAAATGTTGCCTGTGAACATACGATTTTATGCAATTTCCAAAGTCAAGCTGATTTTTTTGTTCTAAATGAAGCAGTGATTATTGGAATTAATTTTAGAAGGAAATACCATTTCAGTCTTTCTACTTGAAAATTTCAAGTTAATTCAATGTTACTTGCCATTTCTTTGTAATTATTTATGACATCTACTTGCAACTTCTGAGAGTAAACTGTTTCAAAGTAAACCATTTTTTTTCTTTCAGTATAGCAAAGATTTGTTTAAAATGTCATTTCCATCACAGAATTTTGTTAAACACATTACGTAATATGTGTTATGGTGGACACTGTGATGGGAATTGTCATTTTTCATAAAAATAACTGACAAAAATTCTCATGTGTTGCATGTATCCATTGTTATTAGAAAAAATAAACTAGTGAAAGGTTAGTTTTGAGAGATTTTATTTTCCACGTCCAGAGGGACAAAAGTGCCCATAGTTGGAAAAACTACTTATAAATATCTCCACCCAAGTAAATAATAAAGGATCGGAAAAACTGATGGTGAATAAATAATGACAGAACTTAGATTTTTGGCTGAACTATTCTTTCGGGAACTCACATGCTCTTGTTTTTGTGTTTTTGAAGGACGGTGGTGATGCCAATTGCGAACGAGTTCGCTCCAGACGTGGTGCTGGTTTCTTCAGGCTTCGACGCTGTGGAGGGGCATCCACCACCTCTGGGAGGATACAAGCTCACGGCCAAATGTAAGTGCTCTGCGTTCCTCTGTACTTAGGAAGATTCTCGTGGGATGAAGCAGTTGGGAGCAAAAAGATGAGTCACTGACGTGGAAGTCAGCCTTTGTCCCCCTCTCTCGCTCGTTTCTCATGTCTAAAAGCTTTCATTTCAGTCAAATTTATCATGTGCTAATACCACAAAAACAAGAGACCACACTCTTGTGTGCAAAGTCTAATCCCAGAAGGGAGGGATTGTACCAGTCATCCTTTCTCATACTTCCAGATCCCTGATGTTTTTCCTTCTTTGTTCCCATGTGTGCGTAATATCAAGATGGCATTCCGGGCCTGTTTCGAAATCAAACATTTAATGATTGCACAGCACTTGTTGTTGGGGTCCAAAAGGCTGCTTTTATCCTGTTAGAGGGATCATAAGGCCGGCTCTTATAGATTACATCTCCTGGTGAAAGCTGTCCATATGTCAGCGCTGGAAACGCAAAGTAGAAACACTGTTCTTTCAAAACATTTGCCCAGAGTCTAAAGAAAGACAGGTTGTCCGGTCTGAGTTTGCACCATTCTTGCATCTAAAAGTGAAATTGAAATCAGATTCAGTCTTCTGCTGGTCTAAGAATGGCTCGATGATCTGTGTTTCATTTGTTTTTCGTTTATCTGCTTATCTTAAAGGAACAAGTCACCCATTAAATAATGCTGATGTTATTTAGTCACCCTCATGTCGTTCCAAACTTCTTGTTCTGTTTTTGTCTTGTTTAATATGACAGTTCATAGTGACCAAATGGCATATGAGCTTTTAAAAGGACAAAAAAAAAAAAAATCAAAAATAGGCTGTTATTTGTTTGCCATATTTCTGAAGTCATATGATAGCTATGTGTGAGAAACGGAATGAAATGCATTTGTTATTCGCTGAATATGAGGCTTTAAGATAGAGTTATTGTAGTTCAACAAAACTAAAACCATAAAAGAAAAATATATATATTTTCATAAAATTAAATAATCATTAACTGAAATAAAATCATTTTAAAAATGTATTTCAGCTAGTTGCCAAGGCAACATTTTTCATTTTCATTTAGTTTACCTTGAAGAACTAAAGTAACAAAAACTAAAACTATATAGATATATTTAAGAGAAAATTGAAAATAAAAAAAAATCTAATCTTATTCAAAACATTTAACAATAGTATATGTAAAAAAAAAAAAAAAAAATTTTGTTTTTGTTTTTTCGTCACACAAATCTGTCTTATGACCACAAAGAGAATTGAAATATAGAGTAGAAGTGGTCACCATTAAAAGTCGTTGTGTGGAAAAGAGCTGCGAAAAAACATTCTGAATTTCTCCGTTTGTGCATCCATACAAAACAACAGCATAAAGGTTTAAAAAAGACACCAGGATGCATAAATAATAACACATTTTCTATGTTGGGAATTCTGTTCCTTTCAGAGAGATGTGCACAAGCGCATTATGGGCATAACTATTCAGAGGAGCTGCAGTTCTGGTGCAATTAGTGTTGCATTCGTGTTGTATCAGGTTCTCAGTGGTTGAGCTGAGCTGGACGGTTCCTTTTCTTACGTGTTGAAGAACGTCTCATTCGTGCCAGTGAAGAATTAAAACAAAATAAAATCATCTAGAACGGCCTTGAATGTGGATCTCTGGGGAAGGGAGGTATAGACTGATGCATACATTCAAAAAGATCAAAAGATGCCTGCGGCCAAAATGCTAAGCCACATTTATTAAAATTAAACCTGCCTCGTATTATACGTTTAGGCCCAGTAAATCCAGAGTGCCGTCTTTTTAACAGAGAGAATGTGATGTAATACTGTCTTATTTTCTCCTTCTCCCTCTCTCCATTTTTTTTCTTCATCTCTGGTTCCTTTGATCAAAGGCCAGCCACCGGTTTCTGAGCGAGCTCTATAACCCCCTCTTGTATTTCCTGTCTCCCCCTTTGGCAGGTTTTGGCTACCTGACCAAGCAGCTGATGGGACTGGCCGGCGGCCGGCTGGTGCTCGCGCTGGAGGGGGGTCACGACCTCACCGCCATTTGCGATGCCTCCGAAGCATGTGTTTCTGCTTTGCTTGGAAACGAGGTAAGAGCCGACTGGAGATCAGACGGGGAGGGTGACTCAGGGATGGACAGGGCTTTATGAATGGAGGAAAAGATGAAGGGATTTTACAGAATGACAACATCCTCCAGTGTTCGACAATGTGGATTTTTTCATTCAGATTTGACTTGCCCTGAAGCACTGAACAGAACTGGCAAAATAGTTACAATTTCCTCCCTTTCATTGTTTGGATAGTCAGATAGTCCTGCCTCGGACTTATGTTATTAAATGATGCCATTTTATGCAACAGAAATTACTAATTTAATCTGTCTACACTTTCCTTTCTTGTAAAAAGTTTTATTTGAATTTTATTGTTTTTAAAATAAATGATACAAAATAAAATAAAAATTAATGTTTTTATTTTATATTTAAATATATTTAATATATAAACATAACACATTTTTCTTAAATATATACGTGTGTGTGTGTGTGTGTGTTTATAATAAATATACACAGTACACACACATATATTATGTAAACAAATATAAACGATTAATCGTTTGGCAGTGCTACTTTAAAAATAAATTATCTATATAGAAAAGTGGAGTGTATTATTTTTAATATTTAACATTTTAAGATTTTTTTATGAGACATTTTCAAGCAAAAAAAAAAAGTCAAAATATTTTTCTAACTTAAATATTCAATTTTAAGCATTAATGCACAATCTCCTGTGCAACAGTTGGTCTAAGCTAGACGTACTTTTGAGTCAGGTGGACATCTTTTTACAGTACTTCACACCATGAATTTTGTGTTTTTAAGGCAGTGTGCCAAGTTATAAATAGTTTAAGTTTTGCAAAAGAATCTTGAGCACCATTGTGTGTCGTCTAGCTGGCTTTGAGTGCAAAGAACACATGTATAACACCCTCATTTTTTGTCCAGTAAATCCGCGTGCTGATTTAACAGTGATGATCCATCAGGTGAACTGAACCTCTGTCTCACTGGCCCCGGGCCCTGTTTCGTCAAGCTCTGTCCTCATTCCTCCCACCTAGCTTTTGTCTAGGGTGTCACAGACTAGATGTTTGTCAGGGTGTGTAGTTAGCAGCACTCCCTTTGTGCTGGCCAGCAACCAAGGTTCAGCTGACACGGTCATAATCCAGCCTGAGGATGGGAGGGAAAGAATAGCAAACGCTTCACTGTCCGCGCACACACAAACAAGACAAATGAAGCTGTAGGGCGTCATTTATCTGCTTGTCTCCGTGTCAGAGGAAGAATCATTTCTTTTATGTTCCCATCTCTCATCTTCACTGCTATTCTTTCTATTCATCTTCTTTCATTCAGAGCCTTCCTTTCTGTTTCTAAATCAAATACACTCTCATTTTGGCTCTACCTTGCTGTCTAAACGGCACACTAAATCTAAATGAACCTCATAAGTGAGTGCTTTGGAACAGTCTACATAGGCAGCAGCTTATTGCATCCATCGTCAAATGATTTCAGTAGAGCTTGACATTAGCTAAGATAAATATGCGA
>CM071946.1:31493163-31505663 GCA_036784905.1 Acrossocheilus fasciatus | reverse complement strand
ACAATTATATTTTCAGAATTATAACTATATATTCATGATTTACATTTTTATATATTAACAATTTACATTTATATATTCAGACTTACATCTGCATTTTTGCAGTGCGACTTAATTCTATATAATCTGATTTATAAATATATATTCTGATTTACTTCTATATATTCAGACTTACAACTATATATCCTGAGTTGCATTTATATATTCAGTTTTGTCTTAATATATTCTGAGTAGGGGTGTAAATCGGATGATTCGTCACGATACGATACGATATCGATTCTCATACCCAGTGATATGATATTTGCCGATACCTCAAAAAAATCTACGATTCGATTTGATACAGGAGTATATCAATCGATATTTTGATATTTCGATATTATGATATTATATACCTATTTTAAACAACCATCTACATTTGTATTAACCAAAATATATAACATTAACATTTATCTCAAATTTTACAGTTTTTTTTTTTTTTAATAATAAAGAAAATAAACAAATGGAAAAACTATTCTGGCTGCTATGGGCTCAGTGCTAAAAATCTTTTCTACAGATAACCAAATTACAAGCAATAGCAGAAAATAAATACAATAGAACAAAGACACAAGTTCAATTTCGTTTTCAGGTTTTTCTGCTCAGTCTAAATGAAACATTTGCAGGTATGCTACAGAAATGTAATAATAAAATGTAAAATAACTGCATAGTCTTCACAGTATAAATATAATTAATCATTTTTGATGTTACAAAGGTTATTTAGTCAGGAGCTGTGAGCACTTGTATTTTTCTTTGACAGCGTTTGCTTTCACTTTAAGAACGAAAGCACAGATTTAATATAGGCTACTGATAGACATGCGTTTTCTTTCTCAACTGTTTATGTTAAGACATATGCCTAACCGACTGTGTTTACTAGGATATTCGCCAAAACACGTATTTTGATGTAATTTTGTCTGTATTTATTCATCCATGCACAAAAAAGCGGAAGAGAGCTCAATTTAGTACTCACGCGGTGTAGACATGACAGTCTGTGTGCGTGCAGAAAACTTCTCACACAGCGCAAATTAATGTTCCGCCAATTATTCCGAGCGTCTGTTATGCTCACCTTGTGCCTTCTGGCAGCCCTTATATCGAGTCCTGATACATGAGTTTGAATGAGAATGCACGCGTTGGCAGTAATGCATAGACGGACATTATTATACTATAGATATCGATATTTTACACGTGGCATCGATGCATCGTGTCATTAGACATCGTATCGATGTATCGATCCATATCGATGAATCGTTACACCCCTAATTCTGAGTTACATTTATATATTCAGATTTGCATTTATATATTCTTTATAAATATATATTCTGATTTATGTAGTCACAATTTGCATTTATATATTCAAACTTTATATAATTATTTCCTGTTTGGCACTTCATATATATTATATAAATATATATTTATATTATATAAAATATGCAGTAAATATATATCTTAAGTAAATACAGTATGAATCCTAATTGAAGGAGGTACAGATTTAATTTAACCATTTTAATTCAGATGAGACAGAAACTAGTCTATGCATTGTCAGCAGTTAATTTAGGGAGCTGTTGTGATTATAACATAAACAAAATGGCATTGCCCACATGACCTCCTGTGATTGTATTTATATTTTTATGCATGACTAATCGACTAGTAAAAATGAACTGCTAGTGTGACCTGTACATGTACTTGAGAAAGGAATCAACTTTTTCTTTTACCCACAAGGCACCGCATATCTCCACAGTGCTAGGCTTGTCAGGAAATATCTGCACTAACTGAAGCGGAGCTGTTTGCTTTAGACGAGAAGCGCATACTGGCAGCCTTAATGCAATAATCATAATCGGTTTACCTGCACCAGCATCGAGACTGTGAGTCTGCAGGCCTGCCTGGCGCTGCCTTCATCTGCAATTTGCCCCATGGGAAGCTTTGTTGTCATAGCAGGAAAAGGATAGAGGAGACAGAGACACTGAGCAAGCAAAACTGCTCAGTAAGGGCCCGTTTCAGCTGCCTATCGAGTGCACTCCCTGGAGGGATGTTGAGAGGGGGCTCAGAGTATCTCACGCTCGCTCTCAGACGCTACCAGCGGCCCATCTGAAAGCAGTTAGTTTCACACCTCTCGCAGACGGGGTCACTGACAGCGAGAGAGACAGAGACAGACTTAAAGTAATCAAAGGAAATTAGGAGCACAAAGTACAGAGGAAGCTCATGTCAGAAAGTTAGAGTCTGTTTTCAGAGTGGAAGGACCGACTTTCCCATGAGCATTGGGCACTCAGAGCAGCTTATGCCACATTAGATGCTTCTGTCCTCATGTCCTTTTAATGTCTCATCTCGCTATTAACTATTAAAATTGGAGACTTTGTTTAGATATACATTACTTTTAAAGTAATGCATGTTTTTTTTTTTGTTTTTTTTTTGTGACATGAATTCTGGGGGTCATTTTTAATTTCATATTTAATATTTAATTTATATTTAATTTAATAAATATTAATATGTATTTTAAGTATATTCATATAAGGATTTATTTAAGTTGTACGTACGTGTGTGTGTGTGTGTGTGTGTGTGTGTGTGTGTGTGTGTGTGTGTGTGTGTGTGTGTGTGTGTGTGTGTGTGTGTGTGTGTGTGTGTGTGTGTGTGTGTGTGTGATTGAGTGTGTATATATACACATACATACAGCTTTTTAAAATATATCTATATGAATATAATTGATATAAACATTATATATGTGTATATATATATATATATATATATGTATGTATGTATGTGTATATATATGTATGTTTATATATATGTATGTGTATATATATATATATATATATATATATATATATATATATATATATATATATGTATGTGTATATATATATATATATATATATATATATATATATATATATATTCATATAAAGATATATATATATATATATTCATATAAAGATATATTTTTATATAATTTTTAAATATTACAGAGCAGAATAGTCCTGTTGCAATTATTAATATTATTACAATTAGATTAATATTGCATTATTTTCTATATATTATTTTTATGTAATAATGCAACAAAATGTATATTATTTCCTATATAATCTTATAACAAAAATAATGATTAATTGTGTATTTTAAACAACAGAAGTATTGAAATATTGTTTAATTAATTAAGTTTAAGAATTATTGTAGCATAATATAAACTTTAACTGTAACATAGTAAAATATTTTGGCTAACATTTTTAAATATTATTACCATTATTATTTTTGTATATTATATTAATGATTATATTATTATAATTATAATGACAATATTATAAATACAATATATCTTTATATATTTATATATATATATATATATAGTTATAATATATATATTTATATTCCTAAAAATATTCCTATATATTTTAAAAATACTAATAATTTTATTTTATAATAATTAAAATTGTTATATTTAAATATTTAAATATTTAAAAATGTGAACATGTATATTCTAATCCATAATGTTTGCATTATATTTAATAATAACTGTTGTCATTTTAATATTGTTGTAAGATTTATGTTGTATTGATGACTGTATTTTTTTATCATGTATCTTTATAATTTCTGTATAATCATACAACTACTCCCTTCTGTGCACACATTTCTTTTTTAATATGCATGTTTTTTGGCTCGTCTAGTCCTTTTCTGGCCAACTATGAAAATTAGAGGCTTTGTTTAGATACAGGTTTCTTGTAAAGTAATATGCATGTTTTTCGTGGCACCCATTCAGTTCAAACACATGGTCACTTGATGACCCATGCAGGACGTCACAAATGCCCCGAGAAGCTCAGCTCAGGCCAGATAGTAGATAATAAAAAACAAGAGCACAGACTGTAATCAGTATGGCAGGAAGCAGGTGTTTTATCATTGCATTCAAGCCCACATTGTAACGGAGGTGAAGTTCAGGGCAGTGAGTAGATGATGTGGATAGAGTCTGAGAGCCTTCGAAAGCGTGTTTGAACTAGAGACTCATGGGATAACAGGTGCTCCAGCTACCCCAACCTCTACACGCCTGCCTTACCCATTCAGCCGTCTCTTACTTGAAAGGTAAATCAAATGCCGAAGGGCGTTTTCACTCAATAACTTTAATACAGTTTTACATAAGACTACTTTTTTTCCCTTTTTTTTTTAATTGTGTTCTGTGAAAATGAATGAAAATAAACACATGAACACACTACATTGATTAAATAATGAAAATTAATCAGGTATTTGCAAATGCAATTGTGATGGATTAATCATGATCATTATATGAACATCAGAATATTGAGAATGATTTTTAATGTACTGGTAGCATTGATTCATACCATTCATTATCAATTCATTGTATACATACAGTATACTTTTTTTATTTTAATATCAAATTTAATATGTGTGTGTGTGTTTATATATTTTATGTATTTAATAATATAACATAATTATTCTACCCTATAATATTTAAAGATTACATTAAGTTTATTATAAATAATAATTATTGTTGTTAGATATAATAATATAATCTTTAAATGTAACAGTAGAATATTTTATTTATCATTGTTTCTCACCAATGATTATCATTATTTATATCTGTATCTATTATAAATGCATTATATACACAATATATATATATATATATATATATATATATATATATATATATATATATATATATATATATATATATATATATATAGTTGTCTTATTATCATTAGATTAGTAATTATATTTTTCATAATCTTAATATTATATCTTTATACTTGCATAAATACCCTTTTTTATTCTGAAGTATAAACCAGGTTTGTCAATTGATTAAAAAAGCAGTCACAAATGATCTTCTAATTTTTTTGTACATCATCATAACCTATAAGTATATTCCTATGAATATAAGTATTTTCTCCTATATATAAGTATAGTCCTATGAAGGCTATTGTGTCTAAATTGTCAGAATGTTAAATAAACTCCCACCATGATGTTGTCACTTCAAGGGGCTCAGATCGCTTATTGACACATTTAAGCGAACCGCTGTCAAACCCCTGAAAGAACCTGTGAAAACACCCAGAGTTCCCTGCTGTCCATGGAGCGAGAGGTTTCACAGCGCCGCAGCCTCCTGTGTGACTGTGATCATTATATTGAGCGTTTAACTGCCTGGGCTGGAGTGTCAAATATACTTCCTCGTTTTTAAAGGCAGGTAAAGCACAGGCGGCGCTGTTATAATGAGGATTGTGTTTCCTTGGAAAATGAGTCAAATCTGCTGATCAGTTCCCTCGCTGTTGTCTGTGACTAACCAAAGCTTTGACTGGTTAAATAGCTGGTGGATGATGCTTGGACTCTAACGTCATTCAGCTCTGAACCCGTGACTCACTGATGGATGTGCGCAAGCAGATGTTGTTCTCAAATTGTGCTCATTAGCAATTATATGATAAACAACATCCTAATAGGCTAATTGTTGCCAGTCACCATGAGGCTTTTCTCTGTGTTCACCCCAGCTACAGTAAACATCTTGTTTTTACCTGTGGGCTCTGGGGTTGATTTCTAGAATGTTCTGTCCTGTAAAGGAATGTTTGTTAGGTCACTGCAATCATTTCATGCAAGGCTGCATTAGCATGAACTGTAATCAGCTCGGTTAGGGCTTCTAGTGAAATAACCACTCACAGTAGCTTCCTAAAATTTCTGCAGACTTCTATAGTTCCCAAATCTTCAATGAGTTACTCCACCACTTTCTTCTCTGGTATTGATCATGCAGATCTGAATGAAGGGATGGCAATATTTCAGTTACCTATTTCTTTCATATTGCTCATGCAAAGCAGTATTTTTTATTTAATAAAAATATAAAATAATCTTTATTCATGTATTTATTTATTTATTTAAAAAAAAAAAATATATATATATATATATATATATATATATATATATATATATATATATATATATATATATATATATATATATATATATATATATATATATATATATATATATATATATATATATATATATATATATATATATATATATATATATATATATATATATATAACAGTGAGGCCAATTCCTTTATTTTTGCTGTAGACTGAAAACATTTGGGTTTGACATTAAAAGATGAATATGAGACGAGAGATCATCTTTCTTGATGATCGACGAGAGTTCAGCTTTTATTTACAGGTATTTGTCTTGGCCTGTATAAAACCTTCCACTTCTTGCCCTGATGAACTCCTTTGTTGTTTTGGCACTATGTTTTGGGTCATTATCTTGCTGCATGATGAAGGATCTCCCAATCAGTTTGGTTGCATCTTTCTGTAAATTGTCAGACAAAATATTTCTGAAGACTTCTGAGTTAATTTTGCTGCCGCCGTCATGCGTTACATCATTAATGAAGATTATTGAGCCTGTTCCAGAAGAAGCGATGAAAGCCCAAGCCATTGTTACCTGTGTAAGCTGTACTATAATGTACACCTGTGCACACTGTGTTTCAGATGAGCTTGTATGTTTGGGATCATGAGCAGATCCTTTCTTTCTCCAAACTTTAGCCGTTCCGTCACTTTGGTCCATAAAACCTTTACAGCTGTCACAATGTTTCTGTCGTCAACTGCTGATGTTTTCCTTGATCTACCCGTTCGAGGTGTGTTACTTAGTACACCGGTGGTTTCTTTCTACCTCAGGAGATTCCAAATGGTTGTACTTGCTATTGCCAGTGTTTGTGCAATGGTTTGATTGATTTTTCATCTTTTCATCTTTTTCATCATAGACACCTCTCTGGTTTTCATGTTGGTTACACGTCTAACTAACTATAAATGCAGTCTGCATGGATCTGAAACTGAGCGCAGACATTCAGTGCTATTTATTGTTTGAATAATAAATTAATAGGACACACCAGGGCAACAAAACACACCTGTCAGTCACATGTTCCAATACTTTTGGTAACATGAAAAATGGGTGGGTTCAAACAAAAGGTGATGTCTTGTAAGTTGTGCATCAGATCCAGATGAAAATACCTGTAAATAAAAGCTGAAATGCTGATCTCTCGTCTCATATTCATCTTTTGATGTCAAACCCAAATGTTTTCAGTCTACAGCAAAAATAAAGGAATTGGTCTCACTGTTCCAATACTTTTGGAGGGCACTGTATATGTGTGTGTGTATATGTATGTGTGTGTATATATATATATATATATATATATATATATATATATATAAGCTGAAAGTAAATGTTCTCTCTCTCTCTCTCATTTCTAAATTTCAGATAAAAGGATACATAATGTGCTTGTTATTTCAGTAGTTTTAGTTATTCTACTTAAGCGGAGCATTGCCCAAAAATTTGAGAGCCACTGCCTTAATGTATTGCAAACAATCAAACTTTGTTATTTTTTCTTCTCTGCTGTTCCACGTTCTTTTGGTAACCCTGTTTTGCATGAAGTTCCCAGTTTGCTTGGCTTCATCTGTGTTTGAAGGACGTGCCTCATTCTCAAACAGTCAGAATTTATATTACTGCAGGCAGGTTGACAGAAACCATCCTAACAAAAGCTTTTCTTTTTCCTGGAGAATGTGAAGGTCCTCACACTCAGGCTGCGGGCGTGAGGGAAAATCAAATAAATCCCACTGTCGTGGTGGATGCTGGCAACTGGCATGTGTTTCATACCTGCCAAGCAGCTTGGCGTGCGCTGACAAGACCTATTAAAGTTTATAGACGTGCGGCAGGGCCGTCCATCATGATGACGGACAGGTCGGGCCCCTCTCCCTCGGCCGGTGCCAGGGCAACAGAGGGTCGCGGTCGCAGCGGGATTGGAGAGCCGAGAGGGGCCGGGCTGAAGTGGGAGGATTCCTGAGGGACGAGTGTGTTGACCCTCAGTCAAACCCCACAGCGGGAAAGTGTGAATGAATGACCAGCTGGCCTCACACACGCAGACGTTTCACCCTTCCATATGGGACCGCTGACTTCAAGTCATGTCGGAATGGTCGTATTTTCGAGAGAAACGCGACTGCAACTCGTACCGGTGGGAAACTCTGGATTTTCTTTAAGGCCAGACTTTCTGAGTTGGCAACATGTCAATTGAAGAATCATGGCAGAAGCAAATTAATATTGAGAATAATTATTTTTTCATTAGCTGGGCTTCCATCCACATAGTTTTTATACAAAGTTTGTGATATTGGATAAAAATGCTGGATGGGTAATAAAATTATATAGATATATTAAATAAATTCATATATATATATATATATATATATATATATATATATATATATATATATCATGATTAATCACATCCAAAATAAAGGTTTTTGTTTACATAATATAAGAGTATGTACTGTGTATATTTATTATGTATATATAAATACAAACACATGCACGTATACATTTAAGAAAAATGTTATGTTTATATATTAAATATATTTATATATAATATAAAATATAATAATATAAATATATAAATGTATATACATGTAAATATTTTCAAAATATATACTAAATGTTTGTGTATTTATATATACATAATAAATAAACAGTACACATACATATATTATATAAACAAAAACTTTTATTTTGGATCCGATTTAATACAGTATACATACAGTCATGGCCAAAAGTATTGACACCCTTGGTAAACCTGATCAAAGAAGGCTCTGAATATAAACCTGCATTATTAATCCTTTTGATCTTTTATTTAAAAAAATCTAACCTTTCATTGAACTAAAACATTTGAAATTGGGGGAAAATCTCATTATGAAATGAATGTTTTTTTCTCAAATACACGTTGAACACAATTATTGGTACCTCTAGAAATTCTTATAAGTAAAATATCTCTGAAGTATATTCCCATTCATATTTACAATTTTGAGCACACCAGGGTGATTATGAACATGAAATTATCCAGCCATGGCTTCCTGTTTCACAGAAACACAAATACGAGGGAAAACAAACTCCAAATTCCCTTATTCATCCATCACAATGAGTTAAACCAAAGAATATAGTTCTGATGTGCAGCAAAAGATAATTGAGCTTCACAAATTAGTGAAGTGGCTTTAAGAAAAGAGCTAGAGCAGTGAAAATTCCCATTTACACCATCAGGGCAATAATTAAGAATTTCCAATCAACAGAAAATGTTACGAAACTGCCTGGAAGAGGCCGTGTGTCTATATCGTGCTAATGCACGGTGAGAAGGAGAGTTTGAGCGGCTAAAGACTCTCCAAGGACCACAGCTGGAGAATTGCAGAAAATAGTTGAGACTCGGGGTCAGAAAACCTTGAAAAAAAAAAAAAAAAAAAAAGTCAAACAGCCCCTACATCACCACATGCTGTTTGGGAGGGTTTCAAGAGAAAATTTCCTAGCTCATCCAAAAACAAACTCCAGCATATTCAGTTGTCAGACACGACTGGAACTTCAAATGGGACTGGCTTCTCTGGTCAGATGAAACTAAAAAATGAACTTTTTAGCAGCAAACACTCAAGATGGGTTTGGTGCACACAGGGATAAAAAAGTACCCCATGTGTACAATGAAATATACTGTTTTGATGTTGTGGGCCTATATTTCTGCTGCAGGTCCTGGACATCTTGTTTAGACACATGGCATCATGGATTCTATCAAATACCAACAGATTAAAAAAAATAAAATAAATTGACTGACTCTGTTAGAAATCTTATAATGGGCCATGTTTGGATCTTCCAACTGTACAATAATCCAAACACAAACCTCAAAGTCAACACAAAAATGGGTCGCTGGGCACAAAACCAAGCTTCTGCTATGGCCATTCCAGTCCTCTGACCTGTACCCTGCAGAAAATGAGTAGGGTGAACGGAAGAGGAGAAGCACCGTCATGGAGCTGGGAATCTAAAGTGTCTGAATTGATTCTGAAAAAAAAAAAAGGTCTCTGATCTCTTGTCAGGTGTCTAATCAGGCATTATAGGAGAAAATTTAGAGCTGTTAAACTTGCAAATGGAGGTTTAAAAAATTATTGAATAACAGGGTACCGTTAATTGTGGCCAATGTGTATTAGAGAAAAACGTTTATTTCATAATGATATTTCCCCCCATTTAAAATTCTTATTCTCCAATGAAAGGTTAGATTTTTGTGAATTGTTTTAAATAAAAGATTAAAAGGATTAGCAATGCAGAATAATTTTCACAGCCTTTTTTGATCATATTTATCAAGGGTGCCAATACTTTTGGCCATGACTATATGTGCCTTCCATAAGTATTGGAGTAGTAAAGACAAATTTGCTCTGTTTGCTGATATGAGACAAAACTACAAATTGTCACATTTTGTGATCAGCTGTGTCCTGTTGCATTAATTATTCAGATATTAAAAGCAGGGAATGTTTCATATCAGTTATATCCATTGCTTCTGCATTCTGAATCTTGCATTCAATGAAAACACACACAAACCAGGATGAAGACGAGGGAGTTGATTTTGAGAGAAAAGCAAGCGATTTGGGTGCTAAAAGAAAAAAGGAAGTCAATTAAAAACAAAGTGCATGGAGAAATCAAGAGTTTGGAAACCACCGGCAACATCAGCAACCAAAAGCAACAGCAGTTGATGACAGGCAAATCATAAAAGCTGTGAAAAAGAACCCTAAAATACGTGTCTGTAAAATCACCAACAACCTCCAGAAAGCTGGGGTGATGCTCTGACAATCTACTGTCCTCAGGAGACTTTGACACAGAATTACAGATGCTACACAGCACTACACAGATGCAAACCTCTGACCAGCACCAAAAATAGAAAGGCAAGATCAGAGTTTGAACAAAGTTTTATGGACAGATGAGACAAAGATTAACCTTCATCTAAATGATGGGAAAACAAAAGTGTGGAGAAAAAGGGGAACTTCTGATGATCCTAAGCATACAGCCTCATCTGTAAAGCATGGTGAAGCTGGTGTCATGGCATGGGCATGCATGCTGTCTCTGGAACAGGCCCTCTTAACTTTAATGATGACTTAATGTATGATGACAGTAGCAGAATGAATTTGGAAGAGTACAAAACCATCTTGGCCTCCAATATTCAAGAAAATGCCACCAGACTCATCAGAAAGCGCTTCATATTGCATCAGGACAATGACCCAAAACACCCTGCCAGTTCAGTCAAGGAATTTATCAGGGCAAAGAAATGGAAAGTCTTAGATTGCCCAAATCAATCTCCAGATTTAAATCTGATTGAACACTAATTTCACCAGCTCAAGAGGAGAGTAAAGGAAGAAACTCCGCAAAATAAGCAACATTTGGAATTTTTGGGTCATTGTCCTGATGCAATATGAAGCACTTTCTGATGAGTCTGGTGACATTTTCTTGAATATTGGTAGCCAAGATGGTTTTTTACTCTTCCAAATTCATTCTGCTTCAATCACACATAAAGTAATCATTAAAATTGAGAGGGTCTGTTCCAGAAACAGTCATGCATGCCCATGCCATGACACCACCTCCACCATGCTTTACAGATGAGGTTGTAGGCTTGGGATCATTGCATTTCCCTTTTTTCACACTTTTGCTTTCTCATCACTTAAATAAAGGTTAATCTTTGTCTCATAAACTTTGTTCCAAAACTCTACTGGCTCACCTTTGTGCTCTTTTGCAAACTCTAATCTTGCCTTTCTATTTTTGGAGCTAGTCAGAGGTTTGTATCGTACTGTGTAGCATCTGTAATTCTGTGTCAAAGTCTCCTGAAGACAGTAGATTGTCAGAGCAACACCCCAGCTTTCTGGAATCTTACAGACACATGTTTTAGGGTTCATTTTCACAGCTTTTATGATTTGCCTGTCGTCAACTGCTGTTGTTTTTCTCAGTTGATCAGGTCCTTGTTGGTTGCTGATGTTGCTGGTGGTTTCCAAACTCTTGATTTCTCCATGCCCTTTGTTTTTGCTAGAGCTCTAATTGACATACACTTTTGTTTTAGTGTCCAAATTGCTTGTTTTTCTCTCAAAGTCAGCTACCTCGTCTTCATCCTGGTTTGTGTGTGTCATCATCGATTGCAGAATTCAGAATGCAGAAGTAATGGATATAACTGATACGACACATTCCCTGCTTTTAATATCTGAAGAATTAATGCATCAGCACACAGCTGGTCACTCAGAAAGACCCGTGAGGCAACTGTTCCAATACGTATGCTCACATCAGATAGAGGGATGAAACTCTAAAAGTGCTGAACTTCTTAGCTGGTAAAACATCTATATGTTGAATCACCCAATAATAAAATGTGACATTCTGTAGTTCTGTCTCATATTCATCTCTTAATCATATTTACAGATTTCTTTACTCCACAGCAAACAGAGCAATTTTGTCTTTACTGTCCTAATACTTATGGAGGGCACTGTATGTGTTTTACCAAATAAAAAGGAAAGCACTTTTAGAGTACTGTGTGTACATATAGATACTGTGTGTATATATATATATAAATACTAAATACATTAAAAATCAGATTTATGATTGCAAGCTTGTAGGTAGGAACTTCCCAGGGTGACTTAAAGACTTATTTACAGTAAGTGCTTCAA
>CM071946.1:31418163-31488163 GCA_036784905.1 Acrossocheilus fasciatus | reverse complement strand
CCACAGGACAGAGGAGGAGCCTATGGAAGAGGAACCTCCATTGTAGAAGGTCCGATCGACTGCCTTGGTGACCCTCTCGGCTCAGAGCCTCTTCAAGGCCTCTGACGTCACTCTACTCTCTCCATCCGTTTCATTTTTTGTCCCACGATGTGCGCGCTTTGAGCACGGGATCCGAAACGGCCTGAAGAAATCTCCATGACACCCAGAGCGCGACAAACGTCTCAGCCGTGTTAGTCTGTCTCTGTCCGTGGCAGAACGTCCGGGACCGTGTAACCTGGTCTGTCCGCAGGGACGCTTAACTTTTGAGCAGGACATAGACTCACGTTTCATTGTTAGATGTGAGAGCTGGTGCTTTCGACATGAACTTTTTCATTATTTTCCAGAGCCACTATATGACTGATTTCGGCCATTACGGCCTACGTTTTTTTATTTGTCGTCTCTCTCTCTGTTCGTTTGTCTGTCTTTCTTTATTCTTGGAGAAAAAATTGACTCGTTCCATTCGCAATTCGAGTTACTGCTTCACGAGGGTGGACGATGTGATCGGGAGAGCGATCGAAGGATTCTGGGAAACCCGACGGAGAGTCGACAATGCGAGTTTGTGCCTTTTTCAAAAGATGGATCCAGAAGAACATTGCCTTAAACTAGTTACAGGAGGGAAGACGTTTCGCCGTCTCGGTTTTTCTTGACACGCGACGGTCAAAGGCTGGCCTGATGAATCGAGAAACCCTCAGCATGTTTACCAGGAACTCCCTGCAGATATCTTCATGTTTCACACGCATAATGACCTGTTTTCTGTTCCTTCATTTTTACTGTGCTTGTGTTTGACGTTACATGACTTTTAAGTGTCACTGACAAACAAACTTTAAGGTAGTTGCCAGCTATCCAAGGGCAAAACGTTTCGATTGAATTCTCCAGCGCTTTAGAAGGCAAGCCAATGTAGCGACTCGTTTCAACTCTTAATGACCAAATACGCACCTCCTCCTCCTCCGAAAAGTTGACCAGCATGCAGCTTTCCATCTGCCAAGTTAAGAATTCAACCGTCGTAGTTTAACAGCGCCGACAAGCATGAGTTTGCTGCGAGCATATAGAATAGGGCTGCGATGACCTCGCGTCATACGATTTGTAGTTCAAGACAAACTTTCTATTTTTCCTTCTCTCAACATGTTGTACTTTTATATAGCTATGAATGTCTAGTATTCCGATTACTTTACAGTTAATCAAAGGGCACTAGCGTATCACTACTATTATTTTACTCAGCAGACGGTCAGTTTTATTGACACCTTCGAAACAAGCGGAAAAGGGCTGGTTACCGATTTTAAATGTACCACTGAGCCTTCAGACGTGCCACCTGGTGAGATTTAGCGCTGGTTTCCTGCCGACGGGCCTAAGCGAGGAGGGTTATGGGCCTTTCGCTAGGGGTGGGTGCTACCGAACATGTGCCCGTCACATGACACAATCCAGGAAGTAGCGGGACCACCAGCTTCCACTCAGAAAACAATCGTAAAACGCCTCTGAGACGACTGTGATACTCAGACAATCTGCATGGGACATTGACGTAGTTTCGGAGCCGCTGCGGCGCTTCGAAGCGGCACATAGAACTGTATATATACGCAATTATGCATGCTGACAGTAGATCATTTGGCTTGACTTTGATTGTACATTGAACTTTTCGATTCTGGACTGATGAAGAGGCGATAATTTGTTTGACAGTCCCTGACTCGTGTTTAGCCTCTCGGCAACTACCTTTGGCATTCTTTTTCTGTGTGTCATGTTCAATATGAGGCGCGTTAAGGCGGGAGATTTGGCTCACCGTTGCCATTGTTCCTCGACTTCATTTTTATATATGCCTGTCACGTATGACTACTCCACTTAGGGTTCGTGCCCGTTATTTTTCTTGTTCGTTTTACTTGCTCGTTTGTCCTGTTTTTTTTTTTTTGTTCTGTTTTGTTTTTTGTACTTTTTGGATTATTTACTTGTTCATTTGTCAGTCTTTATGTAGTTGACAATGTGTTTTACATGCTTACGTCTTTAGTTTCTTGTTTTAGAGAGTAACAAGCCTTTTTTAATTTGTTTTATCTTGGTTTTTTTGTATGCGGTGGGAGGGAGATGCTTTTACTTTGTATAATGATTCTGACAATTGTGTATTTACTACGTTCTGTTCATAGTAGATTTATATTACAAAGATCTATAGATATATTATATATTATAAAGATTGCAGACTCGAATAAGAGAACTAGTATTGCAAAGGGATATATTTCAGTACGTGGTCTGGCTTCGGCCGTCGCTGGTTCCACTGAAGGCACTGTTTATTGGTTTCATGCATTCACAGTAGCATTACTCTGGCACCGTAAACTCATGATCAAACCGATCTTCATGGTTCCAGGCTTCAGTTTGCTCTTTAAACTCTTAAAACAAAAATATTATGGACTGACACTGTACATTTCCATTGGTAAAAGTCCATTTGGATAGACCAATTAGAGTAGATGCTGACATCACAGTGATCCTTCTGATGGATTTGAGTTATTTTAGTGAATTTTTAAATAGGTTTGAATTACTTTAGCCTGTCAACTACATGTCCAGGTCGTATTTCATCCGGAAAAAGACATAAGAAATTGCATTTTGCTTAAAAAAAAAAAAAAAAGGATGATAATAATAATAAAATGAGGCCAACAAAGCAAAACAAGCTCAACCAATGATGTGCATTTGGGGGTGTGGCTGTCTGTTTGTTCGACCAATGCCAGATATGGGAGTTTCCAAAATAAGTGTTTGAACGTAATCATTATTTGGAGGTGCAGAAATTATACACACAATGTGTAGAAACAATTATTGCTCAGAAATTGCTAGTAAATTTCACAAAAAACTTACAAAGGAACAAGTAACGCGTTAAATAAAATTTTGAAGTAGAAAAACTGAAATAGTTAAATATGAAATAATACAATTATTTAAATTTAAAAATGTTTAAGTTTATGAAAATTAACAAAAAACGGAAAAGTAAAACATATGTTTAAATTATGGTGGGGGGAAATGTGCTTAATTATCACGAAAATAATTTCATAATGCAAGAAATCCCCGAAACAGGCTTCAGTTTCTTTATGCAAAATACAATTTCTTATTTACCTCCTTTTGATTTTGGGGTGAAATGCAACCTGGACATGATTTTGTGAGATTGTTAGGGTTTCATTTTGCGGTAACGATATCAGCAATCGTTCTCTGGGTTTTTTCATCTTGTTACTCTTATCAAGCGTGATCTATTTTGGGCATTTTTGCAGTATCATATCCAGACCAAGCCCATCAAATCTCATCTCAGTTACTTTCAAGAATGAAGTGCGAAGGCTGACACTGATTTGAAAGTGTCCCGGAAATGTAAAGCGACATTCCCAAAGAGTCTCATAACAGTAATACTCAAACGGACCATCACTACAAACCACTCTGCAATAATACTAACGGCAGCCTATCAATACAGTCTTGTCAAAGGGACACTTCTATCCGGTTCATCCGGATAGTCATTTTCTTTGCTCTTGTTTTGTACAAAAGAAAAAAAAAACTGCATTCCATTTGTTTTTGTTTTTCCAAATTTTCTTGTCATTCCTGCTAATTTGCCATGAGGTCTGGCCTGAGCTGTTGTTTATTTGCAGGCCAGGGTGAAGTTTCTTTCATTCTCTTTCCTTCACAGCTGTAGATTTCTGCATGGTTTGTGCGTCAGCATGCCTGTCTGTCCTTGTAACATATTTGCACAAAGGAGGAACACGGGAGGGTTGAGGCTTTGGAGAACGCATGGGATGGAAGCTCTTCTTTCCTCCTCTGTTTCTGGTCAGTACACAGACGGATTGATGCTCTTGGTGTCCGACGGATGTGCTTTTTACTTGTTTAAAAATGGAATGAAAGAAAAATGACTTTTGAATATTTTACAACAACAACAAGAAGAAAGTTATCTAGCACTTGTGACATACAGACTATAGACTTTATTGTATTTATGTAGAGCATTGTTTTAGGTGAACTACACACTATGCCACACGTTAGACTGTCTGTGAGACTTCTTTTGCTTTCGTTTCTTTTCTCGTTTTTTTCTACTCTTCCTCGGGACGTGTTTTTGGGCCTGGAGGAAGACTAGGAAAAGATTAGGGTCGTTCCTTTAGAAACATCTGGAATCATCAAAGGGCTTTTTCCAGATGCTTGTCAGATATATCTTCAGTTTGTCCAAAAGGAAAAGAAAAAAAAAAAAAAACACTTATCAGCCAGTAATACCTGTGACCACTGTGGCTCGAGAACAGTTCTAGGTTTACAAAATGTAAGAAATGCATATTATTTTTGTCACTTTGTTTTTCCATTGTTACAATAGAACTTTTCTTGGGACCTTTGCTCTAACGTTTGTCTTTGACATCAACTATAAAGTTCCTTGTTTTTGAATACCACAATGTCTTGTTTTTATTTCTGAGCACATTCTTTCACTGAATGGATTTACATAATGCAATCAGGAAACGGGGCTCCAACAATAACAGGAAAATCATTTTAGTGATTTAATGCCATATTTTCTATTAAGATTACTTACTTAGGTGAGGTCATTTTTCTGCTCTCATATGACATCATACTTTTGTATTCTTTGATCTCTATTTTAGATTTATTGTACACTGTCATAACTTGTAGTGCATGTGCTCGCTCTTATGAAAACCAGAAAAAGTTGGAGGTGATGGACCAGGGCTTGCAACTACTACAACTTTCCAATTATAACAATTCAATTTATGAAAATAACAATTATTAGTAATAATAATTATTGCTGATTTGAAAGCTAATATACTGTATTATCAAAAAAAAATTATTTATAATTATTATTAACTAAATGATATAAATTATATATAGAATATTCATACTGATAAGCATATACAGATATCTGCATTCACAAAGTCATTCATAGTGCTTGTCTAAATATTTGGCTAATTTCATCATTCTTTAAGGTTCGTTTTAAGACATTACTACAGATTTCCACTTAAAATCTGAAAAAAGAACAGGAATCAGAATATCTGCTGTTGTTAAAAGTCAATCATTTCAGTAGGAAGTCAGGGTCCGTGTTAATGTGACAGCTGTAGGAGTTCCTGTCACATTGTGAAGGGGCTAATGGTCTTTGTGGTGTTGAACGCTGAGCTTTTCTCATCATTTTACACTGTAATTCTGTGGTGTGCTCTTGGGCGACGGGGACTTTTTGTAAATCTATTACATAGCAAACAGCAGTGCACCACAAGTAGTTCTATGAAAAACTGGTGGAGATGAATTGTTTGTGGGGAGAGCAGGGCCGGGATGCTCAGATGTCCCACAGTGTGTTTAAAGCCTGTGGTTTATTGTCACAAGCATCAGTTCCCGTCAGTTTGCCTGGAGCACAGAACTTTAGCGAACTTTAACTTCAGACTCTGAGAATATATTTAAACTATATATATATATATATATATATATATAATATTATTATTTTTTTTTTTTTATAAATTTACATCTTTGTGCTGTAATATACCTCCCCTAAGGCTACAAGATAATAGGGATCTTCTCAGATTTTCCAGGAAAGTTTTTTATTTATTTTTATTTCTTGGCTAAACCTTGAAAATATTAATGGAAGACATTATAATATAAAGAAATATTTTTGTATCTTTAAATACATTTATATTTATAAATATTTTAATATTTTAATTTCAAATAAGTAAATGGATGACTTTTTGTACTCAAAAAAGACAGTCATATATTCTTTCACTGAAGCTCAAGAAATTCATGTTAATTTCTTTTCATTCACATTGTTGTGCTTCAAAAGATGCAAAATAGAGAGATTCACAGAAGGTAGATACACTACCATTCAAAGGTCAGTCAGAAAGAAATTCATACATTTATTCAACAAGAAGAGTAAAGTGATCAAAAGTGACAGGGTAAAGACTTTTCCAAAAAAAATCTGTTAAAAATGCTTTCTTTTGCACTTTTTATTCATCAAAGAATCTAATATTAAATATCGTGGTTTTCGCAAAAATCCATGTTCAACATTGATGATAATAATAATGTTTCTCAAGCAGCAAATCAACATAATCAGTGACACCGAAGGCTGGAGTAATGATGCTAAAAATTCAGTTTTGCATAACAGGGATAAATAACATTTTTAAATATATTAAAACTGCAAAGACTTATTGTAAATTGTAATAATATTTCACAATATTACTGAGCATAAGAGACTTTCAAAAACATAAAAAAAATTAAAAAAAATCTTAACAACCCAAAACTTTTAAACAGTTTTTATGGAATTATTAAATTGTTGTTTTAAAGTCATTTTCTGTTGTATTTCAACAAGAAAAAAACAACATCAGTCTGGAATGATTGAATTCAAAGTGATATATACATGGGTCACTTACATGCATTAATAAGGTAAATTTTGTTTATTATCTATCCATTTAAATAAGAATCAAGAGTAAAAATTAATAAATAAATAAAATACATGTATTAAATAAGTGTAAAAAAATAAAATGAAAGATGATGTTGAATATGCTTTAAAAGAAATGATTAAAAAAAAAGTGCCATAGTACATGAATATAGTATCATTTAGTTCTCTAGAATCTGATTGTATGGCATTTTGGTGGTGAAGGCCTGATGGAGCCATGCTTGTGTTTTGAGCACTGCCCCCTCTGTCCAGGCGAGGGCAACAGGGAGGAGAGCAGCTTACAGTAGTCACGACAGGGATTAGCAGCTCATTTAGAAGAGACAAGGGTCAGATATCTGTCCAAATATACAGGGGCACGTTAGAGCCAGATAAATCCAGCGGATTGACCAGCGCAAACAAAAACATCTCCCTGATCGCTAAGCGGCAGTCAAATAAACAGCCGTTAGAGCAGCTAATTCGAGTCCAGCACTGCTGAGTTGACTCTTTAGTCATAACTCCGAAGATATGCATACAATGTTGCTTATGTCACAAAGCAGCATGTTTGAATATTCAGAAATCTGGCACCCTGGGAAGTGATGATAAACCGAGCGCAAATGAGAAAGGAGACACGAGAGACAATATTCTCACAGGTCCATCAAAGAATCCTAAAAAACGAAAGGCATCACAGTTCCCACAAAAATATTAAGCAGCACAATGATTTCAACATTGATAATAATAAGGAAAGAATCATTTCTGAAGAATCACGTGACACTGAAGACCACTGAAAATTCAGCTTTTCCATCTCAATAATAAATTTTATTTTCAAATAGAAAACAGTTACTTTGCACAGTTTCACAATTTTACCATTTTTTACTGTATTTTTAAGCAAATAAATGCAGCCTTGGTGAGCAGAAGAGTCTTCTTTCAAAAACCCACCCTAAATTAATGAATGGTAGTGTATATAATATGCAATGGAGCTATTGTTTTTAAGCCATAATCTGTTGTATATTTCCAAATTATCAGAATATCCAACAGGGAAAAAAATGTAGAGTAAAACTTGATTTTATTAATAATTTGTAAAGCGAGACGTCAGTCTGTTGCTAAGAAGCAATCAAATAAACAACCATCAGAGCGGCTAATTCCAGTCCAGCGCTGCTGAATTGACTCTTTAGGTCAACAAGCAGAAAATATGCAAACAATGTCGCTTATGTCACAAAGCAGCGTGTTTGAATATTCATAAATCCGGCACCCTGGCAAGTGTGGCATGGTTAAGCTAATAAACTGAGCGCTAGTGTAAAAGGAGACGCGAGAGACAATATTTACCGTCTCGTGGATCGACATAAGGTGACGTGATCCCCAGGAATGCGTTCACATATTCGGCTCCACGGGAGTCAATTTGAGGTGCGTGTCAGTGAAACGTTTAGAGACTGTCAGTAGAACTGTTGACCAGGTCGCTGAACCCCATGACCTTTGCCCTCCAGCTCGGGGTCAGGTAAACCCAGTGTGGTCTCCGCGTCTGATTTAAGACCCTGAACTCTTTCCCAATTGGGTTTCTACACGCCATCCATTCCCACAATAAACCCGTCTTGGAGAACACAAGCCTGATGCATCAGACGAAAAACCTCTAGCTAGTTTCTGACAATTTGGTCTGCGGTCTCACAATTCAACGTTGTTCTCTCTCTAGCTATCTTTCTCCTTTTTTCCCTCATCCCTCTGCTCATCCTCATTTGAGGTGGCTCAGTCTGTCATTACGGTCTGCTATATTAGAGAAGGTCCTCCTTCAGAGCGTCGCTTGCCACTTCTCTGCAGTTTTTAATTGTGGCTCTGAGGTGGTGGATGAAGGCAGCTGCATCTCAGAGCCAAATTACAGATCAGCCTTACAGAGCCGGAGCGATATGACACAAGCCATAAGACCTGCGCTTCACCCTGTGGGTGTGGACGAGTCCTCCTCAAAGACTTTAGACTGTAAATCGCATATTCGGATTTTAAATTCTGACTGGATGAGCCACATTCAAAGCTGCTGTATAAGTCAAAAGGTCAAGACATTTTCATATTTCTGAGTAAAATGGTATTTGAGGGGGAAAAGTAGGGGAGGGCTTGGGTTTATCCACTGAGGATTGATAAGAAAGTTTGAAAAAGGACAAACGTATCAAGCTCAAGGAAAACATTTTTGGTTACACTTTACGTTTAAGGTACAATCATTCAACATTAGTTAACATTAGTTAGACGTTATTAATTAAAAAAAACTAAAAATTTAAACTTTTATTAAACTATTCAATTTATTAATCTGTTTGTTAATTTCTACACATACCAATTTATTGTTAACATAAGTTGTATAATTTAACATTAGCTAATCTATTATTACTAAACAACAAAAAAGTGTATTTATATAAAATGAAATGATGAATTCTGTAGGGGGGGGGGGGGTAACATTCATGGTACCTAATGCTTTTGATAAAGTGAACCTTGTTGTACAGTAAAGTTTTACCACATATATTTGAAGAGTTCAGATGCAAAAGCCTCTTAAGTGCCGTTTGAAATTTTCTTCTAAAATGAGCATTTTTATCAGGCTCTTATGTGTAGGTTCAGTATTTTCACTTTAATGGCAATGAATTGGTTCTTTTCATTGCCATTTAAGTGAAATATCTGAACATAAATATAGGAGCCTGATAAAAATGCTCATTTTAGAAGAAAATTTTAAATGGCACTTAGACATTATGTTATAAATATGCATGCTAATAAGCAACTAGTTAATAGTGAGAATTGGTTCCTATTCTAAAGTGTTACCCATGTTTCAAACAGCAAATGGAAAATTCTATAATGAAGCATTGCACAGCTATAATTACCAATAATGCTATAATTACTTTCAATATTTAATTTTAATACATTTATCCAAAAATGTAAATTCTGGCATAATTTACCCTCGTATTATTCTGAACACGCATTTGACTTGCTTCTGTGAAAAATAATTTCTCAGTGTTTTTTTCCTTCCTTATAATAATAGCCAATTGGTAACAGAAACCGTTTGGTTACCAACATTCTTCCAAATATCATCTTTTGTGTTCCACAGTGAAAAGAAAGTCATACAGGTTTGGGACAACATGAAGGTAATATGACAGAATTTTAATTCTGCGGGTGAAATATCCCTTTTTAAACTATTTGTTAGCAATAAGCCATCTGAGGACATGAGCTAAACTGATTTTTTTTTAGACTGTCCTCTTTGTGAGGTGCAACCTCTCACGGCTTATTGTTTTATTTGATCATCTGTCCAGACTTTTGATAATATTTTGTCTGAAGACGAGGATGTTGATGGCACTTGTGATGTGCCGAGTTTGTTTTATGCTCAAATATTTCCAGACGCTGCACGCTTGTTCTCCTGGTCAACTGTCATCTTCAGTCTCGCGTGTGCTGTGTTTTGAGAGCTGTGTGCTGTTTGCTTGTCTTTGCCGTGTTTAGTCTAAAACCAGTGCCCACCCGAGAGCCTACAGGGAAGACATATCTGTGTACTGACCCGTCACTGCATGCCCCGCACTGCACTGCAGGTGCTGCTGTGCTGAGAGGAAACAAACGCAGGCCCAAAGTGGTGGGTTTGCACTCTTCCTATTTCCTACTTGATCATTTCCAATATTGACATAAAGCACCTCACTGTTTGATTCTACTTTGCATGTGAAGACAAGACTGTCATAAATGTTTACCATCACAGAAAAGAGAGCAAGGAAAGATGGCTCTCGAGGGCCGTGCCATATTTTTCTCATTAGGGACTCACACAACTTTTTAAGAGCACATACAAACACAACCCACATCAATTTATGCCTGTTGTGTTAGTCCAAATTACACAGGTGACCTATCCCCTTCCGGCTGTATGAGATCAAAACATGGAGCGGGACGGGAGGGAATCTACCCCCTCGGAGCAAGTTTAATTTCAGCCCCCCTTCAAATCGTTCACACCGCAATTCCCTGCGGCTGCGTTAACCGTGTAAAGGGACTGTATGTTTTATCCCGCTGCCTTCACATGAGGAAGTCATTAACATCTCCGTGCATCTCTGCTCTCTAATCTCCCTGAACCGGCGTTTCATCCACCAACAACACAACAACAAAAATATTGAGAATTATGCATTTATCTCAAATAGATAATTAGTGCTGTTTGCTGAGGTAAGTATCACTATTAGCCTACTATCCCGCATGCTTAGTGATTTGAATAAACCCTCTAAAACTAAGTAGGCTACTTAACTTTGGCACGTAACTCGTTCTGCACTGCTAAGGACATGATACTTAGTATTAAAGGGGTGGTTGACTGTTTTTTTCTAGGCTTGATTGTGTTTATGGGGTGCAGTCTAACATGTTCATGCTTCGTTTTTTTTAAAAACGCATTATTTTTCATATAATTTACCTTTATTCCTCACTGCTCTGTCCCTTCTCTGACAAACGCCTCGATTATTTCCTGTTTTTATGAAGCCCCTCCCTCAGAAATACGTGATTGGCTCTGATTGGTGTCTGGCTCAGTGTGTCTAAATGTCCCACCGCTCAGCTCAGCGGCATGTGCTCCGGTTGTATTGTAAACAATGGCGTCGTCTATATTGCTTATCAATTTGAGCCCGATTGAGATGAAGAGGATCGCGCAGAACCTGTGCAAGCACAGCTTTTAATGGTATGTTTGTTTGTTTGTTTGTTTGTTTGTTTGTTGTCTCATACTTTTAGATACGCTGTTATTATGCTACTGCTTATGTTAGCTTTTAATATACAGTTTTATTCTGATTAAAGCTTTAATACAGTACGGCAACCGCACACGTGTCCGTGTATAACGCTTCTCATTGCTATGTGAAAATGTATAATTGGAACATGGAGCTGATCTGACGATCTGAATGAAAAGGAGAGAGAGAGATATGCAGAGCAGGGCGACGTGAGGAACAGTATTAAGAATGGCTGTTTTAGAACATTAATTTTGAAACTTGTGAATCCATTAGAATTGTTAGAAGACAGAATCGCGATTCATATATGAATAGATTTTTACGTGCACCACTAGTTTTCTCTTCCTCTTCTCTAAAGCAGCACAGCATGGCCCCGCCCCCTTCCTTACATGTTCCTGAGGGCGGGGTTTATCTGGGTCCGTGACGTATCAGACCCGGGAAGTAGTTCGTTGTAGTCCCTTACCAGCTGTTTTTGTAGGCATTAAACTTCCAGAATTTTAAAAGACGATATCTCTGTTTGCATTGAACTTTCAGTGCTGCAGCTTTGCAGATATTGTTTATGCTCAAACAGCAACATTACACACTAACTAACGTTAAAAAAGTGAAATTGCAATCAACCACCGCTTTAAAAAAAATCCTTTGTTCAAACAAAGTTTTAAGTTTAGAATGCAAGAGGCAAGGAAGTGAAATGGGGAAAAAAGAACAGGGTATAGAGACGTGTTTTTTAAAAGTTGAACTGCTGTGAATGTTTTAGAACGCCATGTCATATGCGAAGTGCGAATGAGGCATGTTTACTTAGAAAAAGAATGGAAAAGCAGCACTGTGGAATTCAAAGACATTTGCGCCACAGTGCTTAACTTAAAAGGGTAGTTCATCCTAAAATGAAAATTTGATTGTTAATTTACTCACCCTCAGGCCATACCAGATCTTCTCGGTAGAACAGTAAAGAAGATTTTTGGCTGAAACCTTGTGTAAATGTAAGTGACTACCGTAACTTTGAGAGTCAAAAAAAGCATATCAGAAAACACAATATTAATACCCGTATTTCATGATGATACATTGAGGTCTTATGAAGCAAAGCGACTGGTCTGTGCAAGAAACTAAACATTATTTAGTACAGTATTATTACCTGTAATCCACAGCCTGCAGGCAAACAGTAAGGGGTGATGACTGGTTTGTGGACGAATCAATCTTTGGAACTGGTTCTAAGCAACCGAATGCAAGATTGTTTACCTTGAAATATAAGTTTCAAAATCATTCTGATGGTACACTGACTTCTAATAAGGCGAATGGCTTCTGTTTCTTTCCCACGCTCCCCGCCAAACTTCTGTTCTGGAAGTATGTAGGTTCGTTGAGCGGTCTGAAATTCTGCAAAAAGGGCGGATTGCTGGAAACAAATGCATGTGTATGGCTATGCATAGTAATTAAGACAGTGAATTCCACTCATTTAAATGTAGGGGACTCCAAAGTGGCAAAAATAAATAAAACTACATAAAGTTGCTTTTAAAAGAGGTTCAGCTTTAAAATAAACAAATAAGTAAAGAAATAGAAATAAAGAAAAAACTTGTCTGTATAACGTTTTTTTTTTTTCTTCTTTCATTTCACTGCCCCGCCTCCTCACATTTTTAAAAACGTTCTCTGGGTGAATGGCCCCTTATAGACTGATGGATGGACCTCAGCCATATGTATACAGGATTTTTTTTTTTTTGAGTTATGAATCCACATAGCAACACACTGCACTGCAGTCTAGTTAAATCCAATTACTGTATTAGAAATGTTTATCTAATAGAGCTCTTTAAAAACAATGCACTTCTTCTTTTTTTAAAGCAAGATGTTAATATTGCTTCATAGATGACAAATATACAACTTGAATCCTCGCATGTAAGATATTACAATGCAGAATTGCAAACAGAAACTTTTCTTGTTTTGAATATCATGTTTTATATGCTTCATAGTTACCAACAGAGGGCTTTAATTAATGAGATGGATGAGCTGCAAAAACACATCTATCTCTCAATCTTTCAATTTGTACATACATCTATCTTTCTATCAACTCTCATATATATGTATATATATATATGACTTTATGTAAGAGAATCTGAGTTAAATCTGACTTTTTGTCTTAACCGGGCATGACTGGGAAAACCAAAATATGCCACACCATTTTGTGGGTCGACTTGTTTCTAAGTAATTTGTCGTCCACACTTCAAGTGAAAACACTGCAGAATTCAATGAGATTTGACAGTATGGTGTATGTGGTGTCATGCTAGAAAAGCTCCACCCACATTGCATTCTTACTTTTCCACATGTTCCACTTGGATATATATTAAATATCAAATATGTTCTGATTGGTTGCGATTGTATCATAACTGCACAGAATTTTCACTTTTAGTGTAGCTAGCTAAATTACTTGCTGGAAACTAGCACCGTGCTTGGTTATAGGGCATGGTGTATCAGTGGTTTGTATCATAATGAGAGAATAACAGCTCCTCACCTCAGTAGCCTGGTGTGACCTTTCTTCTAATGAAGAGGAAAGTGGTCTGGTGTGCGAGTGTGCAGTGGTATGAACCCACAGACGAGACGGGATCAGATTACCGCAACCGGTGTGTGAGCTATTGCACCTTAGTTAACCATTGAACATTATTGCAAGTTGCCTGATCCAGTTAAGGTGATGAATTTCTGCTGTGTTGTGTACAAGGCCATTGTTTTTGTTATATTTTACAGCTGCTCTCATTATACACTTTGAATGAAGGCCTGAGACCGAATAGAGATGCTGGTGAATCATAATACAAAATTATGCAAAACCACTGATGAACGCTGAGTAAGAGCCACATCAGTCCGGAGGTAATTTCCATAGCCTGGTCTGCATGTGTACAGCATACCAGCTTTTACAGCCACTTTAGTGTTTTAAGCCATTTTCTTGTCCAGTTTGAGTCTGCCTCCAAGAGCAGCGGAACTCTCCCCAGCGGTGGAAAGACTGGAGGAATTTTAGAGAGGATGCATGGGGAGGGGAGCGATGTGCTTTTGGAGTGACTATGGCTGAGAAGTGTTTTTGGTGCTTCCCAGGGTGAAGAAAGAGATGGTGTTGCTGGCAGTGAAAGACTGAAAGTCTGTTCCCATTCACAGATAATGAATGATAATAATAATAATAAGCATCATTTGCATAGTGCTTTATTTTTTTTATTTTTCAAAGCTCAAGGTCATTTCACAGTGAAAAGCACATTCATTCAGAAATGAACATGAATGAAAACTACAAAAGTAGTGTTTCTTGTTTTTTTTGTTTTTTTAAACTTAGCTGGACACCTTCTTTGCTGAAAGTTTAAAATAGCGTAGAATCTGTTCAAAGGTTATTTATGCTTTATGTACTTTGATTGTTGGTAAAGTGTTGCTGCACAGTTGCTAGGGTGGTTACTACAGACAGATTGTTACTTAGCTGGTTAGTTAGTTAGGAATCATCCATTAAGGTAGTTTAAAACATCATTAAGAATCATCCTTTAGGGATCTTTTAAAATTTCAGTAGTTAGGAATCAGCCATTACGGTCTTTGATAATGTTGTTAGTTAGTTGGTTAGTTTGTTAGGAATCATCCATTTAAAGTCTTTAAAATTTCAGCAGTTAGAATCATCCATTAAGGTCTTCAATAATGTAAATAGCCCGTTAGGTAGGTAGAGACCGTCTATTAGGGTCTTTAATAAAAATAGCATTAATTAATTGGTTACTTAGTTAGGAATTATACATTATGGTCTTTGAAAATTTCAGATTTCAATTGTTGGTTAAGAATTTATTTATATAGTGATGAATCATTTGGGGTCTTTAGAATTTTCAATAGTTAGTTGTTAGTTAAGAATCATCCAATAGGATTTTCAAAAACATCAATAGTTGTTAGTTATTTAGTTAGCGAAGAAAGAATCTTTCATTAAGGTTTTTATCATTTTCAATAGTTAGTTAGGAATCATCCATTAGGGCTCTTTTGAAATTTTGACAGGTCTCTGGATGTCCTGATCTTACCTCCCACTACTATTATTTTCTTCACTTTTTTGTCTTCTCTCTTTTCTAAGTATGTGACAGTCTAGAGCTTTTCAGAACGGTTATTTTCCACCATAATCCCTTCCTGGCTTTTTGGATTGTTTATAATGAATGTAAATATCTCCACCTGTTGTTCCCAGATGAAACACTCTCGGTGTACAGCACTCCACCTGTGCCGGGACACCTGCCCCATTGACGCTTTGTCTCAGAACACGTTCGTAACACTGTCTGAATCTACTGTCCTTCGACCATGTCCTGATTTGATCTGCTGGTCGGTGATTCAGTGCAGACGTTTGTATGCGATCTAAGGCCAAACATGTGCTGCATTGCCACGTCATCTACACTAGAGCACGGATGCTGTCCTGCGGGTTCGTATATTGTACACGTGGAGCTGTTTTAGGGCAAGAAGGCCAGGATCAGCCTCAGATGAGTGTTATGGGATCACTCATCTCGATTCCGATTATTGTCATCCGGAGAGCCTTAAAATCAGCAATTTGTGTTCCCTCACAAGAATATAATTTGCTATACTAGCTACAAACTTTTGTTCATTTCACATAATATTATGAAATATTAAAGCAATAAGCCACTCAAAGCCATGGGTAATTATTTGAGATATTTTGAAAAACATTGTAGTCTAAACACTGTACCCCACTGAATTTCATTTGTTGGAACAAAAAAAAAAAACATATTCCACAGAAGAAAGAATTACACAAGGGTGAATTGGACAAAATATTGACACATTGTTTGAAATATTGGGGTTGTTTGCCTCTAGCCTTAAGTTTAATAGTAGAAAAAAACCTTCCACTAAGAATGCTAATATAATTCATTAGGCCCACTGTAGACTGTTTATAGTGTAGCTTAGCACATTAATATCAATGTGAGGCCACAGGTGTGTTGTATTTATCAGCATTTTACAACAGTTTTTAGCAAGCCTCACTGAATCAGAAGTTCAAGAGAAGTTAGAGAGCTAGCAGATTTAAAAAAAAAAAAAAAAAAAAAAAACATGTCTTTTAGTTGCTTATGTTTCCTCTGTAACTTATAGTTTACTATCAACACAGAAGGTAAGAGTAGGCTAAGCCACTAGGGTGGTAGCCTACAAATCTGATTCTGGGTTTAGCAGAAGGAAATTTGTGTCCAGGGCCCACCCCCACAGTGTAATGTAACCTTGGCATTAGCTTGAACATGAAATCCTTTCTGCGGCGCATGCAGCGTAAACCTTTACTTTATCCGTTTTACTGCAAATTAAAATTTTGTTGCTTTTTCCGTCTGATTTTACGGGAAACATCTGGGGCTCGCACCACTCCGTAACTGTGGCCCGAGGCATTCTGGCTCAGAAGGAAGGCGGGAATAATGAGACATTATCAAACACGCTGCTGATGGATACGCGCTCTCCCTCAACACACAAGCTTTTTTATTATTATATATATATATATATATATATATATATATATATATATATATATATATATATATATATATATTTTTTTTTTTTTTTTTTTAAATCCACTTACCTCTCACATCATTGAGATTGTCTATTAATAATATGATATCGAAATCTTTTCCACAAATCGTTTTTTTGTTTTGTTTTGTTTTTTCAAATCGGCAAAAAAGAATCAGTGATTCTTTTACGTCATGACGTTATAGGTCTATTTAATCACGGCTTTGCTTATTACTTGCTCTAAAACTTAACAATAAAGCCTTTTGTAACCATATGTTGCTCATTTATTAAGTCATTTATAGCCTATGTAAAACCGTTGTGTTTCTGTTTTAATCCAGACACAAAGATATTTTTTGTTGAGACTGGGGGATTGACAGACTAGACGTGTGAACCCATTTTACTGTATCAAAACTAAAACTGCTCTTGCATTCCGTATGCACTGTTTATTAATTGTTGCTCTATGCACCAGATGGAAGTCTTTCGTCGCGACGTCAAGCAGCTCTCGAGACTCCTGCGTTCAGTTCGTTTCCGCTGCGGTTGCAGAGATTTGCGCAGGTGCACAGAATAAAGGGAAAGGGAGAGGTGTGTATGCTATCTAACGGTTGGTTCTCACTCTTCACCTCAGTTTTCAGTTTTTTTTTCTTTCTTTTCTTTCTTTGGGTTTCCCCGTCACCACAAGTGAATATTTAGGAACTTTTATTTTTAAACTGCAGCTGTTTTCTCGTAAAGCGTGTCTCTATATTTGGGTCAATGGCGAGTAGAAAATTTTGTTTGTCAGTAAAAATGACACCTTTCCTATTTTCAGTTTTTGAAGTAAAATTAATTTTCATATTTTTGTCGGGGTTAATAAGGTCTAACTACCCTGAGATTATTATTTTTTTTTTTAAAAAATACAAAAAAGTTTACTTATTGTAGCCTATAGCATAATCTTTTATTATTGTTTCCTTTAAAAATAAGCACTGAAGCAATTATGTTTTAAAACATTAACTTTTAAAATAGCTACTTTTGTGAAATCAAAATAAGTGTGGCATAACAAGCAGGCAGGAAGTAATTTTGTTGTCATGTGACAAGAAAACCATAACACCGAGAGAGGACCTTTGATGGTTAAACCACCACATCATTAGAGTCATAAAATCCCCCTTTTTTTATTGAAAATGATATTCAGAAATGTACAAACCCAACATGAGTGCTGTTTTAAACAAACTATTTTTACCTATTAAAACTATTTTATCTTTATTTTTTTTATTTTTTTTTATAATCTCAGACAGCCCTACAGGTCATTGACCCATATAGCCTGCAGACATACAGCCTATCTGATGTAAAGGTTCCTGACAAAGTTCAGTAGTTGACTTCAATTATTAGGCTATTTAAAGCTCTAAAATACCCTAAAATCAAACAAATTGATAAAAGCAAACAAAATAATAAACACAACCTTTTAAATAGTTATTAAGTGCCGTAAAACTGCAAATAAAAGTTTTCTTATTTAGTATGTTGTGATTTAACGCCATCAGACGTTTTAAAAAGCAGAGCTAAATTATTCTTGAACAGGCCCACAGAACAATGGAGCTTTTATCAAACATTAATGCCTCAACAGGAGTCATTTCTTTTAGATTTCTATCAAGTTAAGCCTGGGAAAATGAGATGTAAACAATTAAATGCTTTGCGAGCATTGGTGTAGATTTAAAGGAGAAATGAAAAGGTCTGGTAGGGGTCCGGTATTTAAATGCAGTGGTTATCTGCGGTTGTTAAAGCATTTGCCTCCAGCCGTCTGGATTCAGTGATTTCTTCTTATTAAAGCGGACAAGCTTTTTTTATAAGCTTAGGGGTAAAACTGGCTGGACTTTCTCTTCGGCTAATGAACCTGCACTGTTTTATAACAGTTTCTTTTTGTAACAAAATAAGGGGAAAATCTGAATGTTCTTTACTGTAGTGAAAACTGGCATATCTCTAGGGTGATGATGTGGACAAATCAAAGTGTTCAGCCTACGTGTTCAAAAATATGTTTTAATAAATAAGCAAAATGTACAATGGACGGAAATCGAAAAAGTTGCATAGGAAAAATCAAATGTATGCATTCATCCATGCAGCGTACTTCAAGAAAGTATTGCTCTAAATTGCATTGGTCCCTTAAAAAAGCTGACAATACTCACAGGTAGCCTATGTACAATACTTTTTTGTTCATATATATATATATATATATATGTATGTATATATATATATAAACTCTTCTGTTTAGAGACAAACACGCAATATAGTTTCCATACAGATAACAGATGGCCTTCCTTTACTATCATCATGGCGACATTTAAGAATAACTTGTGAAAAAGATTAAATGTATTTGACGACACAGGAGATGTCATCTACGTTTCCTCTAAGTATATAAAAAGCTCCTTTCGTTGTGTCCTTCATGAGGATGCTCAGGTCCGTAGGTGTATCTACTGAATGTCCTTTGGCCACGTCATTGAGGTTTAGAGGTTCATCAATAAATCCTTTGGTGTCTTCAAAATTAGTGGAAGTAAACAGTCTGTGGAAGAAAAGAAAAGCATTACTAAGAAAGGTTCAAAAATCTGCTTCTTTCTATCAAATAGCCGTGAAACCTCTATGCCGGATTTTTCTACGAAGGCCTAAAGCTTCAAGATTTGCCTGAAGTTGAACGCACAGCCTTGGATTAAAATGTAGAGAAATGGGAAGCTATTAATGATCCCATTATTTAATTCTGAGTGGGAGCACATGCTTGCACAGGAAAAGGCTTGGTTCAAACATGTTACACAAATCCCAGGTGGAATTACGTCACTGGAAAATAACTGTTTTAGGAGGTCATTTGGTTTGAAACGCGAAGCCGTACACCTGCCTTTCTTCTGACTTCTCAGTAGCACATATTACTTTATGCAAATAAATTCAAAAGAATCAGTTAGAATACAACCTAATGTCATCACAAGGATTGAGTTTAACATTTTTTGACAGCTGTGTGTTGTGTTGTCTTGATTGATGGAGGCCTAATCCAGCACATATAACCAAACCTCCAGCTAGACTCAGTTGGGATGATTCAAATGAATTACTCATTTCAACTGATCAGCATTTTATATTTTTAATATGGTATTGGTGATATAAAACAGGACTGTATTCAGTATTATAGACATGCAGCTTCATCACAACAAATACCACAGGATAAAACTAATAAATTGGAGACCTACATGCATATTTTAGTAGTAATGAAAATACATTTTAAATTAAAAATCACAAAATTCTTTTCAGTAATTGCTCATATTGTATCACATTTTAGCCTGAAAGATTTCAGCCTTGCCTTAAAGATGTCAGTCTTTGGTTTCAGTGGTTACGGTGCACTTATTTCACAAGCATAAACATGGTTTAGGTGGCAGCGCACCTTCTCACTTAAAAATCAAGCTTCCTGTAGAAACAAAAAGAACGTCACTTCCTCATGTCATACAGCAGAATCTTTTAGATCAACTGAGCACCGTTCTTCATCACACAGGTGCTTTAAAGAACGCCAAACACTGATCTGAAGAACGCAAGAGCTTTTTTAATCTCCCAGATTGAACGTTTATTTTTACGAGTATAGACTAAGATGTTTTTTTTTTCTTCAGTGGTTTCAGAGAACCTTAGTTGTTCATCAGTCATGATAATTATTTTCCGTTTCTCTCTTTGCGCTTTGTAACCAGTTTTTAAATCACCGGGGAAATGTAAGTTTTATTCACTAAATGGAAAATGTTCCACTACATATAAATGATCCGTGAGGAGCTTCTCACGGTTGGGTTGTTATTCGTTTCGTAAGATCGACGATATAATATGAATATGTTTATTATTCCTGGATAGAAGTCGGAAACGCTTTGGCCCGGTGTGATATGAACTTAACAGAAAAATGAAGAATCCGGCGTTTGTTTTCTTTGTTATTTGTAAATATAGGCTAGATTATTGCCATAGGCCTACTGTCTGTGATTTTACCAGAAATGTTTGGCTCTATAGACGCTTTAGCAGTCAAGGAATGTGTAATCAGCCAGTTCTCAAAATAATTATGATGAACTTTCATTTCTTACTTTAAATGCGCGCGATTGTTTACTGTTTTGAGGGTTTTACGATTTTATGTTTGTATATAAAGCATAATAATTAATCATATAGGCTATTTTCTTCCATATTAATTTAGTCAAAATGGCATATCGTGACCTCTGGCATTTCTGTTTTAATCGCTGAGATGCCACTGGTTTATGTCCTAAAGCAGGCCTAACTTTAAAAAAAAACAAAAAAAACTTTTTTTCTGTGACAACAGTTTGAATTGAATACCCCTGTGATAGCTATAATTGTCCTCTACTTTTAAGCGTTGATGTTAATATATATCCTAGGGTGTCTTATAAAGCCATTCTGTAACAAAATAAATAGCACTGAGTCTAGCATTTTAAATCAACATTCTTTTTTTTTTTTTTTTTTTAAATATTTCTAATTATTTTGTATTATGAACTGTAAAATAATCAAAATGCTTTTTTTTTTTTTTAGCTTGGCCTCAGGAGGATGTAAACATTCCTTAAGTGGAATCGGTTCAGGTTATTGCTGTAGCACATCATATATCCACGCATCAGAATAATAACAAAATAATGTTCAAATATTCTTTCAATAATTCTAAAACTTTAACTATCTAAACGACAATTTTGATGGTGTCAAGAGGATATAGTGCTGCGTTCGCGCACTGAACTGTCAGTGTCAGTTGTCCAGAACAGCTGGAGTTTCTCTAAAAGCCTAGTGTTACTAGAATAACGCAGTAAAAGTTATCAAAGAGCTAGCCCGACGATATGAGATCGTCTTGAGCGGAATTGGCATCTTTCTACCCACCCTTTCGGCATTGTACGGACGAGTGTCTCCGTTAGTGGGACGCAGACATCGACCACGCGCCCTCCATCCTCCACACCGAGAAGGCGTAACTGAGTCTCTCGTGCGCGACGTAGCTGCAGCTCGACATCTTGCTGTCCATCTCGTCGCTCTGCAGCACCTGACAGAGGAAATCAATGTACCTGGAGGCGAGCTTGAGCGTCTGGATCTTGCTGAGTTTATCCGAGGGGAGCGTGGGGATGATTTTGCGCAAAGACGCGAAGGCGTCGTTCAGCGACTGAGTCCGTTGCCTCTCCCTGACGTTCGCCAGAACGCGCTGGTTCTGCAGCTCCTCAAACGACTGAGTGCTGCTCGGGCTCGGCTTTTTGCTCCGTTTATTCACCGAGCTCGGGCTGCTGCCGTCCTCGCTCGACTTTTTACTCTGTCTCCTCTTCCTCCCGAACCTTTTCTGCTGCTGTCTGTCCAACTCCTCCTCGCTGGTCACCAGGCTGTCCACTGGGGAGACGGGAGAGCTTGAACTCTCTTCCATTTCTTTTTTAAAGAAATGAGAAGGTCGAGGAGAAAACGCGCTCTCCACCTTCGAATCTGTGGTTACACCGTTATATCCGTGCGTTTTGCTGGGGTTTGTTTGTCCTCCCGAAGTCCCGAAGTCCCGAGACTGCGCCTCCACTTCCAGAAGTAGAGCTTGGCAAAGTTTTCCTCCCGCAGGAAGTTTTTTCCTAATTTTTTGGGAAACTTTATCCTAGTCTCTGATGCTAAATACTAGCGTGAATGGAGGGGGAGGAAGCGCTGCTCTCTGATTGGTGGACTAATAAACGAGGAGGACCAGTCTAAAGTTACACTGCACCTCTCCACCGGCTGCCACTCAAAGTGTACCCCACTCTTAGATCGATACTCTCAGTTTTAGACGATATGTCAATCTCACACTGTAAAAAAAAAACACAAACAAACATTTAAATGGAAAAAGAATGTAAAACGGGAAAGTATTATGGTGAAAATGATATTATGAAATTCTAAGATAATAATGTAAGAAATTACGTTGTAGGCTACTTCTAAAATCTTTTTAGATTATCTCAATAATTATCTCACGTTTGAAATGCTACAGTATAAGTATAAGCCAATATGTAATGTGGTAAAAAGTAGAAATCGCCTAATATACGAGGAAAGTAGATTCCTTTCTTTAGATTTTACTTTAAAGGTATTTTTATTTTTGTTATCTGATTTATTTGTTTGTTTGTTCATTTATTTATTTGATGCCTTTTAAATTATTTTCTAAGAGCAGTTGTCACACTTTTTGTGTGAATAGTTCTTAATTTCTCAAGAAATGATCAAATATTTTAAAATGAATGTATGAAATTATAGATGAAATAATATACATTATACTTCTGAAAATGTTTTTAGGAGAAAACAATTGAAACACTACAATGCAGATTATATTTAACAAAGCAATATGGTAAAATATTGTTGAATATTTTTTTCTATTGGTAAAAAGTAGTAATTACCTTATAATTTATGAGGTAAGTAGATTTCTATAATTTTTTGCATTACAGTTTTTTATATATATTAACAAAATTTAGTTGTCTGTTTTATTTATTTGTTCATTCATTCAAGACAGATCGGGGCTAGTTGACACTTTTACTTCAGTGAATATTTCTCCAAAAAACCTACTGAGCATTTCCACCGTTACTGCTCTAGAAAAAAATGGGGTAAGTTGTCACAATGCAACCTGCCTTTAACCAGCCTTTACAAAATATGCATATAGTAAAACAGACACAAACCAACTTATAACACATTAAAAATGTAAAAAGGCAACACATTACACCATAACTCTTCAAATATTGGCTCGTTATAAGCTTTAGCATATGCAGCATACATAAACCTGCTGATATGGACATTTTTAATTTTGAGAATTCACAAAAATGTGTAAGATTACAGCAGTTTTCATTTTTCAAGCTATGCGATGAATTTTCATACGGAAAGTCCACCGTTAATGTTTAAGGTCATCGTTTTTTTTTTCATTTTTTTTTTTCATGGTTATTAAGATGCCACGAAATGTCTCTCACCTCTTTGAGATGTAGCACACAGTAGATGAATTTATTTGCAAGCATTTCTTCACGCCGTCCTTTCAAGTCAGATGAAAGACCTCTTCCTATTGTTTTCCAGAATAAGTCCAAGGTTTCACAATACCCTAAACACATGTAGGAGTCGGCCTGTTGTGAAGAACTTTTGGCAAAGCCTCACAGGCTTTTGCTCTTACACGGCCATTTGAATGCTGGGCCTGGACTGTCTCTTTGAATAAGACAATAATAACGCATGTCAGATTTCTTTTACCAGTGTCCAGTGTTCAAAAGGGGCTTTGGGATGTTTTGTATAAGGCAGCAGTTTGGTCACATTTGTAAGGTTTTCAATTGTAAATTATGCCTTATTTCAGAAAGAAGATTTGTTTCCCTTTGATTTATGTATGTAATCCACATGTGAACAGATGACTGACACTTGGGCCGAAGCCAGCGAGAATAGCCTTGAGGATGCTCAGATGATCTCCATGTCCACTCTGGTTAAAACATGGACGTTCTGAAAGGATTTTCGGTGAGGGATGTTTATGGTTTCAGAGCTTCAAGATAATGCAACATGAATGCTTCTCAATCAAAGAGCTTGAAGCAATTATAGTTTTACATGCTACAAAATCTCTAATATAAAGAAAGTAGAAAATTGTTGAACGTGTCAGCCGGCATTTACATATGTTCTACTAACAAACAATATAAAAAACATCTGCCATATTGATGTTACTCAAGAACATGCGAATGTAGATCGAATCTCAAATCCCTAATGGAATTTTCTGCTTCATCTCCTCTCCTGTTCTACGCTGGACAGACTCAACTCGTTTAGACGAGTAGTTAATCCAAAACTGAAAATTTGTAATTTACACACCATCATGACCAAAACTGTGATCCTTTTTTCTTCTGTACACTCTAAAAGTAAAGATTCCAAAATATGATTTTCGCAGCAATGCCACAGCAGAACCGATTTTGGTTTCCCAAATAACCTTTCAGCCAACGGTTCATAAAAGAGCCACATTTCTTAGTGTGAAGCACATTTTAATAACCTAAATAAGCATTATAAAGTAGCTTTTGAGCAATGGAAATGTTCCATTGATGTTTAAGGTTCTACATGGAACTGATGTCAATTCATGAGGGGTGAACACAAAAGATGAATTTTCTCTTCCATATAATGAAAATAAATGAGAATTGGTGATGTTAAGCTCCAAAAAATCACGTAAAAATACCATAAGTCTATATCCAGGTGAAACTAACAGACTAAAGGTATATAAATAAAAAGGTTCTTTATTGGCATTCAACATCAATGGAACCCTTGCATTGCTTTTTAATGGAAAACGTTCTTTAGATTATTAAGAATGTTCTTCACACCAAAAAAAATTGGGTTTTTAAGCACTGTTCACGGAAAGATTCTTCGCAGAACCAAAAATGGTTCTTCACTGCAAAACTGCCTATTTGGCACCTTATTTTTAAAAGTGTACATACAGTAATTTCTCCTCTGAAACGGCATTGGTTTGGAACGACATGAAGGTGAGTAAATATGACCAGATTTTTATTTTTGGGTGAACTATGGGTGAAGTACCTGCCTTTGATAAACACTTTTTGGATTTTCCAACAGGATGAAGGATCGGCCGATTGGGAAGAATGAACATCTTCTGTCCTGTAATTCATAGTGAAAGGATAAGAGAGACATTGACATGTGCCCAACTTTGAAGCCTGTTTCCCCCTGGCCTGACCCGCTCCATCAACACGGCTGCTTCAGATAGACTCCATATGGCCCAGCGGCACAGCGCAGCCTCTCCGGTCCGAAATCTCGTGACTTACAGGTATATATACGCCGTAATAGCATATAGATTTCTTCGAAGGCCCCAGCAGGGGCAGGTCGGGTACCATCTGACCCAGCCGGCAGGTTCTGGAGATGACCCACATCAGATCAAAGATATGCCGTGCCATATTTCACTCTGCTAAGATGACGTGTTTATATCTCTTCGACACTTCCAAATCAGCTCCACATGGCCTGGAACTCTTTAATAAGCTGAAATCCTTTCTGCAGCAGCCTGTCACATCAACCTGCAGATGTTTGCAGGCCGATTTTAGATTCAGAAACAAATAGAAAAGGCATGCAGAAGACAATCTGGTGGTCTTACAGTTTTAGTGATAATTGAAACCTCACAGAGTGTGACATGCGTAATGTTAATTGGTTAGAGATGTTCTGGGAAGAATTGTGGACTGTCTGAGCGATGTGATGAATATTATAGTCCTGATGAAGGTGTTAGAACTCAGTCTAAGCCGCACAGATGAACCTAATATGTGACTGTGTTTTGTAAGGGCCCAGTCAATATATCAATGCATATAGGTCTGTCTCTATGAGCCAATGCGTCGAAATGGTTTTCCAGTGCCAAGATGAACAAAAGATGCTCACACGCAGCTGTTTTTCATTGATATCAGTGCAACGTCTTTTCCTGAAAGTGCAGTCAGTCTTGGTATGACTGCTGTTGCTACTGGAAATGACACAACACTTGCATAAAATGTAATCCCCTAAATGTGCTTTTCTATGACGATTCCCTTTATCTTTTCAGCAAGTAGCTGAGGATCAACAGATGCCTTGTTCCTCACTCTGTGGATGTGGTGTGAAGATGGCATGCCTTGGTGAACCAACAGTGCAAACGTGTTCTTACAAACATTGATGTTTGCATGGATAATCTCATGTTTGTGCATGCGAAGTCATGAACTTCGTGCAGATATCCTTAAGAACATGTTCTTATTTAAAAAAAAATGCAGCGGCCCCAAAATGTATTTTCACACTTACATTAAGGGTCTAAAGACTGGAATACAGTAATTTTTTTTGTTATGTTTTTTAAGTCTCCTATACTCACCAAGGCTGATGAAAATATTATTACAGTTTAAAAGTTTTCTAATTGGATATATTTTAATATGTAATTTATTCCTGTGATGGCAAAGCTGAATTTTCAATCTCATTACTCCAGTCTTCGGTGTCACATGATCCTTCAGAAATAAGTCCGATGTGCTGATTTGTTGCTCAAGAAACATTTTTTTTAATTATTATCAGTGTGAAAAAGAGTTTTTGTGGATAGTGTGATATACCACTCTAAAAAATAAGTTTATAGTAAGTAAAATTGTAAGTTTAGAATAAGTAAAATTGATCAAAAGTGACAGTAAAAACATTTTTATTTCAAATAAGTGCTGTTTAAATGCAGCCATATTTATAATTCCATTTTGAAATGTATTCAAATAGAAAAAAGTTATTTTAAATTGTAATAATTCACAATATTATAAATTCATGAATGTCAGTGCATTAGATACAGACTATCAAACAAAATGCAATATCTTTTAAAGAAAGATAGCAAAAGCACAATGTTCAAGCAAAACATTTCACATAAATTGAAAAAAGTTAGATTTTGAGTGCTGAAACAATAGATATAGTGTTAAAAATAAAGAAAAGAAAATTGCTGTACACATTGTGGTCAAACATTAATGGATCATGTTCATAGTTAAAGTGATGAACTACACTTTTGTGAACTTGTGTACATCCACTAAAATTAATAAAAGTCAATATGCAGATTTTTAACCGTGGCTTAAGTAATTGAGTGGGATTTTTTTTGACTGCATTTTTATTAATCTGATTGTGTTTTATTTTATTGTTCGTTTAATACAAAGCATTGTTTAAGGGGTGGCACTATTTGCAGCGGTCATTAAAATAAATAAATGCTGAAAGTCGAATATTTAAACTGTCCTTGTAAAATGTAAATGCTTTCCTATAGTGGAATGAGCTTTGCCCCCCTGCGGCGTTAACTCACACTCTAAGGCAGTTTGGCCTCTCATTCATCCATATGACTGTGTTTTCTAGCAACCCCAGTGACAAGGTGTTTCTAAAATTGCATTAGAGGTCCTTCATAAATGTTTCATTAGGGAGTATGTAGCAGCTTGAAGCATTTAGGTTTGTTTAATGTGATGCAGATTGTTTAACCCTCTCCTCCTGCTTTCAGGACCGGTGCTGCGCTGGTGTTACGTGGTCTTGGTCCGGGGTGTCTTGTGCCCGAGAGCACTTTCAACCGAAGGAAAGCAAACGGAGTAAAGCACGTCCATTATATGCAATGGCCTGGACCCTGACAGGCAAGTGCTGTTATGTTTTAGTAGCTGTTCTTGAAATAGCTTCACATTTGCAAAGAATATTTTGAACGCTGTGAGATGCGTGTAAATGTCATATGTTTTTCATAACAAAATGCAGATTTCGAAAGTAAACAGCACTGTGTATCTCTCCAGAAAACATCTTTGATCCATCTCAGGAATTGATCTGTATCGCAGTTTGTTTGAACAGAAGACGTTTCTTAGTCATCGTAGAGGACGTGTGTTCTTTGAACCATAAAATAGATTATGCACATTGTAATTTATTCCATGTTCAAACCCATTGTCATGACTTCACAGTTGCAGTGCACAGAACTTGTTGTAGCGATTGAGAATTGCAGTCAGTGTTGGTGTGGTTCCAGCCCCCGCACAAACTCTTGCACAAACAGTGCAGGCTAATGAGAGGGGCAGTTGTGATGTTGGTGCTAAGGTTAGTTTCAGGTTCACAGGGCCATGTGGGCACAGGTGGCCCGTCTAAGTGCTCTGAACTTGGGCAAACATGGCCTGTTTGCCCTACTGATTGGCCTGGACTGGCCTAGAGGAAAGTCTGAGTCGTGATGGATGTAAACGCAACAAGTACATTTACAGTAAACTGTCAGGTTAAAGTAGTCTTAGAAACCCTAAAAAAAAAAAAAAAAATCTGCACTGGCAAGTGGGTGTAAAAAGGGTGTATTTTCTAGTTTGAGTAGTTGTGATTTAATAAACTGACATAATTTCGCACATATTTAATAATACATTATATATAACAAATAATATACTTAAATTATATTTTATTGTATGTATAATATTTTTGTATGTATAATTTATTACGTTTATAATATCATAGTATATATTTCCAAATATTTCTTCTTCATATACTGTGTGTGCGTGTATACATATACTGTGTTCATATATAGTACATAATATGATAAAAATAATATATACAGTACAATATGCTTTATTTTATTTCTTTGTATTATTTATTAATTTATGTATATTTTTTTATTTATTAATTTGGTCACATTTTATTTTAAGATCCAATTTCTATTAACAAACTATTAATTTGCTTTGCCTTTAATTTGCTCTTTATCAATAGTTATAGTTGTTAAGTTTAGGTAAGGATGTAGAATATGGTCATGCAGAATTTGCGCTTTATAAGTACTAATAAACAGCCATTATGTTAATAATAGCCATGCTAATAAGCAACTAATTAATAAGGGATATTGATCCCTATACTAAAGTGTTACCATTAATATATTTACAAATATTTCTTCATTAAAATGTGCATATTTGCTTAAATAGCTAATTGGAAACTCTAGTAGTGATTGCAATTACACTTTAAGAGATAAAAATGTATCTTTATAAAATTGTTAAAAATATCACCACAAAATAAAAGTCTGCATCAGCTATTTCTGTCAGGACCACTATCGGCAAAGATGATTGACAGTTAGCATACAGTTTGGATTGGCGGTATGGTTCAGTTCTTGGCAAGAACTCCCTGCGCATCCATGAAGCCTAGCATGAATGAGAGCAGGGAGAGCAGTGATACCCCCCCCCCCCCCAGGGTAAACAGAACAGAACCAACGAAAGTATGCAGATATTGTTAAAGTTCAGTAATTTTCGTACATTTTAGAATTAGTCTGATTCAAAGGAGAATCAGAAGGCTGGATCCTGACTGACAGAGGAGGAGTTGGGGATGGAGGAGGGTCATTAGCTATTGAGCAATGCGAAAACTGCTGATAAACTGAGGGACCTTATATATGGATGCTTAGATAGGTGTCGTATCCCTATAGATAGATGGGGATCCGCTGAGAGTCAGCCGATGAAAGCTTGACTAACGTGACCTGCCAGAACTAATGTTACGCTTGATTTATTGTTATAATTCATATTTTCACATGTATATGAGGGACAGTGGCACTCATTTTGTAGAATAACAAAACTCAACAACAACAAAAATCGGTATATTTGGTCTCAAAAGTTTTTGCATGCAAAAGTTATTTACGGTTTTGTGTAGCCGACTGATGATGTGGATTATAAAAGAATGTAATCCATTTACAGATGTCAGCTGTGATGTTTGCTAATGCTAATGCAAGCAGTCCAGTGAGCCAAGTTTCTCTACAATAGATCTTATGACACACATTTTCACCATGTGTTTGCTATAATTGTTATCAGCATAACAAAATGACATGAATTTCAGAATGACTCAGTATTTGGTTTGTCTCCCTTTTGTTTTAATGTCAGCAGCATGAGAGATGACATGATCTTTCAGTAGAAGCAAGAAAAGTCGCTTGATCAATGTCACTAATTTACTTATTTGATTAGCAACCAAGAAATACTGCAGAAAATGAAATATTTCTCCATTTTGTGTCATTTCAAAACAGCTTATCTTTCTTTTGTTAAAACTTTCCAGGTTTAAAGGAATAGTTCACCCAAAAATAAATTTGCTGAAGATGTACTCACTCTCAGGCCAGCCAAGATGTAGATGGGTTTGTTTCTTTATCTGAACAGATTTGGAGAAATGTAGCATTACATCAGTTGCTCACCAATGGATACTCTGCAGTGAATGGGTGCCGTCAGAATGAGAGTCCACACAGCTGATAAAAACACCCCATTATTCCACACCACTCCAGTGCATCAATTAACATCTTGATAACCGAAAAGTTGCATGTTTCATCTGTAACTTAAAACCACTGCTTACGGCTAAAATATGAGTCCTCTATCCAAAATATTGCTTTCTCCAGTGAAATGTTGTTTTATCTGAATCAGGAGAGATCAAGCACCATTTGCAAGTGAAATCAGTCCAAAAAAAATCTGTTCTATACAATTATGTTGGTGGATTTTGATGTGAGAGAATAACTGGAGGAAGAGTTATTGATTAATAAGCCAGAAGCTCAAATGCTTTAATGATGGATTTGTTTCCTACAACCATGTAGCTTTTTGCTTCACAAAATGTTAACTGACGGACTGGAGTGGTGTGCATTATTGTAATGTTTTTATCAGCTATTTGGACTCTCATTCTGACGGCACCCATTCACTGCAGAGGATCCATTGATGAGCAATTGATGTAATGCTACATTTCTCCAAATCTGTTTCAATGAAGAAGCAAATTCATCTGCATCTCGTCAATTTCAGCAAATTTCATTTTTGGGTGTGAGCTATTCCTTGAACTAAATGGATCCATATTTTCAATGTTGGTTCAGACTTTTGAACCCCACTAGCTAAGTAGCTACACAGATAGACGATAACAAAAAAACGCTTTGTTAATAAATACAGTCTAATCGGTTCTGTAATGATATAAACACACTGAATCCTTTCCCCTTGGTTTTTTAAAAAGCTCTCCGGATATAAAGCATGCTGTGATTTCGATTGAGTGAGAAAGGCTGCAAACCCTGAAGGTATTTTTTAAAATGGCTCATATGCCCCTGTGGCAATGAAACCTTGACATTCCCAAAATGTATTTTAAGGAAAAATCCATATCTCCCCACTTAGCAAATGGCAGTCACTATCTCAGTGTGTGTGTGTGTGTGTGTGTGTGTGTGTGTGTAGGCCTTGAGGGGCCCGGGGTAATGAGCAAAGCAGGTGGATCATTTAAAATGTGTTTCACAGCTATCTCAGATCTGCAGAGCGAGCGTGGCGGTGCATATGCACGTGGAGATCAATTACTCGAAAGCACTGTAGCATCGTCTAAATAACTGCGTGTGAATGAACATCCCCTCTGCTATTGCATAAACAGACCTTGACTCAATGTTTGATGGTGTCCCAAAAGATTTCCAGGGTGTCTGTGTAAATAATTCAATCAATGGTGTTTGTTTCATAAATGACAGTTCCAATTTGTGAAGGCATGGTGATGTTTTCTAGTGTTTGAGAGCTGTGGTTACAACTGCCCTCAGTATTTTATCCTTGTTTAGACATCTATTATTTTGATTAGAGAGGCTTTACGTGACAGTTGATTTGACGTGAGCGTGTATATTCCTTGAATACCATAATCGTTGATGGTTGATATCCTATTGCAAGCCTGCTTTCAGAGGAAGTGATGTCATAATCATGTTTAGAGAAGTGAAATGCACAATAAACACACCTGCCTGGAAGACTCCAGTCCTTATCCTTTCTGACACAAGTGTGACGATCAGCTTAGGTCGAATGGCCAGACAATAAACAAACCCCGCTGCTAAAAGAAACAAGGCGGAACATCATGAAGCTGTCAGGATACAAGTGTTTATTGGGCTTCATTGATTTTTTCCGTTTTATTTCATTGCTGAATTATAGCACTAATCCTGTAAACACAAGGGACGGATGAGCAGCACACAACGTTTTAGCACTGTGAGTGTTTCACAGACTGTAATGGAGCTCTTGACTGTGTCCATTAAACTGTTTCGCAATATTCTGATACTAAATACTGTTTAGGCATTTTAAAGGTTGATAGTCTTTTCCTCCAGCACATTTAAAGGAATGCAATAGTTTACCCAAAAATATATATATTTAAAAAATTTTTTTTTTTTTAGAAGTTTATCACATCTGAAAAGTAAAAAAAAAAAGAAAAAGTAATCCATGCAGTTTTGTGCATTACCAGATAAAAAAAAAAAAAAAAAAAAGGCACATCATGGATTGCAAAAAGGCACCAATTCTTATGTGTGTTGTGACTGAATATTTTGTTTTTAATTATTATTATTTTTTTATGTATAGTCATATGGACTACTTTTATAACAATTTTATAAAGCATAATGCTTATATTATTATGTATAGCTGCATGAGTCATCAAAATAAAACTGAAATTGCGATATGGCTTAGTGTGATTATTAAATTGTAAAAGCTGTGATTTAATTCAATAAACATATCCACTGCATGTTTCAGAGTTACTTTATTTCTGTCGAAATAGAAGTTTGGTTGCTTAACATTTTAAAATTAATAAATAAACATAGCCGTATATATATATATTAGTATTGCAATTTTATAGTTGTAAATTATTATATATTTTTTCTTAAATACTTGATTTGTTCATAATAGTAATTTTTCATATTTTAAATATATAATAATAATAATAATAATAATAATAATAATAATTATTATATAGCCATATTTATATATAACATTATTTTGGGCCATTTTTTTTACCTTTGTTTAAATAGCACTTTATACAATACAGATTGTTTGAAAGCAGCTGTACAGTATTAAACAGGAAAATAGTGTGTTGATAGTGCAAGAGGATTGTGTAACCCCACAAACAAACAAAGCAAAACTGTATTATTTTAAAAAAATCTCAATTCCATTTTTCCCCAAACCGTGGAGCCCTATTATAATGCTTTTAACTTAATTATTTTATTTAATTATAGACAGCTATAGTCACTATGAACTGCTATTATATGCAGAAGAGGTGCATAAGAATTCTTTCAAAATACATGAAAAATAAATAAATAATGACAGAATTTTCATTTTTGGGACAGTTAGGTAAGTCATTTAAAAGAAAAACTATAGATAAATGAATTAACCACTAGATGGCGATAATAATGACCCAGTGTTATTTCTTATTGCATTATTATTTTTCAAGCTACATTCTTTAAGAATTCCTGTGCAGAAGATCAACTAAAAGCACACGCATAACAAGTCCAGCTCGTTTGAGTCAGTACAGTAAGCACGAGTCCCAAAGGTAAATCGGATCTCCACCTGTACGCCCCACTTGAGCTCTACATTGCTCTGACAGCACGGAGCACTAAAACACAGACCTTCTCAGGGTCATTCAACATGTAATAAGGGACGTAACTCAGGCTGTAATTGAAGCCGCCGGTATTGTAATAGTGCAGCAGGGCTTGTGTTATATTGTGATCGATGGCCGGAGCGCATGCGGGGAGTCGTCACACACCTGCTGCTGCCTCCAGAGATGGAGCTGGGGCTCTGGTAAGAACATCACCCTAGATGGAGGAGTCAGCCAAATACATAAATGAAGTCAATACCAATCTCCAAAGACTCTGACTGCAATGCTACGGCCTTAAGAATCCATTCAACTCGAACTCCTGCAGTTATGGAGCAGCTCTAAAGGTCTGTGTGAAAATGACACACATTCTTAAAAAGAAAAGAAAAGTTTGAAGAAGAGTTTCTTTCAATTTGAGGAGTAAATGAATACCAAATTTTGAGCGAAATGAAACTGGTTATATCCTTGGGGACCAAAAATGGTTGCTCTATGGCATTGCTATGAAAACCCCCTTTTGGAACATTTTATTTTTAAGAGTGCAGGTGAAGTTACACAGGAACCAAATCCATAAGGACCACCCCTATTTTACTGTAAGCGGGATCTCTGAGGCCAGACGTTCAGGGGGTTGAAACCTGCCCGACAGACTGAGACTATAATTAGCTTCCCATACCACAAAACACTCCAGTTTAATTATATCCACCGAGGGCCATTAGCAGTGGAGAAACTGCACTTGCGAAGACTTAAAGACGTATTTTACACACCTCACCTGAAAGGTAAATGTGCTGGATGTTTCACTCCTGCTAGCTTTTTCTCAGAGAATCTGCTCCGCTCGTCTATAATCCAAACACCATCGTGCGTTCGCTCCTATAATAGTGGCGTTCTGTTTGTAAGTGACTACAGTTTGAGAGTTCCCTCGAGAGGCTTTTAAAACAAAAGGGAAATGGCTAAAACAAATGTGGCCTCTTAGTAGGGGACTGTTGGGAAGCAAATTCAGTTTTACAAAAAAAGGTACAGAATCTTGCACTGGAGCAAATACCATTTCAGTACTAATATGTAAGGTACGAATATGCACCCTTTAGGCAGAAAAGTTTACCTTTTGAAGGGGTAGTGCCTCAGGGACAGCTTTTATATTTTTTTTATATTTAGCATGTGCAGGTCTGCAGGATGATGATGCATCAGCTAATGTGTTATAGGAATTAAATAGAATCACTTGCTAAAGTAGTTGTCATTGCACAAAATGTAAAATTATTCAAAGAGGCTATCTTACCCCAATTAGACTTGATATCATTCTTACTATTATTTGTGCATTTTAAAGTGTCATTAATGTAAAATACTCTTTAAAATTGTATTTTGAAAATGTATTCGAATACTTGGAAAAACAGATGACAAAGCAGAATCCCAATAAAAGAGATGCATCTGAAAGGTCAATTTATGATTTTATATACAGGCCTATGAATATTTACATAATTGAACTAAAGATGTCATAATATAAACAATGTGAATTCAAATGAAATGATTTCACTTGTAGCTTTTAATAAAAACAATAAATATTACATTTAAAAATAATAATTTGCCACTTGGGGACTTTTGCGGAAATTCTGGGGGTTCATCCTTCCTCAAGTATCTTATTTGAACTTTTTACTTAAAAATAAGATCCTTCATTAGCAAATAGACATAAAACAAACCTTGATATTCATAATACATAACATAATACAGTAAATAAACAAAAATCTGATATTTTCCAGAGACACAAAATTAGATCACTTAACCTCAAAACTGATTTGACCGGCTAAATCTCACAGATGTTGATATTCAGATGAAATGACGATATTTAAAATAGCATAGCCATTCATCAAGTGTTGAGATCTTGCCCGATATCTTACAATAAATTAAACAGGCAAATACAGTTTCTAAAAATCACTTTTAAATCACAAAGTAATCAAAAGTCAGGCATTTTATATATTTTAATTTATGCACATTTTTACAAATATTTTTTGTATTTATATATTTTTTAAAATAAATAATCATATAAATTTCAATCACACAAAGTTAAAAGAAAGACCAAAAAAGAACATTTTTAATAAATAAAAAGAATAAATTAACAAATAAATACTGTTTTGATCAAATTATTTCACGGTGCAAATTGTCACTGCTCTAAATCTGAATGCGGTTGTCAGGCACATTGCCAGGCCAAACCCTTTCGATTTGCTTTCAACAGTGAAGCACATGGAAACAAATTCGAATTGCTGCCCTTTTGCCATTCTCTCATCTTGCACACGGGCACAAGTGCCACGGCTTTGTCCCGATAAGGCCTCATTCACAACAAACAACGCACGTCTGGATGAGCAAAAGGGGGCCTGATTCTAACCCACAACAAATTAGAATATAAAAAGTGTCCTGAGTGCCAGGAGGTGTAACGCGGTGAGAAGTCTGCAGATGTCGCGCAGTCGTCGTGCCATGGCACCATTGAAGAGGAGCGTGAGAAAGGAGGGAGAGGCGGCATCCCTCTTCACGGCCCACGCTGCAGTTAATCCCACTTTATCCAAGAGAGCCGAGCTGTCAGATCTGGAGTTGGAGAGCACAAAAGGAGAGCAAACATGAGGCTTTAGATACATTTTAATGACCATTTAACAAGTCACTGGTCTAAGGCTAACAAAGGCACACTTATTCATTAAAACCCTTCCCCTTGAAGAGCTGGAACCCTGGGATGTGGTTAACTGAAGTACACAGCTCCTTTTCAGCTCAGTCAAAATACTTGTGTCTTAGAAAAGGAAGTTTTTGAAAACGGATTGGACAGCTGGGAATAAACTGCACAGTCAATATAAACAATGGGGAACTGTTTAATCATGTAAAACAACGCCTGTTTGAGTGACATAAGCCCTACCGAGGACCTATTTGCATAATAAACAAGTCATTTACCTCATATGCCCAGCAAACAAGGGGAAGGAAACATTTGTGTGCAATATCCAGTCTGTTCCTAATACTACAAAATGCTGGTTTAAATGAATAAAATTGCTGCACAAATGTTTGATCTAAATTTCCTGTCATGTTTTTAAAATGATCAGAGATGTTTTTCTAAACCAGAGAGGGATTAAATGATTTAGTACATGTTTATTTGATTTGCTGTATATATATATAAATGAACCGGTTCATAATGTTCGGGAAGCAGACAACATTCTTCGCTTCATATGTCTTTGATTCAATACAAGGAGCTCTTACAAGTGAATTAGATGACACTGTTCACGTTATGAGTACAGATTTCTGAAAACTGAGCCGGTTCACAAGAGGCATTCATTTGGGTTCGCGCTGTTTGATTCAAGAATCTGTTAATACGAGTCATTCATTCAGCAATTAGACTACACTGCTGGCGCTGTACATTTTTGATTCAAAGAACCGGTTCGTAGGAATCGTTCCGTTTGAAATTCAGTCTTTTCCGCTTTTAAAAAATTATATAAAATTTGTAATTCAACTTTTTGCTCAGATTCTATTTATTTATTTCAATAGGCTATATGAATAAATTAAACTAGTAAACAATACCCTCTTTTTCTATTTACTAATGATCTCAAACTATGGCCAACAATTTAGGCCTACACTGTGAAAATGATTTTCAAAATTGTAAGAAAAAAAAAAGATTATTGGAGTAGGACCTATATTTTAACTTTCTACTTCAAAATGTTACATTTAATTCAGTGAGTTAGCCTACTTGGCTTTTCGTTGTAATCGATTGTGAAATTTACTAGCAGTTTCTGAGTAAAAGTTGTTTCTACGCCATTTCAGGTCAGCTTTTTTACTGTCATCTTACCGCTTGTGTTCCAGATGGCATTGGTATGATTCTTATATCCGTTCTTCATGCATTCATCGACGTATGATTTGGGGTCACAGCCTGACATGAGGATTTCCCTAAGCAGGGCGATGTAAGCGATGGCCAGTCTTAAGGTGTCTATTTTGGAGAGTCTTTTCTCGTAGGGGAAGGTGGGCACGTGGCAGCGCAGCTCCTCAAACGCGGAGTTGATGCTGAGCATCCTCTTCCTCTCCCGGATGTTGGCGGCGTGGCGCTGCACCTTGTACGGATGATGGGCCGTCAAGCGCCGCTGCTGCTGCTGCTGTTGTCTGAGCTTGCCGATCTCATGGGGCTCGTCCACTAAGGAGCTGTCCACTTCAGCACCGACCTCCAGCTGCGGAGACTGCGAGTCTAAGTCCGTGAAGGTCAGCTGAGCCTCGGGGAACACGGACTGACACCCGAAAGAGGTCCAGGGCGACAGCTGACCTGTCATTGCGCTGCAGTCAAACAGCAGCGTGTCCAGCTGAGACTGGAACTGGAAGTTAGGGTCCATTTGACCCCAGAAGGCAAAGTCTGTGGCAGCATCTTGAGCATCGAAATCAAAAAATATGTCTTCCATTTTTCTTCAGATGTCACTAAAACCGCGCTTGTGATGTTTGAGCTCTAACTACCGTGCGTCAACTGGGCAGCGCTGTGCGTAATGGCCATTAAATAGCTCCAGGTCTCTCCGCAGGGTGCTTGTCTCTATTCAGCAGGTTTGAAAAGGAGCTCATTAGGACGCGTGCTTCCTCCTAATGACTCTCTGTCATTTCAAAAGCACTGGACTGCATCGGTGGATGCTCAGAGCACGTGTCCAATCATAAAGTTATCTTAAGCTGTTTCCTATTCGGTTTAAGCAGTGGACTAATATTTACTGCACCAAATGGACGATCTGAAGTATTTGCTTTATGTCATTAAATTGTTAGTTTAGTCGTCTGGAACATGGGTGGCCAAAGTCCTAAACACCTGTCTTATATAGCCATGCTTCACCATCTGATGTAGAAATTATTTATACTTCAAAAACATAACCACTCTCATTTATATGCCAGTTGTTATTTTTCTTTTGAGATGCCATTGCAAGAAGGTTTATTTATTTATTTATTTATTTATTTATTTTTTTTACGATCGTAAGCAATGTTTAAATCTGCCATAAACAAAAATTAAATGAGATACTGTAAATAGGCCACGATTCCAATTCCGGACGAAATTTTCTATGACATATTACATGAAATTGATATGTTAACAGTTCGACTAAATGAAAACGTTCATCCCGGCCTCACGCTTTACATCTTGGTAATTCTTCGGGTAATTTAACTGATTTCAATAACACAAGCAAATCCCGTTTTGTCTCTTTAATATCTTAAAACAGTGTTGTTTACATCAGTCGAGTCCTAAAACTCATGCAAAGAATGTTATTTCATAAACGTGTTTTCTTAGAAGAAGTGATTGTAAATTATTTTCATTTATTTTACCTGTTTTTTTTTTTTTTTTCATATTTATTTGTTTATTTGTTTGTTAAATTTCTCCCGCTGCTCATCAGGGATAACTACGATAGCCTAACATATTAACCTGAAATTGTATCGTTATTTTTGCTGTATAAGAAACAAATAATTATTTTTACATTTTAAAATATTTAAATAAATGTTTTAAAATTGTCATTAGATTTTCCATATTTAAATAATTTATTTGATGCATTTAGCAAGTGAAATGGCTTACTTTTAATCAATGCATTGTTGAATTAGCCTACATGTTGTAAGTAGCCTAATTATTCATAATAATTTGTAAATTATATTTTTCGAATGATTTTTATTGACGTAATTAACACTTAACTTTTATTACAAAAATGACAATAAATTTAATAAACTCATATTGAGAGCACAAACGACAATGAAATAAAAAATGATTCTTTTTTTTCTTCGTTTCATTTTCAACATCTCTTAATAAATGTTTAATAGGGTTTTCAATCTGCTGTTTTTTTTGTTTTTTTTTTAAAGATGTACCATGCCAAATTTAGTAAAGAGGCACGCCATAATACAAAAGCACAACCATTTTGTTTGTAATTAAAATCTAATGTATAATGCCTTTTGTTCTCAATTATACGTTAGATTTTAATTGTCTGATACAGAATTCAGTGTTTAAACCTGAAGTGGATTCTGAGGAAAGGCTTGTCAGAACCTTCTGCTCTGCAGACAGCAGGCAGCCTGACACTCAAGAATACTGCTGTCAGATGCAGAGATCCAGCCATTCTCCACATCACAACAAAACACTCAGCTATTTAGACTTGGAAAGACCATAGAGACCGTCAGAAAGCTTGTAAATCTACAAATCTTTGTACAAAATTAAAATGGTCAGTCAAGAATGTAATCTCCTGATTTAATACAAGACACTGAATTGGCTCATGTGGCCCTTGAGTCCAATACACCAAACCATCTGCTTGTGATTAGTCTCTGTTTCAAGTTGTGTCATCTTGGAAGTTGTTTGCAGGATAATAAGACATCGTTTACGATTAAAACCACAACATGTTCGTCTACACCTGGTTTTCAATGCATCCAGTGATAGAATCAGGTGGAAGCTTGTGCTTTATCAAACCAGTCATAAATAATATAGCAGGTGCAGAACAGTGGTAAAAATCCTCCAAAATGAAACCGATTGTTACAGATAATAAACACAAAGAGCGTTCATTTAGAAAATGGTCACACACATCTTTTTCTTATTATTAATATTATTTAGTCTTTCACCGGTACAACGAAATGAGCATTTTACAAAGAGCAATAGTCAGTTGAATGAATGATAAACATTAAAGGGGTCCTATTATGCTTTTTCACTTTTTGAATTTTAGTTGGTGCGTAGTGTGTATGTTTGGGCATAAAAAGATCTACAAAGTTACAAATCTCAAAGTCCACTCCAAAGGGAGATATTTCGTTTTCAAGAACTACAACGAACGGCTCGTTTGGACTACAAAGTTGTTTTCCTATATTTCTGATATCTCAAAGAGGTCCATTAGAATATCATTAAAATAAATCCCGCCTATGGAAATTCGAATGGTTGACAGGTAGAGAACACTTGGTTGAGCACTGCACGTTTCAAAATGAATGAAATGAAATGCGGGTGTTTTTATATCACTGTATTTCTGAAGGAAACCGACTGTCTTCAGAAAATTTTGGATGTCATTTTCATTTAATCTGGCATGTAATGTCTGATAAAGCAGCGTTTGTGAGCGGAGCGCTGCTTTGTGTACAGCGTTACCGGGGAAACCTCGCTCTCTCCCGCTCAGACAAGCCTCCTGCTGGCAGAGATTAAATTTGCATATATATGCCGCCACAAATAGTGCAACTCTGCGGGACTATGGTATAAATAAATTCAACTGTATAACAGTTTCACTGCAATTCATGTTCTAAGGTTAGAATTAAAGAACAATAAACTTAATACATATTACCGTTGCACTTATCTGTACATATAGTAAATGCATTTATTTTTAAGCTGTTGTTGACATCCTATCTAAAACGTGATTTAGCCAAAAACAAAAACAAAAAAAACAATAACTTTACCACTCTAATATGTCTTGCAATATTCGTGCGTGCAAAGGTTCTTCACGATCCTCTTGTTCAATACCCTTGGGGGTCTCTGAATTGATATGGCAATATTGACGATTGATTGTTTTTGTTTTGGCCGATCACAACGCACTGGGACATCTAACCAATCACAACACATTTCATTTTTCGGAAGGCGGGCCTTCATCAAACCACTGGAACTAATCGAACCATTTGTGCCAGGCTGGGGAAAAAGGTATTGTAATAATGTAAATTATGTGAAAAATAATGCGATTTTCGAACCATCAAGCATGTTCTAGTGCACCCCCAAAACAAAATCAAGACTTTGTAAAAGAGCATAATAGGACCCCTTTAAATGGAACACAGAACAAGGCATTTAAAAAATTGACACAATATATGATATATTAAATAAACAACTGGTTATGCCAGCAAGCTACAGATGTCAACTTTAGCACTGGCGCAAGACAATGGAATTTCAAATTAAAGCTGCCGTAATGCTTCTTTTACAGGCGGCAAGAGACTGAAGATCATGGAAGATGGTCGAATTTGCGTCTGTTCTCTTTAATGGCCAGTGTAATCAATCTCTCCAAATTTTTCCTATTTTGTAAAGTCATGGAAATGCTGTTTGTTTTCTCCAAATGGGAGCAAATAAGAACACAATAATTCTATTTGTTGAGTTTCCTTCACCACTGTCTCTCCACCTTATTTTTAAGAGCGAAGTTGTAAATTGAATGTGCCAGGCTTCCAGTGACATTCGCACCCAGTTATTTTAGCTGTACTGTACAAAACATCTATTTATTCTCCATGATGTTGAAAATGGTATTTCTTGTATTATTATAATCTATTGTCGTATAATTATAAACATATGTTTGTAGCGCAAATAGTTTTAGCTTTCAGTGGCTAATGAGTTGTAAGTGGCATATTCAAGGAATATCGCTTACTTCCACGTTGCAAAATAGCATGGATGGAAGTTTACCAAAATATGATGACTTCCCCTTCTGAAAACCCCGGAAAAGTAAAAAGGGTCCATAGAGACGCTAAATGTATATGGACAGTCAGCAGAGCTCTTGGACGGTGAACGTGATTTCACCAAGTACAACATGTTCCTGAATTAACATCCTTGTCGATCTTGGAACAACATTCCAATCAACCAATCAGAATTGAGGGTTAATTTTTCAGGAAATATCTCTTGTAGCCTTACTATCAGGGTTAGGAGCTTCTACACCCTTGTTAATCAGCTATCATTTCCCACTGATTTTAAGAATAAATTATGGGGTAGGGATTGGGTTAAGTCTATATTTTTGGACAGTATTGTTGATCCAGGATCAACAAAAGATGTTGATCCAGGAACATGTCTTACTTGGCAAAATCACGGCGACCATCTTGGACATGCAGCAGACACCTTGGCAGTCTGATTATACAGTATTTTCTGTTGAGAGAAAGTGTACAGGATACATTAAGAATGTCATTATCTTTGTTTGGCTTATTGCAAAGTTGTGGTCATCTTTCCAGATACCTAGTATCAAAAACAACTTTTTGTGCTGAAATAATGGTGTTTTTTCCACTGAAGCTATTAGAGCTCTTATCTGCGGTTAGTGCAGTCATATGTCAGACATGCTCTGCTGTGTTGAGACGGTGATTGTTCTGCGCTGTTTACTTCTACACACTTGGACCACAATCAGTTTTATCAGTACAGGGTGATTATATACTTTGAACTCTCCTCTAAGAGTGACTGAGGTCACAGTCAGCTTAGATTTGTTTACTCCACTTGTTTGTACTCTCACTGTTTTTGTTTCCCATTGCATTGCTTTATAAAGGTTGGAGTGCCCTTGCTAATAAGCCATGCTGTTTGGTTATGCCAGCACACAGACCAGAACAACTGAATATGTCGACACAAATCTCTGGTCTGCTGAACACTTACCGATTGAGCTTGAGCAAGAGAAAATCAAATGATGCTGTTCAATCAGGTGGGTGTACCGCCTTACGTATCATGATCATTGTATCCGGCCAAAAGAACTGCAGAATGACGTCAATGTTAAGTAGTGATTATGTAGTGCTGAAGATTTAACATGACTGCTCCAGGACATTACTGAATCTTACTGCATGAACAGCCAAGAAGCTAGACAAAAGCTAACTGTGCAGATTAAAGGAATAGTTGACCCAAAAATGAACGTTTGCTGAAATGTACTCACCCTCAGGCCATCCAAGATGTAGATGAGCTTGTTTCTTCAGCTGAAACGATTTGTAGAAGTTTAGCATTACATTACTTGCTTGCCAATGGATCCTCTGCAGTGAATGGGTGCCATCAGAATGAGAGTCCAAACAGCTGATAAAAACACCACAATAATCCACGAGACTTCAGTCCATCAATTAACGTCATATGAAATGAAAAGCTGCATGATCTGTTCTGATGAAGAAACAAAGTAATCTACATCTTGGATGGTCTGAGGGTGAGTACATTTTTTGCCAATTTTTATTTTTGGGTCAACTATTCCTTATGTGCATTTTTTCTTTAAACTCTCATTTTGATCAACTACATTTGAAGGTATCATTATAACAAAAATTATTTTGATTCACATTATAGATGTCAAAAGTTCTAAGATGATGCACACTTTCTGCCTGCATGGTTTTCCTTCACTATCCGCTCCCACTTATCCACTACAAAAAGAAAAAAGAGAGAAATAAAGTTTTGTATAGAAATGAAAGTATAGGCACAATTTATATTTGTCTACAAAACTAATTAGAATTTAAGCTAGTCTTTCAATCAACAGGGTTTTAAGATCCTGACTAACAAATACAGCGAAGTGTGTCCAAACTTTTGACTCGCATTGTTTTCCGTTAGCACTGTTTGGTCTTTGTGTTGCAGTTGTCTCATCACATTAGCAATGCAAACTAGCTGATTGTCCAAGTCATTTGTTTGTGCCGCATATGTGTGTTTGGCCTGTTGGATCAGCGCCTTGATCTGCCCAAATAAACAAAATGTCTAAACAATCAGTGCGCCTCCTCACATTCCAGGTGCACATTTCAGTTAGTAATTGGGTTCAGAGAGGGAAAGAAAAGAAACAACATCCTTGTATTACAGTCTGGAGAACCTTGATATCCAAGGCATGCTTTCAGCTTTGGATTGGTTTGGTTGTGCATGTTGGATGCTCATCAGTTTCATTTCAGTTAAGTAACAGACTGGCTGTTACATTTGAAAATTTCACTTTTATTTAAGCAACTGAACATACAGAATAATCTTGCTATTCAACAACCCATAACTAGCAAGACACTATTTAGAAACTATTGAGACATCCTGTGCACTGTTAGGAAATATTTTCAAAGTGTGTTATTTGCATTATAATATTACCTCAGTTGCAGCTAATCAGGTTATTTGGAAATGCATTTAAAATAGACGTGCAAAAATTGATATGACATAGTCCAAGATACATATTTTCCAAGAATCTGAGGTCAGGATTTATTTTTTTTTTGGCAAGGATGCATTAAATTGATTAAAGAGACAGGAAATACATTTATAATGTTGCAAAGGATTTCTGTTTTTAATAAATGCAGTTCCATTGAACTTTTTTATTCACTAAATAAACAACAAAATGCTCACAGTTTCCACAAAAAATACTGTTTTTCACTTTAATAAGAAGAATGTTTCTTGAGCAGCAAATCAGCATATCAGAATGATTTCTGAATGATCATGTGACACTGAATACTGATTTAATAGCTGCTAAAAATGTAGTTTTGCCATCACATTTTAAAAAATGTATTCAACTAGAACAGTTATTTTAATTAATATTAATAATAAATAACTTGTAACGCCTTACCCTCAACATTGCAGCAGCTACAGTTCCCAGAGCTGTTCAGGGAGGAAGATACTCCACCACAGACTCTTCCTCTCATTAAATCTATGGTACACTTTCCCCTCTTTTCCGGCCCTTTCCATCACTCAGTCCTGTCTGGAAAAGGCATCAGCCTCATAAAATCTTCTTGCATAAACAGTCCTCCCGTGGGCTGGGCAGGGACACACACCACAGGAGAGACGGCAAAGCGTCAGCCGCCGCCTTTAGAATCAACATATAGGCTCTTCTGACAACCTCTGGCTCTGTTCCAAAACCTGTAGTGAGGGTATATTATCTCATCAATCTGCGTATAAATAACACGGCTTTACACTTTCCAATTGCGTATATGCATACGCCAAATGCCAATTTTGCGTGCATATAATACGCCAATCCTTCCCATTAACTTTGGTGGAGAGCAGATGCGTCCGAATACCACGCAGCATCTTCAGCGGCAGGGACCTCACCGGTTCACCTGATGCGCGTACACCTTCAAACAGGTAAGTAAGGGCAACAATCTTTTCCTTTTTAATGAGATCATTATTTTAATTAGTTCAGGGTTTCAACAACACTTTTCGTGATTTTACCATAGTAACTAATGTTTACTGTCTACTTTTTGTATTTAAAGAACAGTAACACAGCTTCTACCGTGTTTTTACTGCATATTTGTAGCTAAAGCACAGTAACACAACACTTAAAATGGTTTTACCACAGTAACCATAGTTTTACTGTTGATTATAAAGCAGTAATTGTGCTGAAGTAGTTGTAATTAAGTATTTTTTTTCTGTCTTGCAGTTACGTCAGATCACATACACCAGCAGCTCTTTTAAGAAGTCATCTCTTGTAATAGCCATCGTTTGTTCCTATTTTTCCAAACTGTAATCCATAATTCATTTACACATAGTTTTGCTTTCTCTCTCTCTTTCTGTGCTTCGTGACATTTTTTAATCTTATAACACACTGTCTCAACATGTGTATATTTTTCTTTGTTTTAGCTGAAAGGGAAGACCAAAGGGAGGCCTGCCTTTGGATTTGATTTTGGCCGTATTGTGCGTTTACGGAGAAGACCAAAAGCTTCAAAGGCGAATGGTATGTCTGTATTGGTCTGAGCACCTTGACTGAACTGTACTGCAGATACATTTTGCACAGCACTTGATGAACTTTGCTTTACATATCCCACGGCCCCATCAGAAAAAAAAACCCAACAAAGTGTCATGTTGAAGTAATAATAATTCATACAATTTAACAAGTCAGCAAATTCATATGATATTGTACAAACGTACTCGTACAAAATTCTACGACTTTTACTCCTACTTCTGTCATTGGCCATTGCCTCAAACATCATGCAAATTATGCCCATTGTAAGTAAGAGAGTTTATATCATAAAGTTTATATTAAGTCAATTGTATTCTTTATTAACCCATTCTAACAGTACATGATATCTGTCCACATCTCACAGTCTGCCTTTCTTTCCATGTTAATTATTATTGAACGCATCTGTCTAAGAAGCAAGAGTCTGGAAATGCTAGTTTAACTTGTCATGTGACAAATCAGATCTTCAGTTAATTTTAGCATCCACACTAACAGACGATAATGGTCAGTTTAATATTATACACGCTGCAGTTACAGTATGTTGCTGTCTGCTATTTGTTTTCATTGTTCATCATGTGATTCTCTCTCTCTCTCTCTCTCTCTCTCTCTCTCTCTCTCTCTCTTTCTCCTTTACTGCAACTTCCAGTCTTAGCATGTCTACTTTTATTAATTTCTCCTCTACAGTCAACACTCCCATCTCTACTGTGAGCACTGCACTCCTGTCACAATCACTGTATATATATTTCTTGCTCAAAATGATTGACTTTTATAATTGATATTAACTATAATTTGTCTTGCACTTAGTCACAACAGAAGCAAACAATGATTACTGGAGACAGGATATATGTTTTTAAAGGTAATAATTGTAAAATATTGAAGTATTTCTATTGCATAGTTCTTAGTTACCTCTATGCAAATACATTTTTACAATCAACTGGAATCCCCCCCCCCCCCCCCCCCCAGTGCCACAAACTGGAGAGAGAGTGCTGTTGTTTATCTGGGAAAAGTTTGACATATCAATAAACATTGGAAAATGGCTACAAAATGTGTGAATTTTTCAGAACCCGGAAGATCCTGTCATAGATGACCATATATGGGCAAGTAAGTGTGACGCCTCTGCTCGACTGGGTTGCCATTCGCTTTGAAGTTCCATTGACACTCGCCGAACTCACTGTGATTGGATTATCTTTTAACCCAAATTAAAAAACGCTGAATGTTGCAAAGTACATTTTGCTGTTATTATTGCATCAGTGATACCTTTAGTTAACAATGCAGTGTTGTTATGTCGTGAGAAATAACCACTTTCCCGAGATCGTAACCCTAACCCTGAGCATTACTTCATTAAACTACAAATACTAGCACCGCGTTCTATCGATAGAATGGCAGAGGCTTACGGGTAATGTAGTTTAAAATGTTTAATAATACAATGAGGGAAATTCATTGTGCAAACATATGACATATGTAAGAGGCAGGCTGAAATTTGGTATTTTACTAAGAGCACTTTTTTAAAACACCTTTATACCACCTTTCCATATATGTTTGAAAACTCTGTCCAACATTATTTAATTAACATAGCATGAGTAGTTATCCTGCCAATTTTCTCGTTGACTCTATAATCAGACTTCTATTTACAGCCATTTGAAATGGGTTTTTTTTTTTTTTGCTCTTCCAGGGGACTCTACTGGGCCCCTGAGGATGGAAGGGCAGTAAAACATACACACAGGCCTATTCTCATCATAGACAACAAACTGTTCTGAGTCACATTTTTTAGATTGTCTTTTCAGCAACTTGCCAATATGCAAGTTGCAAGTCATTGTTATCTTAGAATAAGAATAGACCCTCCCAAAAATATCTACATCAGTGCCCATTTATTTCATTAGATCAGGAGCAGGAATACAGTGTTGACAGTAAACAAAGACACCAATTTAAACAACTAATAATGTCAATGTGTCATTCAGTAAGACAAGGGACAGACAGTGTGTGGCTTATGGTGCAAAAGCCATACATTTTATGCAAAACAAAGCATCATAATATAAAAGACCTAATTTGTATCTCTGTGTCAAATATTCCTCATCTTTGTCCTCCTCAGGTGCTAAGCATTAGTAATGTGCCTGCTCATCTTACTAATAGTACAGTACAGGACTCATGTTGATCTTTCCCTGGTGCATCACCCTCAGTTGTGCATGAAGTGTCTGTAGCAATATAGTCCATGCAGTCTCTTCTAATGCATATTTCAGCCTTTATGTAACTGAATGTCTTTAATATGACTAAATGTTCATGTCTTAATTAAAACACTCATGGTAATTATGTGTATTGTTTACAAAATTAAATGGTGTATTTACCAAACACCTAATACATAATATTCACCATACTTTATTATCCAACACCATGTGCAATACTTTACTGGAGGATACATCATAAAGACAGCTAAAGTAGCATATAAAGACCAATCATATTCAAGAGAAATAAAAATGGGTTATGTTAAAACCATTTTATTTTAATCAGATGAAGCCACCCAAATGCAAGCATGGTGAAATGTCCTGATCATCATAGAATCACATTCAGTTTCCTTCTCATCATCAGAGCTCTCCTGGTTTTCTTCCTCTTGCTTGCTTGTCCATGTCCCTATCATAAACCTTTTCCATGTCATAAACAATTTGCAATTGTTATCCAGCACCCTACAGTACAACTGACAAACAAAAGACGTGACCAATTCAAATCAAATCACTTTATTGTCACAATACCATGAACGCAAGTGTACAGGTGGTGAAAGTCTTTTGTGCAAACTGCAGCATGACATTACGGATGAAAAGTACTGAATATATAAAAACAATAAAACGTTGATAAAGAAAAAAAAATACAACATATGGTAAATATTATGCTGTACAGAGAGCATGAAATGAAAACAATAATAAACAATAATCACAGTACACATATACCTTTGCAGTGCAGTACGGTATGAATTAATGCAAACAGAATGTCAGGGTGCAGAATAATAGTGAGTCAGAGTCCAGTCAGTGTAAGTGATAGAGTGCAGTGCATAAGAGGTTGGTGTGCTGTGTGTGGTGTTACTGGTACGAGTTCAGTCTGATTGTCTGTGGAAATAACTTGTCTTGCAGTCTGCTGGTGAAGGTTCTGCAATAAAATCTGCCTGATGTTGTATTTTTATTTATAATTGTTGCACTGGACTTACCATTGATTCTTGTTGGAGGTATGGGCCAAAAGAATCTCTCCACCACTATCTTGCAGTTGTTCAGTTGTGAAGTTTAATTTTATGGGCCGTAACATCTGCGCTGTTGCAGTAGAGCTGTTCGTGAATGCAGTCTTCACAGCAGATATCTGATGGGTTCAGGCAGCAGTGCAGCACTTGGTGGCCATTGAATTGATATCTTCATCAACTGGCTTCATCCTCCTTCAAACAAACAGACAAATCAATAAGTCAACGATAACTCACCATACTCGTCAGTACTCACCATATTCAGTCATTTCCTGCCCAAATTCCAGAGATGATGCACAGCTGATTTGCTCATTCTAGGAGCTTTAAAAAAAATGTGTATGTGAAAAATGACAACTGGTGGCTTGAAGAGTCTTTTGAGAGATCAACAAATGCTGTACCATATATAACTGCATTGCTTGAATACAACGGAAATGTGCAACTTTTCAGCTCTCTGTCTTTTCTGTTTGGGCACAAGAAGGCCATGTTCATGCCTCATTCATCAGGACTGGTTTGCCCGGTTTGCTGTGACTGATTTTCTTTGCGTTTTTGGTCTTCAGCTGTAAAACAAGAAAATATATATTGACCCCATGTTTAATTATTACTGCTGTTTAATCATGAATTAAGCAGTTATAATAGTAAACTTCAAGCTCAAGTTCCCTGGCTACTCTAGCAAGCTCCTGAGTTCATCTGTATACATCAGATTCAGAGTCTGAGAAAAGGCCATCATGCAAACTCTCAGTTTCTACCTTACAACAGAGTATAAAAGAATGTGTAAGTGAGTGACGGAGTAAAGGAATAAGATGAAGAGAAATAGGCAGAATTTTGTGTGTAAGTTTAACAGAATGAGAAGAAAACAGAATTAGAGAAAGCTGTATTCTACAATAGCAAGCTAATATGAATTATTTAAATATGATTACATGCTGACGGTATTACAAGCAGTTTAAAGGCCTCTTCACACCAAGGATGAGTCCACACAGCAGCTATTTAAAATTTAATGACACAGAGGAACAATATCATTGGAATCTCCTTCAGAACCAATTTTTCCAGATGATGAACAATAAAAACATTGACAGCCAATCAAAATCCATCAGACTTTAAAGAGCTTGAGCATTTAAATGGCAGACAACATAACTGCAGCTCGCACTTATAATAAATAGAACGTTATTATCTGTTGGTGTGAAAAATAAATAGTTAAAATAGTTATTATAGTTCTTGCTCTTGGTGTGAACAGCTTTAAGTGATCTGATTTGGCCAAATTAACTGAAGATCTGATTTGTCACGTGACAAGTTAAACTAGCATTTCCAGACTCTTGCTTCTTAGACAGATGCGTTCAATAAAAATCAACATGGAAAGAAAGGCAGACTGTGAGATGTGGACAGATATCATGTACTGTTAGAATGGGTTAATAAAGAATACAATTGACTTAATATAAACTTTATGATGTAAACTCTCAGACTACTTACAATGGGCACAATTTGCATGAAAGTTGAGGCAATGGCCAATGACAGAAGTAGGAGTAAAAGTCGTGGAATTTTGTACGCGTACGTTTGTACAATATCATATGAATTTGCTGACTTGTTAAATATGAATTATTATTACTTCAACATGACACTTTGTTGGGGGCTCTTTCTGATGGGGCCGTGGGATACGTAAAGCAAAGTTCATCAAATGCTGTGGAAAATGTATCTACAGTACAGTTCAGTCAAGGTGCTCAGACCAATACAGACATACCATTCGCCTTTGAAGCTTTTGGTCTTCTCCGTAAACGCACAATACGGCCAAAATCAAATCCAAAGGCAGGCCTCCCTTTGGTCTTCCCTTTTAGCTAAAACAAAGAGAAATGTACACATGTAGAAGCTGTTACTGTTCTTTAAATACAAAGAGTAGACAGTAAACATTAGTTACTATGGTAAAATCACGAAAAGTGTTGTGGTTACCATACCTACAAATACCATAGTAAAACTGCAGCTACGGTGGGAGAAGCATGGTAAATGCGTTGTAGTTACTGTGCATTGGCTACAGATGACATGGTGGGTAGACAGTTACTATGGTAAAAATATGGTAAATGTGTGGACATCTTGCATGGTCACGCATTTATCACGGGATACTGGGTTGGCTGATTTGTAGAGCTGTCATCAACCACGTCTAAAAGCGCATCAGGTGAACCGGGCGAACCGGAATCGTCGCGATGGCGAACAGCAAACTGCTTGGTTCGAACTTTTAGTAGACTACCGTACATTGCTATTTTATTTTATTTACTTCCCTGCGAAATTTAATGTGACCACACCTATAGACAGGACTATAAGACACAAGCACCCAAAGCCTGATCAAAGAGGGCCGCATCATTTATGCATTCTTCAGAGAAAGAACCCCCCCCCCCCCCCCCAAAAAAAAATGGTCTGAAACGGGGGACTAGAGTGTTATTTTAAATTGATGCACTATAGTAGTTTTTTCAAATTTCAAATGCGATTTTTTTTTTTTAACCAAATTTTAGTTTTAGTTTATTTTTAGATGTTTTAATTCTTCATCTTAAGAAAAAAATATTTTCAGTTAGGCTAATATTTAGTTTATTTCAGTAATGCAATTTTTAATGGTTTTAGTTAACAATAATAACCCTGGGACAAAGAAAGAAAAATGTTGCAATACATAAATAAGAATAATAATAATAACATTCAATGCAATAAAAGTTTAAATGTAATTTTTAAAACAAATTTACTCAAGGTGTGTGCTTTGTGATTTGTGCTATTAAAAATTGCAATGCATTGTCAGCTTAGCTGACATAATAACTGAATAAATGTTTGTACGTTACTTAACGTTAGACTGAATCAAAACGTACATTTAAAAGGTGTAAATGTTTTATTTAAAATGTATAGGCTATATCTACACAAATGTACAACAGTGGTGTGAAAAAGTGTTGGCCCCCTTCCTGATTTTTAATTTTTTTTTGCATGTTTGTCACACTTTAATGTTTCAGATCAAACAAATTTAAATATTAATCAAAGATAACACAAGTAAACACAACATGCAATTTTTAAATGTTGTTTTTTATTATGAAGGAAAAATAAAATCCAAACCCACATGGCCCTGTGTGAAAAAGTGCTTGCCCCCTAAACCTAATAACTGGTTGTGCCACCCTTTGCAGCAACAACTGCAATCAAGCGTTTGCGATAACTGGCAATGAGTCTGTTACAGCGCTGTGGAGGAATTTTGGCTCACTCTTCTTTGCAGAATTGTTGTAATTCAGCCACACTGGAGGGTTTGAGCATGAACCGCCTTTTTAAGGTCATGCCACAGCATCTCAATAGGATTCAGGTCAGGACTTTGACTAGGCTACTCCAAAGTCTTCATTTTGTTTTTCTTCAGCCATTCAGGGGTGGACTTGCTGCTGTGTTTTGGATCATTGTCCTGCTGCAGAACCCAAGTTTGCTTCAGCTTGAGGTCACGAACAGATGGCCAGACATTTTCCTTCAGGATTTTCTGATAGTCATCCAGGTTCTGAAGCTGCAAAGCAGCCTCAGACCATCACACTACCACCACCATGTTTGACTGTTGGTATGATGTTCTTTTTATGAAATGCTGTGTTGGTTTTATGCCAGATGTAACAGGACATACACCTTCCAAAAAGGTGTAAAACTTTTGTCGCATCAGTCTACAGAATATTTGCCCAAAAGTCTTGGGGATAATCAAGATATTTTTTGGCAAATGTGAGACAAGCCTTTGTGTTCTTTTTGGTCAGAAATGGCTTTTGCCTTGGAACTCTCCCATGGATGCTGTTTGTGCCCAGTCTCTTTCTTATTGTTGAATCATGAACACTGACCTTAATTGAGGCAAGTGAGGCCTGCTGTTCTTTAGATGTTGTTCTGGGTTCTTTTATGACCTCCTGGATGAGTCGTCTTTGTGCTCTTGGAGTAATTTTGGTAGGCCGGCCACTCCTGGGAAGGTTCACCACTGTTCCAAGTTTTCTCCATTTGTGGATAATGGATCTGACCATGGTTTGCTGGAGTCCCAAAGCCTTAGAAATGGCTTTGTAACACTTTCCAGACTGATACATGTAAACTATTTTGTTTCTCATCTGTTTATGAATTTCTTAAGATTGCGGAATGATGTATTGCTCTTTAAACATGCTTCACTTTGTCAGACAGGTTCTATTTAAGTGATTTCTTGATTCAACAGGTCTGGCAGTAATCAGTCCTGGGTTTGGCTAGTGAAATTTAACTCAGCTTTCTAAAATAATGTCACAGTTCTTTCATGATTTAATAGGAGGGGGCAACTAATTTTTCACGTAGGGCCAGGTAGGTTTGGACAGCTTTTTTCCCTTAATAAATGAAATGATCATTTAAAAACTGCATTTTAGCCTATGCATAGCCTATGTCTGAGGGAAATTTAAGTGAAGAGAATGTAGTCTTTCAAAATTAACAACTGAATCATTGAGATGGTCCTCACTGCAGAACACAAGATCCAGGGGGTGTGGTTTGATCTAGATCCAACTCCTCCCACCTTACATTTACCTAAACCTACTTGTCTCCACCCCCTGATCCCTAAACCTACCCATCTCCACCCCTAAACCTACCAATCTCCACCCCCTGGATGTGGATCCAACCACGCCCCCTGGATCTTTGTTCTGCAGTGAGGGGCTACTGGAATCGTTTCACAAGGCCGTTCAAAGCATCTCAGTCAGTTCCCTAGGTAGTGAATCACTAGATAGTGCACACGAGTTCCTGCACAGGGAAAGACCGTGGCTCAGTAAACACTGGGACAATTGATCAATCAATTTGTAAAACCACCACTGGTATTTATTAACAACAGGCAGGACCATTATATTTGAATATTATTTTTATGCTATTTGAGGTAACTTAGCCCTATAATTTGAAATGTACATGTTCTATTACAAATCCAGTCAGCATCAATGCTCCTTGTGCAATGGGGGAAAAAAACAAACAAGGTTGCTACTTCTGTTTCATCACAAATTTAATTAACTGATATTTATACATTGTAAATGATTTAAAAGGCATCATTTCATTTTTTGAACTTAAAATGTACTTTTCTTTCTCCATCAGGGTATGGTGCTTTGTCATCATTGCAAGATTTCAGATGCAACCCAGTCAGTTCTTCCAAGGCACTAAACCTTGGAGCTCCACTGCAACTACATACTGTGTGTACTTTCATGACTAGGAGTTTGTTTTTATTCAAGGTAATATGTGTAAATGTTTAGAGTTTTTACTACAATTATAATGTGCTTTACCGTTCTCAGTGGCATCTACACTAATATTAGTCTGTTTCTTTCTTATTCTGAGGTCACCGTAGCCACCAGATCCAGTCTGAATCCAGATCAGATGGTGGATCAGCACACAGAGATGACCTTGGCAGCTCTGAATGTCAGTGGAGACCATGTCAGCTAGATGAGCTACAGAGACATATCCCCTGCGAAGACCCCTTCAGCCATCGGGACAAGACCACGAGAACCAGACAAGTCCTCTGCTCAATCTGACCTGTGTTGCAGCCTAGAATTAAACCCGCCATGCTGCTTTTGTCTGGCCAGAGGAGAACTGCCCCCTGACTGTGCCTGGTTGCTCCCAAGGTTTTCTACTCTATTTCTGTCACTGATGGAGTTTTGGGTTCTTGCTGCTGTTGCCTTTGTTTTGCTTATTTGGGGACGCTTGGCTGATTGCACAGACATTATTGGAAGAGAGCTGAACGGATGATGTCAGCACTGAATCACCAATGAACTGACTTTAACTGGAAAAATGACTTGTTAATGTCCTCTTGCATTATTGACAAACTATTTTCCTGTTTGACTCTGTAAATCTGCTTTGACACGATCGGTATTGTATAAAGCGCTATATAAAAAAAGGTGACTTGATTTGTTTTTATATACTGTAACACCTGGTTCATTTTTTTTTTTTGGACTTCTGCCTCATTAAAGATGAAATTGTGAACAGTTATACTATTTTTAAATGTTTGTTTGCTAACATTTTGTTTAGCTTTAAACAAAGTTTAAACTGAATTTTGCAGTTGTATTACAGATGTAATGTTTGTCAACTGGAGCTTTAAAGGGATAGTTCACCCACAAATGAAAATTTGCTGTTAATTTACTGACCTTTAGGCCATCCAAGATGTAAGTGACTTTTTCTTTCTTCATTCCTGTATGTTTAGTTTGTATGAAAAATGTTATAAATGGAGATTGTTATTAAATAAAGGCTATTATGTGTTGTAAATTGTGTTTTTAGTGATTGATAAACACCAGTTAATCATTTTTAATCATTTTGTTAAACTATAAAAATATATGTTTATGTAGTTCCCCAGCAATCTCTTATGATGCCCAAATAATAAATCTTAGTTGAGGTAACATATAAAACATAGAGTAAATGGTTAAATTTGAATTGCCATAACTTGTTTTAGTCTTCTAAATGTTTGACCAATTAAAACATTTTAGTTGAATGGACTATAAAACTAGTTCAGTTTAAATTGAGCCAACTAAAAAATAACAATTCAGATAACACTTTGAGGTAAGAAACTGACTGAATGTAAAATTTCTGTGGAACTAGTAAATAATTAGTTGAAAGCGCTAAATAATAATTAGTTGAAACTGTTTGAAATGTTTTACAGTGTATATTTAGCCATTTCCATGACTAATTAAGTTTTTATAAATTTCCATGGTTTTTCTATGACTGTTGGAGCACTTTTATGACACTTGTATTCCTGTCTGCAAATCGGTTGCTTATGAGACAGCATTTAAGTTATTATAATGCCGACTTGGAAGCATACAGTAGACAGTGAAGCAGCTCACTAGGTTTTGGATCAGATCCACTGTTCCAAATCTTCACTCCCTGTTAAAAGACGAATCTCTTTATCTCTCTCCCTCTCAGAGTGAGTTTATGGAAGGGGGTGTTAATTGTTCCAGCAGATCTCAAACTCTTGCAACTGAGCTGCTGAATGGCCTTGAGGTTCAAGGGGTCAAAGCTCTCCGGCTCTTGAGTATGTGTGGCTGAAGAAAGAGATGGCCCAGATACCCAACTCTTTCGACCCTGCTAAAAGACTGAGGTGCTCTTCTGCAAGTATGATCGTGTTGACAGGTCATCTGTGGATGGTTAGATCCCTCTTTTATCATCACCCGATAAGGTAAAGACCAAAGGACTCTTTTCCACTGCACAGGTGCGGCCAATACACTGGTTGTAGCTTGAGCAGTCCAGAGGCGCAGGGGTCACCTGGCTAGGGAAAAGTGGAACACGTAAGCACTAATCACTGCATCGTGGTGTTGTTTCTCATTTTGATTTATCATTATCAGCTTTTCTGGAAGACAAGGACAATCTGGAAACAAACTACACAAGGAACCTGCTCAGTAAGGCCAATCATGCACTTATTCTTTTTGAGGAAGTGTAGTCTTGACTCACTTGGTTCCCCAGACAAGATAAAAAGACATAAGAAATGAGAAAATAATATATTATTAATAATAATAATAATAATAATATTTTTCATAAGTACTACATTTCTAAAAACCAAAACTCTAAATAACTAGGGGGGGGGGGGGCATATTGAGCTGGATATCATAAAACCCTTTAGAAACCACAGATGATGAGAACAAAACAATTGTGCCATGATCCTGGAGCCTTAGAGACTGGGTCACTATAACAGAAACATTAATAAAATGACTCAGCCCATGAAGAACAGTTTATTTCATCCTGAAAACATTGATTAAATGACTCATGTCAGTGTTTAAAATATCTTTCTCATGAATAATCACTGAATCAGTAAAGCCCTCGTGAGTCAGTGCGACTACGTTTGGTAAATCATAGATCGGTGAAGGATATTATTAGTATTGTTCATCTGTTTTAGGTGAAGCTTCCAAACATAACCAACAAAAGAGATGCATTATTGGCTTATTATCGGACAGTTTTGCTTGATAACAGATGAGGCTGTTTCGAAACAAAACTGCATGAAGAGTACACTGTAAAACACAGGGCATTTATTCAGACAGCGCTTTTTCAACAATTTATTTGGTTAATTTTATTTGTGCATTAAAAGTTCATTTAGGGGTAAAATTGGAAAAATATGGTGGTTTTAAGTAATATAAACAATAATGCAATAAGTATCAATGAGAATGTCATTAAATTCCAGAGGTAAACAAACTCTAGGTTAGAGTAATGTGTCCATCAGCTGGCATTTAAGAAAAGTAATCTGTGGTTTTGGAGGAGCTCTATAAAGCAGAAAGAGGAGGTGGACACATCTCATCTAAAAGAGTAATGACTGCTCTTTATAGCTTCCTTCATAAGGCTTTCCAATACCAGGATGCCAAGTATTGCATTGTGAAATGCTAGATATTACTTTAGTTAGTTTGTTATATGAGTCCAATTTTTAGTTGTCATTCAAAAATATCAGTCTCACAAGCTTATATGTACAGGTACTGTCAAATTATTTCACAACAGCTTATATATTTGTAATATATGAAATGTCAACCATATTACAATATTATTTTATATTATAGGTAGACAACATATATGAAAATAAATAAATATATCATCAACAAAAAAAAACAAAAAAAAAAAGAAGAAGAAGATTCTTTTAATGAATTCCAATGAATAATTCATCCCAGAGGAAAAAGCACACTTTTTTTTATATACACCAGGCTGACATCTGAGAGCAATTTGGAGGTCTGCATGGTTTCAGTGGAAAGGATAAGTTAGCGGAAGTAAGTGGCAGGTCTCAGAGTGGGGTCTGGAGCACCAGGGCGCTGTGCCAGCTTGTTTGCACTTGCATGCCTAAGATATGGCGAGGCATTTGCATGAAAGGCACAGATGCAGTAAAGCGAAAAAAGCCAAACATTGTGTAAACCTAACAGTGTTTCTGCAGCACTGCACCACATCATCAAATCAACCAGCACATATTTTAAAGCAGCTTTACAAAGAGTAAAGTTTTACCATAGAGAGAATTTTAGACCTGGGGCCTCATTTATAAAATGTTGCGCAGAAACCATCCTAAATTTGATCTTACGATCATTTCTTAGATTTGCATACGAGCGATTCATAGAATGAACGTACGAACAGAAATCGTGCGTACGCCTCTCTTTCAGATGTGAAATCTATGAATCGCAAATGATCTTAAACTTGCGCGCAATTGAATGGTTTCAGCTCTCTGCCTCGTAAACGACTCCTAATTAATGTCATTAACATATTAACATCACAAATCAAGAACAGCTGACATTTTCAAAAACCTGCAATACTCCGACAATAAAAAGTGCGTATACGTCAGCTCAGACCCTGACATGACGCTAAGCACTTTTCCACGTCAAAGACAGTTTTTATAATTATGAGCGCTGGCGTGGATTTAAGCGTACGCACACTCTACGATCAAATCTGAGCGTACGCACGCTTTATAAATGAGGCCCCTGGACGATGTAACAATGATACAGGTAAGCCTCTGGACTTAGATTTAGCTATGCACTGTAAAAAAAAAAAATTAAATTAAATTAAAGTTGGGCAAACTTAAAAGTTTAAGGCAACCAGCTTCAGCAGATTTTTGAGTTTTCTCAACTTATTTTTGAAGGAGATTTTTGAGTTCTCTCAACTTTTTGTTTGTATAAACTTAAAACAACAAGTTGAGAAAACTCAAAAATCTTTCAAGTTCTTTCAACTTTTGATTTTGCTGTATTTATAGTATTGTCTAGAACATATATAATATATCATATATGTCATAGATATCTGAGCATTGGTTGCTATTGTTCAATTAAGAGATGAAAATATTGGATGGTTTTGTTTGAAGCAAGAGAGACTCTCAAAAAGTAATAAAAATAAGATCAGATGTCACAGGTAGTCTGAAAAGTTTGATGCTCAATAATTATCATCAACTGAAATGATCAGTTGCATCATGTAAAGTTGTATCATGGTGTAATATGTGAAAAAAGATTTATATTTCAAATTAAAATATGACTATTCAATCAATCAATCATTTTCCTATACTTCATAAATTTCCATTACTTAAGGCAATGACAATTTTTTTTTTAGATTTCATGATTGTGGCCTGTGGGAACCATATTATTTAAAGTACTCGCACAGCTTTCTCCACACTGCCTTACACATGAAAAGTATAAAATAATATTAATCATTATCATATGCTCATTTCAAATTCCCCTTCTGCCCTTAGTGTTAAACCATACTACAATTTGCATGCTCATATAATTTGCATTGTCGTTAGTACAAGTAATTTTACTTCAAATATGCTGCAGTCTCCACAGACTCTTTCTGCAAGACCAACACAAAGAAGCATCCTTAACAGAAGCCAAACGACCATAATTGCTCATAGCCACAACCCTCAAGATCTGGGAAAAGGTCACGTCTATTGTGGTAAAACTTTAATTTAACATGGTGAGGAGGAGTTGTATAAGAAACAAACTACAAGCATGACAAAATGAGCTGCTGTTTTGTGCAGCATTAGATCACTGCGGGAGAAATCAAGAGTGGATGGTCATTATACAGAAGAAAGCAAATTAAGGCCAGGTTTTGGCCACAGTTGTGCCGTCTGAGAAAATAAGGTTGTTTAAGGTTCACATGCTCACCGATCTATTGCCTTTACGATGAATCTCAACCTCAAACTAAGTTCTAAGTTCTGTTTTTGCAGTCAGCTAATACTAGACCCAACAGAAGCACAACCATTACTGACATGTCCGTGTGGAAAAGAAAGAGAAAGGGAGATTTTTAAAACGTTAATACTAACTTAATATTTAGTTGGACTTTTCCATTGTACACTTAAAAAAAAAAAAATGATTACTGTAATTTAACAGTAAAAATGCTGATCGACAGTAAGTTCCCTTACTCTATGTAATGAAATATTCTGATAACTATAATGGGACATTTTATACAATTTTACAGTAAAATTACAGTAAAAAGTTCTGTTTTTGGAAGTGAAAAAGAACAATCTATTTGTAATTTACAGTGAAAACCATAAATTGACATTTCCGTAATTCACTGTGACACATTTGATGGTTTTTCATTGAAATGAAATGTTTCTTAGTTTTTTTTTCTTATCAAGTCATGTAAATTAGGGTTTTGTTACATCTTATGTTGTTAAATTAATGTTTATTGCATTATTTTAATGACGATGACTGTGTTTTGTATTTGTGCTTATGACATTGTAGACCTTCTAAAACCCTTTATTTCAGTTAATTAAATGTTTTTACTGTATGAGTTCAATCTGTGAAATTTACCACTTACCATGCTACCACATTTTTTAAATAAAGTTTTTTATAAAGTTGTAAAGTTTTAGCAACCACAGCTTCCACTTTTTTACCATAAATGTAATGGATTTTGATCAAATACACCTCATGTTTGCTCTGAAGAATGAAGAATTCTCGCTTATTCACCCAGTCATGACAGACTCCAGACACTCAAAATATTTCCAACATTAGCACAATGCTTTCTTGAGTTTGCGCTGTTATATTTCAGTTTTGCGTGTCAAAATGAGGACGTCAGAAAGCCAAGTCGATGCTGTCAGTCATGAAAACCTTACATCATATAGTCTGATATAAAAGTTAATGTTGCACAATCTGACTTTTACTCAAGATCTCACTGGAGTCATGAACTTTTTGACAAGTAACATCGTAAAATATAGGGGGGAAAAACTGTGTACACCAGTGTTAGATAACATAAGGCTTGTTTTTATATTTAAATCAACAGCAGTCTGTCAGCGGTGTAATAACATCATAAAGTTATTACAGGGTTTAAGGTCTTCTGTTCATGTACTACACAGACCTTCACACATGATCAGGTCTTCTACTCTGAGACTCACAATCTGTTCAGAAGGTGTTTCTTTTCCTGTGTTTCAATTGTTGCCAACACTGTCAGGCTTTAATCCTACTACAAAAAAAGTAAAAAGATTATAAGAAACAGATCGCAAAAGGTAAACATGAATCAAAATGAATGAGTCATTTCACATGATGCACAGAGTGTGAGCCAGCTGAACAGACATAAGTCTTGCATAGACAGATTTTTGACATGTGGCATAAAGCCTGGTCTACATTGCAGCTTATTCTGTCTCAGAAACGACTACTTAAACAGGAAAAGGCTGTTTGATTGACATCTAAAGCGATCAACCACAGTCGTTTTTTTGTGTTTTGTTTAGAGGCGGTTTAATCAGAAATTGATAGCACAATAATAGACCCATGTGAAACTCTTCCAATAATTGCAAAGCAGTGTTAGTTTCCCGATTAATTATAGAAAACATAAAACCGACCGTCACCTTCCACCCATTTCCATTTGCCCGCAGGGCACAGGTTAAACTCAACAGCGAATCCAAATACTTTCTGTACATCTGTGGGTGATTTTACATGGCAGCTGGCCTAAGAGTTTACATCTTGCCAAAAACCTGCATGAATTTCAGCGAAGAGCGAACAGTAAGTGAAGGTGAGTTTGTGTGTCGATGTGTGATGAGATATTGTAATAAAATGCTAATCCTGTGTTGGCTGTGGACTCATCGGGATCACAGTAACAGCGCTTTTCTTTCCACCACCCGACATGCTCTGCTGACTGGTCAAAGGGGAATGTATGTGGGTAACCTACTTTAATGGTGACATTTATGTGAAGTCTATAATAATTCAGTTTCAAGAAAATGGAAGGAAAACAAACTCTTCAAAAGAAACCGCAAGAGCAAAGAATGCTGCCGAAATGACACTTAAGGATTATTTGCAGTCACATTACGTCAGAAGTGACAGTTACGTGGACACAATAGAAAGAAAACCAACTACAAAGGGATAACATTGCACTTTATATTGCTCAAAAACTTGAGACAAGAAATAATAATAAAAAAAAAAAATGGTTTGCTATTTGCTCTGCTTTTTTCAAACAAATAGCTGCATTCAAAATAACACCTGAAATTGAAGTGTAATTTTTTTGCACCACTAGTAAGCACCAAATTGAACTGGAATAGCATACTCATATTATTATTTCTACAGTATATAGTAGGCCTATTAATACACCTCCGTTTGGGTCTGTGTGTTATAGTGGTGGGTTTTTTGAGTACATCGATGCATTAGCCAGTAGGTGGCGACAAGTTCTGTCTTTATGAGTGAATCACTGAATCATTCATCAAGTGATTCGTTCAAAACACTGATTCATACTGGAATGACTCAAATAATATCTTTTAAATGAGTCATTGATTCATTCGACTGGGAGACGCCAAATGGTTCTGCTGACACTATTTGCGTTGACGGAGCGAAAACAGACAATTACATGTGAAATGTTACTCAATATTAACTCCCTGTTTACTGAATTGTTGCATAAATATCACACACTTGAGCTGTTTGTTGTTGTTGTTTTTGTTTGTTACTCTTGTTCAGGTCAAATTGCTTCAACCTTTGAAACTACAGGTTAGCCAGTGGACATGCGACTTAAAAGTGAGCACTGCGAGAACGTAACTTATTTTCCTCATTTTAATAGTTGTCTTATATCTTTGTAGTGCGGTACCTTGTGTAAAGGTAAGCGTCAATCAAAAACATTTTTGTTGCAATGCGGTTTAATATACTGAAACTGCATTTGTTATGGTGAGTGCAGGTATGTATGTGAATTTAATTCTTGTTGAAGATCAGAACTATTCACTTCTGTTGTGTCTCGGCAGGGTTAAAGGAAGCCTTTCGGCGTGCCTGAGGGAGCGAAGGAGAGAGGACTTGGCATCACACCGGCAGAACGTAGAGCAACACCGCTTGGCAAGGCACTGCTCTTTCGGGGGCAATGAAAAATAATTTCCTCCTGAAAAAGCAGCGCGAGGGAAGACTTCTTGGACTGGACACGAAGAATATGAGCCATGCTGAAAGAATGCGCGCATGACTGTGACCGCCAGACTTAAATGTCAAAGACAGACGGCAATACTGCACAAGCATGCCATGAAATGTTTACTCAACCTTGATTAGCATATGAAGAATTCCTCTTCACCAGCCTGCACAGAGTCGGTGCATCTCAATGTCTGTCAGCCTGAAACACGGGAAAAATATTAAAAACCTCAGAAATATACCATATTTACACATATTTAACCGGTGACCTTCCCTAGAGCCCCAAAGAGAGTGAATGGGTAAATATATTTGGGTTCATACAAACATGTTATTTTTAATATTTTGTTTCCAAGCATTTCTAAGCCACCATAAGGGTCAGGTTAATCATTATAGAGGAAGGCAAGAAAGGACTGTCTGATCGTAAAGGGACAGTCCACCCACAAAAAAATGAACATTTTGTTGATTTTTCCCCCCTCCTATCAAACACAAAAGTATATTTTGGAATTTATTTTACAATGAAAGGCAGTATGAAAACCTGTTTTCACCATGGGATAAAAAGTCAATTTTGACATTTTTTTCTCAGAATTGTAAGAATTGCTTGTAAACTCAGAATTGTGGGGAAAAAACAAGAGAAAGTCAGAATTGCAAGACATGGACTCACATCTGGCATTTTTCTTGTAATTCTTACTTTCTGAAATCCTTAAAAATCAAGAGTTTATATCAGTTGTTCCCCCCATCCTGGAATAAAATAGGTAATTGCAAATTCTAACTTTTTGTTATCTCACATTCCAACTTTTCTTCTCAGAATTGTGAGTCAAGAGTTAGAAACTCTTGCGTTTACATCTCATCTGAGACTTTACATCTCCGAATTGCTAGGGGGAAAAAATCCAAATTGTGAGCAAAAAAGACTGAATTACTTATTTTTCCATGGCGAAAACAAGCCTTTGTAATAGTACAAGTCATCCAAACTTCTAAAAAAAAAAAAAAAAAAAAACTCTTCCACATATGCTTTTGTTCTAGTGTCTTTATTCTTTGTCTGGTCTTGTATGTAAACGCTAACGGTTAACTTTAATGTTTTCGGTAATAGTATCTTGGTTTATGTTTCTGAGTTATGCTAGACTATCCTACTGTTCAGCAATTGTTTTGTTATATAAAACCGCTTCACTCGGGTTCTCCATCTCTGTGCAGGAGCATTACATTACAATCATGTCATCCGTTGTTATTAAGTCAGAGTTGGATCAAAGTCTTTGTATCTTGTCAAGACTAAAAGTTTTTGATGTGAACCAAAGGCTTTGCTGCAATCAGCCAATCCAGTGAAAAGAAGGAACACATTTAAGACAAACACATACATACACACTCCACCTGAAATTGTCATTTGAGAGTCTTCTGGGAGCTCGGCCACCCTTACCCACAAACAGAAGAATATTAAAAGCATTGACCTTCACCTGCCCTCCCTTCTCCTAAACATTCACCAAATGCTGCTCTCTCTCTCTCATGTCCTGGGCTGCTTTTGAGGACCGTACGTCTGTCTGAAGTAGCAGACCTGTCTGTGATGGTAACTGGTTTTGACAGAGCAGATTCGAACGCCTGGTAGAGTCTCAAAGTTTGCTGCAGTTAAATCAGATGGACCCTTTAATGCTGGAAAATCACGGAAAGATATTCCGCAACATTTTCTAAAATGCTCACCCGTGCTCCCTAGAATGACAGCGGTGTGTCACCAGAGCATGACTTTGGCAAGCAATTTGGAAATGGGATAGCAGATTGTCCTTGCTGATCGTGGAAGAACGCAGTGATCTTTTCGGACCACGTACAAGGTTTAGTCCGAAATGACCCTGACCCTAGAAACCAATGCTCAGTCTCAGAGCCTGTATAACCACGCAACATTCCCAGACGCTCAAAGCCCGTATAATGTCACAGACTTCAAAAGCGACATGAAAGGTGTAGATATCTTCTCAACTACAGTCCCTGCCAGGCTAGAAGGAAAACGGGGCAATCTGGTTCGTATTATTTGATAAGCATCCCATTTTCAGAGGTATTTTAATAGCTGAGAACTATTTCTTTTCAAGGCTGGGATGTTAACTCCATACGGCCGCAAAGGGGGCCCCGGCACGGCAAAGTTTGCAGGGGTCACTGTATCTTTTATTATGTAACGACACCACTCAGCAGGAAACCTGGTTGACGCTTTATGCCACTGCCATGGCTTGGCAGGATCAGCGTTTCCCCTTCCATCGTCCTGCTGGTGTTCATTACACCGTCTCCTTTCAGCACTCTGTATGGGGGTCAGAGACAAATACACATGGCCTGAAATGATGAAAAGGTGATTTATGTTTTTTAAAAAATGTAGTTAAATGTAACACACACACACACACATATATAATTCTTTAAATAATATATATATATATACATTACATAAATTTACATAAATATGAACATGAATATCATTACATTTTTGGGGGATTATTCAACATTTGAGAAAATTGTCAAATTTTCTGAAAAAAAAAAACAAACAAACACTGACCTTAACGCAAGATCAAGAGAGTCTTCTTGGTGATGTCATTTCCTGTTTTATGGTTTTATTAACACATGTTGATGTTTAAAAAAAAAAATAGCATGTCATATATATATATATATTATTAAACACAAATAGGGTTGCAAAGGGGTGGAAAATATCCAGAAGATTCTTAAAAATCCTGGAAAGAGTCCAAAATTACTGGAATGTTTCTGGAATTTACTGGAAATTTTCCACCTTTTTGCAACCCTAAAGACAAAATTAGGTAATATTATTACAATTCAGAATAATTGTTTTTTATTTGAATATATTTTTAAATGTAATTTATGTCTGTGATGCAAAGCTGAATTTTCAGAATCAATACTCCAGTCTTCAGTAAATCTTTTAGAAAATAGTTCTTTTAAATTGTAATAATTTTTGATTAAATAAATGCATCCTTGGGGAGCATACAGTAAGAGAATGTTTCTTTCAAAAACATAAAAAAAAAATTCCAAACTTTTTCATGCAATATGAAGAGGTCATAGTGAGATCATGTGACAAACTAGCATAATAATGCCTATTGTTTTAACCATTTAAAAACTGTGCTAGTCAATATACAGTGCAGAGTCTTCAGTAAATAGTGTAAAAATCAAGCCATGAAGTCTTCTAGCTGTAATATGAAGCCTTTTCTGAACCCCTGCTCTCTGTCTGTTGGGTCAATGAAGGATCTGCACGAGCAGGATCCATCATCACACTGTGGCGGCAGTGATCAAAATATATCAGAATCAACCACGCCACTCTGAAAACGGACCATCTTCATTACCGGCCCATTCTTACAATGAAACGCCTGGCTTTTCTCATCCCCTTTGATGCACAAGGCCTCTTTCAGCATAAACTGACTGTCACAACAGGTCAGAGGATCAGCATACGGCGCTGTTGTGCTCAGGGACAAACCACAAACCAAACGCCAGTTTTATTTTGTGCACCAAATCATAAGTCTTTGGATCATTTACCGACATCAGAGTTTGTTTGCCGGATGAGTTATTGACTTACCCCACGGGTATGTCCTTTGTGGTAATTACAAAGACTTTGTGTGTGGAAACTGTCGCACAGTGCCTCTTTTGTGTTTAGGCAGGAATCGAGAGCTTGGGAAATAAACTCGTGTCAATTCTCAGCTCGTACGAAGTCAAACAATCAGTCGAGTTTACAATACGACAACTCTGGAATATGTATTGCCCATTACGTTAATGTGTTTTTGTTGAACGGAGGGTTCGAAGATTCATTGTTCTCTTTGGGGAAAGTTAGTCATCGTGCGGTTCACGCGAAAAAATAAAAACCTGATATCTTTGATCCAGTGTAAAATAAATCTAAAACTATCCATGTCTAGCTTCACTTAATCTGTCGGATTTTCACTTTTTCTTCTTTTACAAAGACGATCTGTTGTGAAACTCTGTCAATCGAGTGTAAAACGACAGCGCTTGCGAATTACGAGCACAGATGCATCACTCTGCAAGTATGCGCTGCGTGCAAAGTGGAGCTCCGGTCCAGATTTACCCAGAATCCTCTGACGACGCGTGGCGGATGTCTATGTGATGGAAAAGACCTCACCCTTCAGTAGGATAATGCCTGTCTGCTCAGCTGTGAGGCTAAATGAAGCAGGTTATGTCAGTCCCTCGCAGCTGTGTTGAAGGATATCTTCGCAATGGTCACCAAATGTTCCTGCCCAGGCTGCGACGCCTTGAGAGCATTACCGACTTCCTGGTGGCCTGCGCTTTATAATCGTTTATACGTCCGTGCCAACATCTGTCTTCGAGACCCCCATCTATACATGCATAAACACACACATACGTATTTCCCCAAAGGCTTGATAACAGCGAGTTATGAAAACGGCCCCATGCTCCGTAGGAAAGAGCGCAGAGGCGCGAGGCGAGGCCTGCCAACAGTGTCCGCTCCATCAATCCGGCGCAGGCACGCGTTTGCCAGTGATCCGTTCCATGAGATATGTAGTCGGGATGTGGGATTTCTTTTCATTTTTTTCTCTTTTTTTTTTTTTTATGAAAGGCTCTTTACCCAGAAGGAATGGATTTGCAGGCCTGCTTTGATCCCTCCTTTATGATTCTTTTATTTGTTTTAGCCACATCCCCTCTCAAAGCCGCACTTGGTGAAATGTGCTTTGAATTAGGAGTTGGGGGAAGCGGGCAGTGCAGCGTTTTCACTCCGCCGCAGGAGGCAATGTGGTGGGCTGGGGTGCAACTGATTGCCACGCTAGACTGATAATATATATATATATATATATATATATATATACACACACACAAGCTAAATTAATTTGTGATATTTTTAATGCTAGCTCTATGTTTATATATTAAATAATTATTTTATATATTTTCATATTATTTACATATGCTGTGTATATATATATATATATATATATATATATATATATATATATTAATTAAGACATCTAAAATAATCTAAAATATTTATTTTAGATTCTCAAACAGTGGTAGACATAACCCAGGATGTACTTTTGTTAAACCATAAAGTGCATGCAATAAAATTAAAGACTTCAAAAGTAATGCAGTTAAAATAAAAATAAAAAATGATTGCAAGTGCACACAACAAGAGTTAGATTTTTTTTCCTGACCCCATTTTCTGACCCCATGCTATGCTGTAAATTAAAAGTTTTTTTTTTTTTTTTTAAACAGTATTTCCTAGATTGCCCAGTTAAAAATATATTTGTAAGTATAAAAAACACTTATTTAAAATGTTATTGATGAATTATATTTTATATTAATAAGAATATTACTATTTTTTAAAATAAATGTATGTATATATTCTATGTATATATATATACATAGAATAAAAATAGATGCTTCAGGATTTCTTGAGGATTTCATAAGAATAGATTTTGACTCAAATACACCTGGCTATACACGGTGCAGACTTTCATGTGACTATGGTTAAACTTAAAACCAATAATAGCTTCATTATTGATTTGATTTACTGTGTTTGATGATCTGTTGACTGTCAACCAATGATATGCATACACCAGGATGTAATTAGAAGGATTAAGATTTTGGTTTATTAAACCAACACTCTCATATATATGGTACATTCACCTAAAGCAATATATATGCAGCAATCTCAGCTGCCTGATTTTTTTTTTCATCGCAGTATGTAACAACATTATTGCCCAGCCCAATATGTAAAGTTGCATTACAAAATGTAAACTATATTATCGCCCAGCTCTAATCTGCTAAATGTAACTATAAGACATGAAGTTATTAAGATAACAAACATTATCATCTTGATTTTCTGTAAAACTGTTTGAAACAATGTGCATTGTAAAAAGCGCTATATATAAATGAACTTGACTTGAAAAAAAAAAAAAACTTTTTTGTAACACTGTTGCTTTTTAAGAAAAACCACTGTTAAAAAAAGTTTGTTATTGATGAATTTGTACTTGAGCCACACTGATGGATCTGTGGGTGTACATGACCAAATAGTTGGAAAACACTTAATTAAAAAAAGAAGAAAAAAAAACTGGTGTTCAGTTCATGCCCCTGTTTGACACGTGTCAGGCCTTTTTGTAATCGCTCTCATCTTAGGAAGTGGTTTGCCATCACAGAGAGCAGCGTGTTTGCCTGCGCATGTGTGTTTACTTCAAAACTGCCCTGTAAACAAAATCATTTCTCAGCGGAAGTGAGCCTCTGGTGGATACTGTACAGACTAAAGAAGTAAATAAACAAACTGCGTGTATACACAGACCGAGAAAATAAACCTTACCAAAGAAACACACCGCATCACAACATCTGCCCTTTGTCTGCGGCTGGCGTCCAGACTGTTGGAGAAGGCTAAATGGGAGCGTCTGGGAAAGAGCCAAGGCCTCGATCGCTCGTCTTCGGTTTCCACCGACTACACCAGGAGAGCTATGAAGTCAGAAAAAGACAAAATGCCATGAGATGCTGCTTTTATCATGGCCTGCTGGGCTTCCAGGCTTTGATGAAGCTGTGCTTTATGATACTGTCATGCACCACATTCTCCGGTGACTAAAATGAAAGAGTTTTAAAACTGGACGTAAAGCACTACAGTGGTTCTTGGCAGGACGTAAATAAAAGTTTAAATAGGTACTGTTATCCTGAGTGGCTCTACGCTCAGCGGTACACAAGCGGTGACGTCAGTTCAATAAAGACAAAGTATGGCAAGTTCAAATGATGTCATTCGATGTTAGGTAACGTGAAATGAAATACATTTCATTTTGTCCTGATCATATCAACAGGTAAACTATAACCTTAACCAGCTATATTCAAGAAACCCTGAAGCATTCAGTTTGAAGAACAGTCTGACATATGATATATGAATAAATACAAAAATCCATCTTACCTCATGACACTCCTGATGGAACTGAAAGGAAAAAAGAAGCAGCAGCAGCAGCAATTTTTCCATTAAGCAGAAATGACGATCTCTTAAATTGGGAAGTCTGTGTAAACACTGAGAATTTAAAACTTGGAAAATTCTAGTTAACTTCAGAGAAGAGTGGCTTATTTGTGGCTTCAAAACCTAAAATGATCGACAGTATTATTCCGTAAAAAGAAAGCTCTCATGTTCATTAAGGCTGCATTTATTTGACCAAGCAAAAACAGAAAAAAAAGTGAAATATTATTACAGTTTAAAATAACTGATTTCTATTTGAATATTTTTTTAAATGTAATTTATTCCTGTGATGCAAACCATCATTACTGCAGTCTTCAGTCACGTGATTCTTCAGAAATCATTCTAATATGCTGATTTTTTTTAGGAGTCTTTGATGAATCAAAAATGTAAAAAAATTTTTTGTAAAAACATTATAAATGTCTTTACTGTCACTCACATTAATGCATCATTGCTGAACAAAAGTAATGTTTTTTTTTTTTTTTAAAAAACACTGACTTTTGAACAATACATTAAAAAGTTCTGGGGAGTATTAAAAACATTAAAACATCTCTTTAGGATGCATATCTTGTGCATTCAA